>JARJHM010000331.1:0-334693 GCA_033356055.1 Carex pumila | reverse complement strand
TATGTGCATAATTTTTTTCTCAAACAGTGCAAAATTTTGCGACTAATAAAACTTATTTTGTCAGCATCTATTACAGGGCAAAGATACAATGTTGAATCGAGTGAGGCACGACAGACCAGCATTTGTAGACAAGGAAATTAGTAAGGAACCTGAGAAGGTACTTCTGCATCAGACATTATTTCTCTTATTTTAGAAAATTGCAATTTAAGTGTGTGACAAGTTTAATTATCAATAGTTTCCTAACTATTAGACCTTATTTTATATCTTTTGTAGCCAAAGGGAAGAGCTATTCTTGTTAGAAGTGATTTTGGTGAACGTTACCTTCTACTGATATATGGCGACCACCTACAAAAAGAGATTCAAATTAATGTGGTGATACATGTGTGTTATGTTATTATTTTACCCAGCTTTCTTTATATATATTTAGTATTGTGAAATGCTGCACAAATGTCATCTATCTTTTACATTACTTCCGTACGATTGTGTTCAGATAAATATGGACGGTTCTTTGGAGGATGAAACAGTTTAAATATAATAGAGGATGAGAATGAGACAATATATAGAAAGGTATATTATGCATACGGTCCTAATAGTAGGTTCCCAAATAAGATTTTTTTTTTTTTTTTCCTTTATCAGTTTATTTCCCATGCAATGATACTTAGATAAGCTTTCTATAACCCCACATATGTTTGGCATTGTATTACAGGTGCTTGGGTCTGCAAAAAAATGATAGTTATTATGGCCTAGATACAGATTCTTTGCTGTGTAGTTATAGTGAGAAAGAAGAAAGCGAAAGCCAAATTGGTAAAATGGATCCCGATCGCTGTTCTATAGAATCAATTGAGGAGTGTGGTTTCAATGGAGTTCACAGTTCTTCCAAACAAAAAGCTGAGTTTCAATCTACAAGGTGCTCTAGTAGTACAACTGAGGCTGATAAAGATCGAGGTTGAAGTGCTTAAAAATAGAATAATTGAGGAATATCACGACAGATATACTTCTGTTTCTGTTGGTTATAGTAGCAGCTGGAGGACTATGAAGCATAGGAGTTTAAGATGTAATTCAAGAATTTTATCGACTAAAGAGCAGCAAAGAGATCAATTATTTGTAAAGCAACTAGCAATACCTAGTGCCATGTGGCATGAAAAGGATAATAGGTCACCCTTTGGTATTCGGAGATACCATTATATGGGTGTACAAGACCCTAGAAATCCAAGGTATGAAGTAAGAGGCAGATCGATACAGACATACTACTACTAGAAATATGAAAATATGAAATATAACAGTGGGGGTTATATGGGGTATCCTGAAGGCAGGAGACATCATCTCAAGCAAACAACTGTTTACAATGAAAATATATCATCTCAGAAAGGCCATTTACAGGAAAAATTTGATTGTGGACACTTCGTATACTGAAGATGAGTTTGTATCGAGCACTCTCAAATTAAAGAAAGGTGTGATGAGAGGAGATACAAGTACAACTGGCCGGTTATATAAGATTTAACAGTTTTAACAAAGGCTTTGTTAAAAGAGGGTCTTCTTATGGTGGTATTTCAAGGAATGTGGCAACTAATAAGCCATTTATGAATAGTAGGAGATGGTACGGCATTGATGGGTTGGTTGAGGGTAATAACGGAATTTGTACCTCTGTTGATTTGAGAAAAAGGAGTTATATATATTGCAGACAGCTGCGAGGAGAGAGATATTGTGATATGGCTTTAAGGCATAAAGAGGCAGTTAATATTCGTTTTGGCGATGACCGAAAGAAGGTACTTGGGATCACCCAAATCTATACAATTGTACTACATAATATTATTGTGCTGAGTGGATGTGTGCACGCAATTGTTGTATGGGCTGCCTCCAGTTTCTTTGCTTTTTTCTTTTTTCTTTTTTCTTTTTTTTTTTACTGGGAGAGAGCTTCATCCTAATGAGTTCTTTTTTCATTTACAAAAAAAAAAGTATTATTAAAAATAGCATTGTGAAAAGATGTAGCTGGATAAAATAAAGATTTAAAAATATATGCCCATTAAAATTTTCAGAAATGGATAGCTAATTAGTTTTATTAGGTTGTGTGGTGGCTTTCGGTTGTCATTGCTGCAGTGTTGTGCATGTGGGTTCTGTTCATTGTTTGGATTGGTGCCTGTAAATTTGCAGAGAGGTTCATTTAAATATATTTTTCCAAGCTTCACATGTTATAGTTAGTTTGTTTATTATGCATGTATTAGTGGTTGTTTTCCAGACATGACTGATTCCTAGTTTAGGGGTGCTAATGGTGATCATTATGGCATATGTTCAATTTGCTTCAATGTAAGTGAACCAACTTTAATGAGTTGTTGAGGTGCTACATAAAAGTCGTGACTGGTAACTGGCTATGCTTTGATTCGTAGCAGTATTTTTTTTTCTATTATGGTTATATATATATATATTCATGTTTCTTAACCATAAATTTTGTACTTGAATTAAGTCTTTTTTAGTCCTCTTAAAATCTTCAAAGCTCTTTTCTTACTAATACATAGACAAGTAAAATACTGTTCTCTTTATTCTTTAATCCTACTGATCTTTGTTACAGCTAACTACCAGAGTTACATGATTAGGAAGAATGGTTGTTTAGCATTCACTAGTGGAAAATATGGAATCAGGATCGGTTATATATGCATATCAGTATCGGAATACAACCGATCCTGATGAAGGCGATACTGATACTATCAGGATCGGTTTTGTATTTTTAAAGAACCGATCCAAATAGTAACTATTAGGATCGGTTTTTATATAAAAACCGATCCAAATACGTATTATCAAGATCGGTTTTTATATAAAAACCGATCCAGATATTATATTTGAATTTTTTTTAATTAAAAATTACTTATCTGGATCGGTTTTTATATAAAAACCGATCCAAATACGTATTATCAAGATCGGTTTTTATATAAAAACCGATCCAGATATTATATTTGAATTTTTTTTAATTAAAAATTACTTATCTGGATCGGTTTTTATATAAAAACCGATCCAAATACGTATTATCAAGATCGGTTTTTATATAAAAACCGATCCAGATATTATATTTGAATTTTTTTTAATTAAAAATTACTTATCTGGATCGGTTTTTATATAAAAACCGATCCAAATACGTATTATCAAGATCGGTTTTTATATAAAAACCGATCCAGATATTATATTTGAATTTTTTTTTAATTAAAAATTACTTATCTGGATCGGTTTTTATATAAAAACCGATCCAAATACGTATTATCAAGATCGGTTTTTATATAAAAACCGATCCAGATATTATTTTTGAATTTTTTTTAATTAAAAATTACTTATCTGGATCGGTTTTTATATAAAAACCGATCCAGATATTATTTTTGAATTTTTTTTTAATTAAAAATTACTTATCTGGATCGGTTTTTATATAAAAACCGATCCAAATACGTATTATCAAGATCGGTTTTTATATAAAAACCGATCCAGATATTATATTTGAATTTTTTTTTAATTAAAAATTACTTATCTGGATCGGTTTTTATATAAAAACCGATCCAGATATTATTTTTGAATTTTTTTTTAATTAAAAATTACTTATCTGGATCGGTTTTTATATAAAAACCGATCCAGCTATTATTTTTGATTTTTTTTTTAATTAAAAATTACATATCTAGATCGGTTTTGGAATAAGAACCGATCCAGATGTTTGGTTGAAAGTAAAAAATAAATTTTAATTATTTGGCCAGCTTCCATTTATATATATATGCTGGCCCAATGATATTGCTACCGATACAAATCACAGATTGATATATATGCATACAAATCACAAATAGATATCAAACACATCCTACAAATTAAGTTTACATATCCTAAATTATGTTTACACATACAAATCACGTACAAATCCTAAATTAAATATCATAGACATACACATCCTACCGATTAAGTTTACACATCATAAATTGTTGTACTTCATGTCTACTGTACCTCTTTCAGGAAAATTTGAACCCACATTTTTCGTAAGTTGCTCAAGCGTTGTACAGTATGTTTAGCGGGAATGTCCTACATTTTTTAAAAGATAGAAGAGCATGCACAATTAATTGTGTATTTTATTATATTTGAAACAACAATGCTTAATTACTTTTTGAAAATATATAAATGCATACCTTTAAGTTCGGAAAATTATATATGTGTTCGTTTATTATGTCTTGCATGAGCAACATGACATAATATGCACACTCCCAGCCGGCTGGTTGTTGTGGGCACTACATAATTAGTTTGAAAAAATTGAAATGTATGTTAATGAGCATACAAATGGCTTATATGTCTAGATATTCACAATTTTTGGCATCTAGGTCCTTATAATCATATATCTCAATAGAAAATATTACCTTGCAATCGTTATGAATCGTCAAAGAAGTCTCCATTACCCTGACGAAGACGTTGTTCAAATATGAACACATTGAACAATCAGTACTTACGAGAGATATTTAAAATGATAAATGATAAAATAATAAAAAAATCTAATGCATTCTAAACAAACGTAAAAGTTAGGATGACACTTACTCCTCGACCGCAGCAGTTATCATTAGCATTTTTTTACTTTTCTTATCGGAATCGTAGACGTACAATGCACTTTCTCTTGGCATAAGCACGGTCAATACCCAATGATTGCTGCATGTTAGGTTTGTAGCATGTCATATTATATAATTTTTATATTTTGACATAAATATAATAAAATTAGAATACATATATAACACTAACATGTGGTGATAGGGTATAAATATCAATCTCTTGTCCCGATTTTCGTTGAGTGCTTGCCCTATGTATTGAAGTACAGCTCCTCGATCATCACTCAGCATGGTGGCATTCGTCCGCTGGGGGTCCATGAAACCAACCTGCACATCGGGAAATTCCTCCTTGATGTATTTGTGCCAATACCTAAAAAAAAGAAGGCATACAGGTGTTCTCAAATTTGTTTTATTTGAATTGAAGGTACTAAATTCTATAATTACTACGAATATTAACTCACAACATCCACATCTGAATGATCGGTCCAGTGAGCCACTCCCGTGGTGCAAGCAAGGCCGCATAATCATCTGCATAAACGGATATGGAGTCTGCTGAACAGAAAAGATCAAGTGGCGGATCGATTTTGAATGGACTGCCATCTAGCTCCGCAAATCGATCACGCAGATTCTTGAATGTTTGTCCCAGCTTGTCAAAGTTGACACCATCAAACGCCTTGCAGTGACTTGTTTCTTTCCCACCTACAGGAAGATGTACCTCTTGGCATGGTTCCTACAAAATTTCGTAATAAATTGAAATAAAATCCATAATGAACCATGACTCTGTCATATAGATACAAATTAAGAAGCATAAGAACTTAGCCATAATATACCTTAGCTGAACCTGTCAATATCATGGGCATCGGCCATGCAGTGAAACTGCCGAGGACCGATCCAAGAGTTAACTGCTCACCATTTGGTACAGGTAAGGGGAGCTCTAGGAAGTCCGCATCTTTAACACCATCCACCGTTACTCTTGCATGGTCGGGCGGCATCGGTCTGTTGTGAATTGTTCCACCGGGTATAACTGGAACATGAATTGTCCCTATGGCCACCACAACAGTATTCTCACCTACTTTCGCCAGGAGTCTGCAGCCCAGTTCTGCCTCCTGTACAAGTATATGTATTTACTCGAATAAAATCCGAATATATATGAAACTACGGCATAGGCCAACTGATTTAAATCTAAATTTGCATTACCTCAGTAAACCCGGAAAGATCGGTATATGGTTTGACTGACTGGCAGCTACTTTGAAGGACCGTTGGGGTAAACGTCTTTTCTTGTTTTCCCATCGTCTCCCGAACCAAAATTGCAAGTTCAGATTTCATTTGTTGCGTTATTTCTAGCCGTAATCTCTCCTCTATTCCTCTTACTCTCTCCTCCACTCTTTGATCCACTCTCGCGTTAATTTCGTCTTCTGATGTCTTCGAGGTACGTGTCCTCCTTATCCGGCCCTTCCCGAATGTTTGTGACTGTGGAATCAGACCTCCCACTCCTCTCACCCTCCCAGGATGTTCCGGATTTGGCAGAGATTGTCCCAGAACATCCTCGTATCGTACGACCGCCAACTGGCCTTGTTTGAAAGCCGCTTCTTGTTCTTCCTGAAATGATAACATACATGTTACAACATAATAATTTAAAGTTGAATTTCAATGAATAACAATATCTAAATCCTCACAATTTTGTTGATGATCGGTACGTATGTTTCTGGATAAAAGCGTTCCTTGGTCTCCTCTGAGAGCTTCTGTCTGGCTAGTTTCCATGTGACGTGCCTATGCTCAACCGACAAATCAACAAGCTCATCTGGTGTCAATACAGTACTACTTGACCCTTGGGAAGACGGATCACTAGATGCTTTCTCGTCTGCAATCGCCTGCATAGCATCTTTAAGTCTGTTCTGGAAACCTTCATCATTGTAACCTCTGGATCCCAAGAAATGCGGATACTTGTTGTGGGCCTGGTTCTCCGTCCCAATCTGGCTGGCAGCCTTCAATTTCAACAAATAAATAATTGACCTTAATTATAAAAAAATTTGAATTCTGGATTAGAGATAAGATAGGAGGTTCCTAGAAATAAACATACATCAAATTCCGCTGTCATTCGGTACTCGACAAATTCTTCCCAGTCTTTTTCTTCAATCTGGAGCCTATCAAAATCGGGCGTCTCACCCTCGCGCAACAATTTAGTCAACTCGGTTCTGAACTTCCGGTGACAAGCAGCCATTTTCTGATAATAATATTTCTTCACTTCTACTTTTTCGGGTAATTTCCAGCTCACCTACCAAACAAATAGAAATTAGGGTTTATAGTTAAACTAATGAAATGGTTTTTAATGAAATTAGTACCATGTTATTTACCTTAAGTATTTCCCATATTTTTTGCTTGCACTCATCTGGAACATCTTTCCATCGTTGGAACCTTATAGGAATATTCCTTCTTACCAATATCCCAAAATCCGTTGAAAAACTCGTTGTCTCTCGAGTAACAACCGGCCTATAAAATTTGTCAAGTTGCAGCGCTTTGTCGTGCTCGTTAAACTTCTCCTTAATTCTGTTAGGCCCTCTTCCTCGTTTCTTAATCGATGCCAACACACTCCCATCATGATCACTGCCACCTTCCATATCTGTTTTTTTTTTAAAACAATTAATTGAACTCAATGCTACATTATCTCTAGAGAACTATAATTAGTAGAACAAAGTTATACCATACAACAATTAATAGCAATGCAATTACCCGATTATACAATGCAATAAAGAGGAGATAATCCAATCCATGCATAAAATTAAAATGAGACCACAAAATTGATCTAATATAGGGTTAACAAAAATAATTAAATAAACCGAATTAATTACCCAAATTAATTAGCAACAAATACCAAATAAAATTCTCACAATGCCTTGGTACCAATTACACTTGAGTAACTAGGGTTAACAAAAATAATTAAATAAACCGAATTAATTATTACCCGAATTAATTAGCAACAATGGTAACAACAATTCTCACAATGCTAACAATTTCTCACAATGCTAACAATTTCTAAAAAAATCATAATAAACCGAACTAATTTGCAACAATTTATAATTCGATCCTAACAACAAATTCTAATTCATGCAATGGAGAAGAGTTAATCCAATCCATGCATAAAATTGAAATTATAGCACAAAATTGAACTAGACTACGCATAATCTAATCCATGCATAATCCATGCTTAATTTTCCAAAGTATATACCCTTGTAATTACACATATTCCACAATACCCTTGTAATTATACACATATTGCCAAAAATACAAATGTGAATTCCGAAATTAAATAACATCATATAAAATTCAAATTGACCCAAGTGACAAACTTTAGACTCTAAAGCATAACATCATATAAATTCACATTTGCATTTCAAATTAACATTTTCATTCCGAATTCACATTTGCATTTCAAATTAACATTTCCATTCGGAATTCACATTTGCATTTCAATTTGACATTTCCTTTCCGAATCCATAATTTGATATAAGAAATTAGAAAACAAACCTATTGGGAGAGAGAGCCAATGCTAGGGTTTTCGTGGGAGAGAGAGGTCGGCCACGGTGGAGAGGGAGCCACGGCGCCGCTAGGGTTCCGTTGGTGAGAGTTGGAGCCGCCTTCGCCTTGATGGGAGTTGGAGCCGCCGCTTGATGGGAGTTGGAGCCGCCGTCGGTTTGGATTTTGGAGGAGGAAATTAAGGGTTTTGGAGAAGGAGAAGGGAAGAGAGTGTAGAGGTCACGGTTTTGAGTTGGAGGAGATGGATATAAATTTCAAAATATTTGTCTAAGTACCTAAAACCGTGTAGAATACAATCTGGATCGGTTCTATGTTAAAAACTGATCCAGATACTATCTGGATCAGTTTTTAACAGAGAACCGATCCAGATTGTTTAAAAACAAATCCACAAATTTAATATACATATACTCCAGATGCTATTTTCTAATATATGTCAATTAATAAGATTTATTTGAGATATAAGTAAGTTAATTTCTAATATAATATATCTAGATTGTGTATAAAAATTTATAAGATATATTTTATGAAATAATTTATTATCTAATATAAGATATATTTTTCAAATAAATTGCAAATAATTATTAAAATAAATTTTTATATGTAAATTACTTTTGTAATTTTATAAATAATAATTGGAATGAAAAATGGGATCTGGATCGGTTTTTATAGGTATAACCGATCCAGATGACATTTTTTGGATTTATTTTGAATGATTAGATTGATTTGATTTATTTCACAGATACAAAAAAAATTAAATAAATAACTGTACAAAAAAAATATTGGTATCTTAATAAATAACTGTACAGAAAGAATTGTATAAAAATGTGTAAGTTTATGTTCATATACATGTGTAAACAAAAAACAGTGATCTAATGAAATAAAAGCTTCTTTATATATGTGTATGTGTATGTAAAAAATAAAAAAAAAGTGCATGTGTAGCTTTATATATATGTGTGTGCTAAATCCATCTTTATGTAGGAAAAAAACATATCAAAATAATTTTACAAAATAAATTTTTACATGTTATTTGGTATTATATTTTTTTTCCAAACAAAATACATCCAAAAAAAGTCATCTGGATCGGTTATATCTATAAAAACCGATCCAGATGACCATCTGGATCGGTTTTTATAAATATAACCGATCCAGATGACATTTTTTGGATTTATTTTGAATAATTAGATAGGTTTGATTTATTTCAAAGATACAAAAAAAAATAACTGTACAAAAAAAATTTTGGTATCTTAATAAATAACTGTACAGAAAGAATTGTATAAAAATGTGTAAGTTTATGTTCATATACATGTGTAAACAAAAAACAGTGATCTAATGAAATAAAAGCTGCTTCTTTATATATGTGTATGTGTATGTAAAAAATAAAAAAAAAGTGCATGTGTAGCTTTATATATATGTGTGTGCTAAATCCATCTTTATGTAGGAAAAAAAACATATCAAAATAATTTTACAAAATAAATTTTTACATGTTATTTGGTGTTGAATTTTTTCCAAACAGAATTAATACCAAAAAAAGTCATCTGGAACGGTTTTCCACATAGAACCGATCCAGATGGTCATCTGGATCGGTTTTTACAGGTATAACCGATCCAGATGACATTTTTTGGATTTATTTTGAATAATTAGATAGATTTGATTTATTTCAAAGATACAAAAAAAATTAAATAAATAACTGTACAAAAAAAATTTTGGTATCTTAATAAATAACTGTACAGAAAGAATTGTATAAAAATGTGTAAGTTTATGTTCATATACATGTGTAAACAAAAAACAGTGATCTAATGAAATAAAAGCTTCTTTATATATGTGTATGTGTATGTAAAAAATAAAAAAAATGTGCATGTGTAGCTTTATATATATGTGTGTGCTAAATCCATCTTTATATAGGAAAAAAACATATCAAAATAATTTTACAAAATAAAATTTTACATGTTATTTGGTATTGTATTTTTTTCCAAACAAAATACATCCAAAAAAAGTCATCTGGATCGGTTATATCTATAAAAACCGATCCAGATGGTCATCTGGATCGGTTTTTACAGGTATAACCGATCCAGATGACATTTTTTGGATTTATTTTGAAAAATTAGATAGATTTGATTTATTTGAAAGATACAAAAATAATTAAATAAATAACTCTACGAAAAAACTAACTTTTTATATTCTAATTATTTATAAAATAATTTATAAATCAATTTATAAATTAATTTTTTTATGTAATTTATTTTTATAATCTTCAAGAATGTGATACTAAATTAAATTTTAGGATGTCATAATCTTTAAGAATTATATTAGAAAAAAATACTAATACAATTTTACAAATTAAATTTTACTGTGTAATTTACTTTTCTAATTTTTTATATAATAATTGAAAGGAAAATAAGGCATCTGGATCGGTTTTTAGTGCAGAACCGATCCAGATAGTTATCTGGATCGGTTATTATTGACAAAACCGATCCAGATGTTAGTTTTTGATTTATTTTAATTTATTAGATGTGTTTGAGATATATAAAAGTAACAAAAATAATTAAATAAATATCTTAATAAATAACTGTACAAAAATAATTGTATATATGAGATGTATATAAGACACAAAAATAATTATTTTAGGATGATATTTACAAACTAAAAAATAAGCTTAAAAATTTACATCCGCCATGAATGGATATAAGCTACAACAAATTTCGAAGAATTACTTGCATGCTTTCTCACTAACTAGTGGTTCAATTCATCCTGAAAAAAAAATTATAAAGTCAGTAATATTAATGAATATTAACTCACATTTTCATATTTTTATATTTTGACATACTCATAAGCTTTTAGGGATTGTTGCTAGTGGGAACACCTTCAATCCATTCTCCTTCATTATGATCGTTACGCGTGTGACTTGTTTCGTTTCCATCACCGCTTGGTTGAAATACCATGCCAGTGGAAAATGGTGGTATCTCATCAAAATGATCATACGCTTCTTCGTCTTCCACATTATCAATCCCGATTATACGTCTTTTACCAGGGAGGACAACATGTCTTGAACGATCGGCGGGATCAGTTACGTAGAATACTTGCGTGGCTTGTCTTGCAAGTATAAATGGATCATCCTTGTATCCAGCCTTACTGAAATCCACCAAAATGAAACCATCTTCGTCGACTTTAACCCCCCTACGGTTATCGACCCATTTACACATAAATAACGGAATGTTAAATTTTCTATAATCTAGCTCCCAAATTTCTTCAACAAATCCGTAATATGACATCGATGCATGCGATGGTCCGGCACCTTTAGGATCTGACAAATCACTCGAAACGGCTACTAACGTCACTCCACTATTTTGCACGGTACTCTTTGAATCTTGCTTTCTTGTGTAAAATGTGTAGCCATTGATGTCATATCCTTGGAAGGTCCTAACGACATGGACTGGACCAAGAGCCAACAATCTGACAGTTTCTTTAATGTTTTCTCCTTCTGGAGCTTGCATGACTCTACGTGTAAACCATCCTTCAAACTTTTTATTGTGTTCGCCGATTAACCACTTGTCGGATTTCTTGGGATTCTGTTGCCGCAAGAGAGTCATATGCTCATCCCAAAATGGATGAACGTCAGTGAGGTGTTGCAAAACATGGAAATGTGCTAGTGACATCGTTGTACGGTCAGGCTCGAATAATTTTGCACCGATTGTGCCTACCCCGTGAAGTCTACCCTCGTGCCGAGATTTAGGGATGCCAATAGCTTTCGCATCGTCCATGTAATTAGTACAAAACTCAATAACCTCTTCGGCAGCATAAGCTCTTACAATGCTGCCCTCAGGCCGATATCGATTCCTCACATATGCCTTTAACAAGCCCATGTATCTCTCGAACGGATACATGTACCGCAAGAAGACAGGTCCACACATCTTAATTTCTCTAATTAGGTGAACGATTAAATGAACCATGATATCAAAAAAGGACGGCGGAAAATACATTTCAAGATGACAAAGAGTGACAACAACCTCCTTCTGCAGAGCATCTAGCGTATCAGGATCATTTACTTTGCAACAGATGGCGTTAAAGAAAAAGCAAAGCTTCGTGATGGTCTGCCTAACACACTTTGGCAATATGCCCCGAATTGCAACAGGAAGAAGTTGTGTCATTAAAACATGACAGTCGTGAGACTTCATTCCTGTCAATTTTAAATCTTCCAGTGAAACTAGGTTTTTAAAATTCGAAGAATAGCCAGATGGAACTTTGACACCATGAAGGCATTCCAATAAGCTTTTCTTCTCTGCTTTCGACAGCGTATGCATTGCGGGTTTTAGATATATACAAGTTTTCCCACTTTCTCTTTCTTTCTCTGTTGGTTGTAGATCCGACCGTATGTTCAAGAATTGCATGTCTTTCCGAGCATTGATACCGTCCTTAGTCTTACCCGGAATATTCAATAATGTTCCAACCAGGCTATCACACACATTTTTAACCACATGCATCACATCGAGACAGTGTCGAACATCTAAGTGCTGCCAGTATGGTAAATCCCAGAATATTGACCTCTTCTTCCAACTAATTTTCGGTGCCCCTTTCTTTCTCACCGCCTTTTTTTTAAATTTCCCAAATTGAACTTTGATATCCTTTACTCGCGAGTAAACAGCTTTACCGGTCAACGGATAATTTGCTCTGGTATTCTCGGTCTTGCCATTGAATTCTTTCTTTCTTTTTCGGTGTACGTGGTTGGCAGGAAGAAATCTACGATGACCCATGTACACGTTTTTAGAGGAGTTAGGTAGCCACACATCGACTGTATCATCCATGCAAACAGGGCACGCTTTCTCTCCTTTGACACTGTAACCCGATAAATTTCCATAAGCCGGAAAATCATTAATGGTGCAGAAAAGCATGGCCCGTAAAGTGAATTTCTCCTTACTGTATGCATCAAATATCTGCACTCCGGGTTGCCATAATTCTTTTAAATCCTCAATTAATGGTGCTAGATACACATCTATGTCGTTCCCGGGCTGTTTGGGTCCTGATATGAGCAAGGTCAACATGATGTATTTGCGCTTCATACATAACCAAGGCGGAAGATTATAAATGCACAATAGAACCGGCCAACTGCTATGCTTGCTGCTCATGCTACTGTGAGGATTTATTCCATCTGCACTCAGCCCAAGCTTTAGATTTCTAGGGTCACGTCCGAATTCCAAAAACTCTCTATCAATATTTCTCCACTGAGGAGAATCAGCAGGGTGCCTTAATTTTTCGTCTTTTTTCCGGTTATCAGCATGCCAACGCACTAATTTTGCATCTTTAGCATTTGAGAACAAACGTTTGAATCTCGGTTTCACAGGGAGGTACCACAACGCTTTTGCCGGAGGTCCTTTATTCAGTTTACAATCATCACTTTTACCGCTGGTTATCTGCTTTGGTTTGTAACGTGATACACCACATTTGGGACACTCGTGAAGATCTTTATACTCATTTCGATATAATATACAATCATTTGGACACGAGTGTATTCTTTGAACTTCCAAATCCACTGGGCACAATATTTTCTTTGCTTCATAAACATTAGGTGGTATCTCGTTCCCATCCGGAAGCATTTCTTTCAAAATTTGTAATAACTCGGTAAAACTTCTATCACTCCAACCGTTAGATGCTTTAAGGTTATATAATTTTAATACACCTTTCAATTTTGAAAATTTTGAACAACCAGGATACAATTCCTTATTAGAATCTTCGTACAAATTCTCAAATAAACAATACTGCTTATCATTATCAAAATCCTCTTCTAAATCACGTAACATTTGATCAAAATTATCACATCTATCTACCACCATATCATCATTTTCTTCGGTATGGTATTCCTGATGCTGGGTACGAGTGCCTATGTCGGCTTCCAATCCCCGGAGATTATTCCCGTCATTATCACTTGTATGGTAATCCTGATGCTCAGTACCTATGTCGGTTGGCAAACTCTCACCGTGCCATAACCAACACTTATATCCTTGCTTGAATCCACGACGGAATAAATGGTTCCTCACTTGGTTCAGGTTAGAAAATTTTTGACCATTGTTACAATCACGACAAGGACAAGACATCAGTGTACTCCCCTTGCTCGCCATATCTTCCATAGCAACTCGGATAAATTCCTCGACACCTGTCATATATTCATCAGATAGACGTGATGCTTCGTACATCCAACTGCGGTCCATCTGCAATTATAATAAATACAATTAATTAAGAATAAGGTTTAGGGTACTCAATTCTAGTCACAATAGGGCTTACATGGGGCCGGGTTACCATCCTATCCCACTCTCTGAATACTTTGTCTCAGTAGTGACCACATGTTAGTCGTGTTTTAGCATTTAAGAAAATTTCGGCAGCATTTCCCCTTAGTTCCCCGAATACTCAGGGAACTAAGGAGAAATGCTACCGAAATTTTCTTAAATGCTAAAACACGACTAACATGTGGACACATCCTAAATGAGACAAAGTATTCAAAGAGCAGTCCCAAAATGGGGACTATTCAAAATTAATCCCTAATGGATTAATTTTGAACGGGTATCATGACCTAAAGGCATTAATCATGCGGTTGTGGCTCATAAGACAATACTCTAGCTAAATACCTAATATATATACATCTACGTACTCTAGTTATCAAAATACACATTCATGCACAAAACTAATTAAACATGAGTTTTATGCATGTTGTACTTACAACTTTTTTAGATGCCGTACCGAGTGAGATGAAGATCGATCGCTGCACCAAATCTCTCGATAATAGCCAATCTACAAAATTCAACCGAAAAATTGGAACCTAATTAAGTGATGTACATATAGCATATATTCTACAAGTTGAAATAAAAAAAATGCTCATATAGCATATATATAGCAAACTCAAAAGCGTGTGCATGCAAATCTTGAAATAAGAAGAGGTATTCAAACTTGTAAAGAAAATCTCAACATATAAAGAATATATAGGTCATATATAGCTAATATATTTTCTCATAAATTACACATATAGCATGTGCATCCAAATATCCGCATTTAAAGGAAAACTTGAAATGAGAAGAGGTATTCAAACTTAAAAGCTTGTGGAACCAATAAAAAAGCTAAAGAAAAATTTATAACCCACTTGTATAGGCCGGGTTTAGGGTTTAGGGTTTAGGGTTTAGTGCTCTATTAATATCAAATTTGAGAAAAGAGATGATCAAATGTACCTGAGAAAAAGAGCTAAGATAGCTGAATAATAGCAGGGCGAAATAGCTGTTGCGCTAATTAAGAGAGGCGAGACCTAGGAAGAGAGACGAGTTTCTGACAAAAATCGGACTGATTTGAGCCTTATATGCACTATTAGGATCGGTTTTTCATAAGAACTGATCCTAATAGGTTCTGGATAACTTGAAAATTTATAACATTAACATCTGGATCGGTTTTATGCATTATAACCGATCCAGAAGGTATCTGGATCGGTTTTAAGCATTATAACTGATCCAGATACCTTCTGGATCGGTTCTATGCATTATAACCGATCCAGATACCTTCTGGATCGGTTATTAACAATAAAACCGATCCTAATAAAAAATCAGCAATTGTTCTTTATAAAAAAAAATAATAGATATTTTTTTTAAGAAACTAGAAAGATATAATTTTTTTTAATTCCATAGAATAAACATATGAACCAAGGTGTACGGTCGTGATAATACAATCACAATGCAAATGAATTCGCCAGTCATTACCATTAAGGACTGGAAGAGTGGACAAGTGGGTGGTTCTTCCCTTTTGGTGCCAGTAAGATTTACCGAGAGAAATATGAAGATACATACTTTAATAAAAAATAGAGTTGAGTAAAAAGTTAGTTGAAGGATCATCAAAGAAAGGGGAAGAGATGGATGAAGGATCTTCGGAGTCAGATGAAGAACCAAATGAAGAGTCAGACTGAAAAATGTTGTTTCTTTGAATTTTGGATGACTGTAGCTCTAAATATTTTTACTGTGTTTTGTAATTTAACACTGTTTCTTAATGAAACTGGACCTATGCTTTTTACCAAAAAAAAAGAAGTGTAATCTTCCTTTTTTTTGAGAGAAAAGTGTAATCTTATATGTTTTGGAATTCTAGATTTATGGTTGTCTTGGTGTGTGTTTTGTTTCTTTTGGAGATTTGTCATCAGCAATGACACTTAATGGGGGGAGAGGTGCTGTGATATGCTGCTTGCAATTTAGTTGTCTATTCTCTGAAAATGTATCCTTTCTTGTTCAAATTTGCCAAATGTTACATCGAATTCATTTATAAGATAATTTATTAAAATAATTTATAAAATAACAGGAATTAGGATTCACTATATTAGCATCTCTATGGAACACCATCCCTTCTTAAATTCTTCAATTGCAGCAGTACCGGCAACCACATATTTTGTTCATTGCAACCATTCAGAGTGTGGAGAGAGAGAGAAGCATGTGAAGTATCAAGTATGTTATATCGGCCAATTTTACATTCCATTTGTATAACTAATATATTTATTCAAGGAATAAAAAAAATTATCTTTCTAATTTCTTAATTACTATCAAGATCAGTTTTTAACAAAAACCGATCCTGATAGTATCAGGATCGGTTCTAACCAATAACTGATCCTAATAGTTCAAACTATTAGGCTCGGTTTTATGTAAAAACCGATCCTGATAGTATCAGGATCAGTTTCTACAAAAAACCGATCCTAATAGTAATAAATTAGGATCAGTTATTACTAAAAACCGATCTAAATAGTTTTTAGGATCGGTTGTTTTAAATAAACCGATCCAGATACTTATTAGGATCGGGTGTCCCATATAACCGATCCAGATAGGCCGATCCTGATTCCGGTTTTTCCACTAGTGATTGTATAGCGCATGCTGGTTCCTTACTATAATTTGTTTTTGGATGGGGCATTTTTAACTTGGAGCATATGCCATGATGGTCCTTTCCCTGATTTTTTTATTATATGTCATGATACTTCATCTCATTTCCTAATCAACATTTGGTATGCAATTAATCGTGTCTCTTGAATATCATCTAATCTGCTTTGCAGTTGCCACGAAAAGACTATGAAATTTTAGGTGAAGAATGCAGTCAACACTACAAGAGGTCAACAAACTGTATTGCAAATGACCAAGATAGAAATCCAAGGATTTCAAGATTTGAAGGACGTCTCCCCTACCGAGCTGGTCTAAACACTATCTCAAGAGTTGATAGAAATGGCTATTAATCTTTGCTATACAGAGCTTGTAGGCCTACAAGCTAAGAGTAAATTGCACAAGAACCAAGGTAAATAAAGTGAGAGAGAAGTAGAAATGTATTCTGATATTTATTTCTTGATCAGATTCATCAGTACATGTGCTCCCTTTATTTATAAGGAGAGATGATTAATACAGAGATACATAGCAGCATACATAACCATAATCTGTTGCAACTATCTATCTCAACTGAACTAACTAATCATTTAACTAACGTTGACTATGTCTGTTGACTGATCTCATCTGATGCTTTATTACCCCCCCGCAAGCTGAGCCGGAGAGACTAAGGGCCAGCTTGGTAGAAAAAGGCCAAACCGAGGGGAAGCCAATGGTTTGGTGAAGATGTCTGCAATCTGGTCCTTGAAAGAGAGGAACTGAATATGGAGTGATTGGTTGGCAACCCGCTCGCGCACAAAGTGGTAATCAATCTCTACATGTTTCGTGCGAGAGTTAATCATTAGATTAGATGCTAAGAATGTGGCACCAATGTTGTCGCACCATAGAATCGGTGGAGAAGAAATAGTCGCATGGAGTTCGGCCAACAAGTACTGAAGCCAAACTAGTTAGGAACTAGTGATAGCGAGCGACTTGTATTCCGCCTTAGTGCTGGAACGAGCAACTTGTTGTTCGAGCAATAATTTTTTTTTGTCTATTTAACTAATTTGCAAAACATACAATTATTGAATTTTACGATTTTTTCTACTTTGAGATTATGTAGGTTAAAGAAAATTGGAATTACAATGTAGAATACTTTGACTGAAGAAATCATGAAGATATTCGTCAATAATGTAAATTGTAATATTTAATAATTAGTAAAGCATGTTTGAGGCTGTTTTTACAGAGCAAAACGTTATGTAACGTTTGTAAAACGTTATAACGTTTTACTCCTGTCAAAAATACTAAGTAAAAGCTTGAACAAACTCAAAGGAAAACATAAAACGTTATAACGTCTTATAAAAACATTATAACGTTTTAAGGATGCTAAAGGACTATGAAATCCAGCTGTACAAATCTTCTAAAACGTTATAACGTTTTGCACAACCGTTGTAACGTTTTAAAGATGTTAAGAGACTATGAAATCCAGTTGTACAAGAGTCCTAAAACATTATAACGTTTTCACAAAACGTTGTAACGTTTTAATTAAATTTGTTCTTCAAAAAATCATGTTTTTGATCAAGATTTTATAGAGCAAAATGTTACATAATGTTTTTTAGCATTTAAGCTGAGCTATCAGTCAATTTGAAAACCTAAAAATCGCAAAAGGAAAACGTTGTAACGTTTTCTGAAAACATTGTAACGTTTTAGCCCAATTAGCTCATTTTTGAGCTGACTCTATAAATAAGCTATTGGGCTTTCTTCCAAAAAAATAACCTAGCCATCCCTAATTGAAAAAGAGGCAATTTTATGTGAACTTGGTTCCACCATTGTTGATTGAGCTTAAAGCTTCAATATCTCTCAAACAATCTCAAATCTACTTCACTAATCTCAAGTTAGGTTAGGTTAAAATGATCTATCGAGTGTTTCTCTTATTCATCTAGACTTTGAGACTTTGTTCTCACCTCGAGTAGCTTGTGTGACTTCCCTTGGTTGTAAGGGCTCACCGACGCTCATCTCAAGTAGCTTGTGCGACTTCCCTTGGTTGTAAGGGCTCGCCAGCACTCAACTTTTGTTAGTCGTGCGACTTCACTTGGTTGTAAGGGCTCGCCGATTCACAAGTTGTAATCATTTCGTATTGGGTAATAGAAAGGTGTAGGGATTTCATGTGTATGCCTATGGTGAGAATTAAAAAATTTTCCAATCACCACTTGGCTCAATACACAAATGACGTTATTTATATGACAATAGCAAACAAGAAACTTCTTAATAGTTTCATTAAGCACCTAATGTGTACTAAATAAAAATAAATAAATTTATTTATTTCTTATACAAGAGGAGATAATAATTTATACCTAAAGAGATTGTCAAATCTCTTGTTAGAGGAAAGTTGATTTCCCTTCTAGATCTCTTGGAACCGCCGTTCTCTTGGAAGCACCTCTTGGTTCACCTTGAACCTAAACAACGAACTACCACACCTCTTAGATAGATGGATGTGAAGTTCAAGGCTTAGATACAACCACCTCTTGATCTTTAAATCAACAAACTATTTGATTTCTTGGTGGCTAAACCTAACAAGAGAAGATGAGAGAGCAACCTTCTCAACTTTTGGTCAAGGAGAAAGGAAAAACGTGGCTGCTCAAAGGGGCTGATTTTGGCAAGTGTTATAGGCAGAAAATTAGCTTGTTTTTCTCCAAAATGAGCTCCCTTAAATAGGCAAGAGTTAGGGCAACCCTTTGTGTAAGGTTTGAATCAATTACATAAATGCCACTAGCCTTGTTTAGCCATCTCGTACTCTCTTTAATCTCATCTTATGGTTGGTTCAATAAATTAATTTATGAACAAATAATATTATTCATATTATTCTATTATACAATATTTATATTATTCTTATAATGTATTCAAACATTATACCAAATAATATTTGCATAACTTCATAAATTTATTTATGGTCTAAGCATGTCATATTATGATATTTTATTTTAGCATTTCATCACATATATTTTATCTTATACATCATTATGAAATGTAAAATACTTGTTGTTTCTCTTCAGTTGGTGTGACCGTATAGAGGATCTATGTCATCTTGGCAATAATATAAAACTTTATATTATTGACTATAAGAGGTTCTATCATTACATTATAGTTATCCAAACGACATAGTAAATCATTTACTCAATCCACTAATTTTGTGTCTATCCTTGTCACATGATATTATGAATAATATGCAAAATAGGATCGTGTCATTTTTGCATTATATTCGTTTTCTTGGTCTCTCAAGTGAATTATAATTATAACTACATCAATTATATTGCATGCGATATAATTCCACTTTACCAAGGGGCCCAGTAATATCATAACTCAAATTGAGGGACAATGATAATATTAACATATAGATTTCTCCCGCACAAGTTGTACACAACGAACTGCTATTTTATTCCCATCATAAGATAGTATTTAAATAGCAATCACATTATATGCTTCTCATGTGAAAAACCTACACATCTCATATATAAGATTCTAAAAACACAATGGAAACATTAATGACACAAAACACAATCCATATAATGTTCCATTCATTTAGGTCATGCTCAATATATAAAATACACATTTTATATATTCATGTAATTAAATGATAATCCTTTATCAACATTTATAGAACTTCAATGTACTTTAATCTACATGACAATCTTCCTCGGTAATTAATGTTCCTACTTAATTACCACGATTGTGAACTTATTTAGTGATTAAATGTTTCTCATCTTAGGAGTTCTATGATTCAAGACCAAGAGCATCTTCTTGAATACTTCCAAAGATATAACATATAAATCTCAAGGAACAAAAATAATAATATTCGTAATAAAATCATGAACAACACATAAATTATTATTAAAAGATAACTTTCAAAACACACATCCTTCAAAAGGTGCACCACTTGAGGTTGCAAAGTCCCGAAAACGTAGGCCTTTGTTTTGCTGAACTCTGTTAACATCCCGCGTGTCAAATTTCTCTAAACTCATATATTTATTTTCAATTGCAGTTTAATTTCAGTTTTTATTTAATTTAGAGGTGCACTTAGTATAACAAAGTGGTATCAGATCAAGTTACTCAAATTAAGACACCCTTAGTTTGAGTTAGATCAACTTGACAAATGGCACCCTATAGACTCGTGAAGGAACCCCTAATTTTTGGCAATTCAACCAAAAAATTTATGCATTGGAAGAAAACCATGATCAATTATTTAAATATTCTTGAGTTATGGGATGTGGTTAACAAGGGGTATACACCAATATTTACTACCACTACCATGAATATTAAACTCGAGACTCCCGAATCTAAACAAACCAAGAAGACAATGATCTTGCAATTAATGTCATAATTAACTTGGTTAGTAAATTGGTTGCCTTAATCTTTGGTAGCTCTTTAACCGCAAAAGAAATGTGGGATGCCCTTTTAAACCGGTATGAGGGAAATACCCAAATTAAACGAACCAAATTAACCGGTTTAGAAGCCAAATTTGAAAACTTTAAGGTTGAAGATGGCGAAAGCATTGACGATATGTAAACTTATGCATATCCAAAATGAATTTACCGAATTGGGAGAACCGTTTTCTAACAATAAAATTGTAGGGAAGCTGTTGAGAATCATGCTCATGAGAGACAAATGGTTCGGCTTGGTGAGTGCATTAGAAGCAATTCAAGGCACACACGACTCACTCACACCGGATGACCTCTATGCACACTTACGAAGCTTCGAAGAGAAACTTCGGCAACCTGAAAATCCAAAGAAAAGTTTAAAATTCAAAACCATGGCCTTTCTGGCTCAAAACCGAAAATCTTCTAACTCCTCAAACACTTGTCTCTCAAATGATCAATTTATAAATAAAATTGATCATGAAACCTCCAAAAACACCATTCTCCTATCCAAAATGTTTCAAGATATACTTGATCTCGAAAGAAATTATAACAAGGAACAAGAAGAGAAGAACAAATGAGTGATGTGTTTCGCATATCATAGAAAAGGGCACATCACTCAAACTTGCTTCCAATTGTATAGGTACAAGGCCAAGAAAAAGGCTAAAGCCTTGCAGGCCTTATTCTCGGATGAGAGCGAGGTGGAGCAATCTGACACGGAGTTGGAAAATGAACAAGAGACAAACTTTGCATTGATGGCAAGTGTAGATGAAGGTCTCTCGGCAATTGATATCAACTCGATTATCGCAAGCAAGAATATCACCAATGAGACCACCATCGAATTCCTTAAAGACCTTGTCAAATTAAGGAACATTAACAAGGAAGGTGATGAAATTGAAGCCTTAACTAGCTCTGCTAATGAGGTACATTTAAATTTTAGTCTTAATGATCTTGATACCGAAGATGAATTGACCGATAAGGAAGAAGGTGGTGAAGAATATAATGATTCAATTAATGAGACCAAACATGACTTGTGTGCTAATCGGTTAGAAACCAATGATACAAGCAATTTCACAAATGAGATTCTAACACGGTATGATGATGAACCTAGGTGGCAATCTCTCCTTGATGAGTCCAATAGAATCTTGCTTGAAAAGGAATGTATTATTCAAAAATTGATTACTAAAAATGATATGCTAGAATGTGAAGTTAGGAATTTAAAAACATCGCACATAGGTGAAATAGTCATATTAAAGGTTAAAGTTCAAACCGTATAAATCGAAAATAGGACATTAAGATCTCCTAGTGAATTTTCAAATGTTAGTAGTTTAGATCCTTACTATGTGGATAGTTTGATCAATGGCCAATCTTATCACAAAATTGATAAAATTGGTCTTGGATTCAAGAAGGGTCAATCCTCATTTGAATCTAACCACATACAAGGCCCGAAAGGAAAATGAGAACACACTCAAACTTCCAACATCAAAAATTTCAAACTTAAGTTTAATTGTGATAAGTATTTTACTTATCAATTTTTTACCAAAAAGGGTAATATTTCCTTGCAAAATGAGTCAAACAAAGGGAATACCTCTCAAATCTCAAATGCTAAACCAAATCATGCATTTAGCTATAAGTATAATCACAAAAATTATAAGAACAAAAATTTTCAAAATAGTGATAGAAACACATTCAATCCAAAATGGTCAAACAAAACTTATTTCAAAAGATCGGATGGATGGTTTTATAAACTCAAAAATAAAAATGTTTTACAAAATCAAACTCAAATAAATGATTTAACAAAAGATATTCCCCAACATCACAATAAAATTGAGTCTAACAACACCAAAAGTGTCTCATCTAAAGTTGCAAATAAGTTGATTGGTAACCATAAGAGGATTTTGCATAAAAGTGAAAAACCAATACCGATCCACTTTCAAGCAAGGTTCTATTGCTCAAAAGCCATCAATTACATTTTGTAATTATTGTTGCAAAATTGGTCATATCTCCTTAAAGTGTAGGTTTGGAAATAGAGACAACAACTCAAATGTTGTTTGGGTTCCTAAAGCTAAAATAGCTTGAGTTTATACAAAATCTCCCCTAATTTATTCAAATTACCAAAAATAAAGGGGGAGATTAAACAAGGTATATGTTAGTTATTAACCCAAAAATAATTAATATATATTCTTGGAGATGTGTTTGATTGCAACTCATTAAGAAAATACTTGGATCATTGATAGTTGTTGCACACAAATATTATGGATATTCCAAACTCTGCATAATTATGAAATACGCTTCCGCAACGTACCAATTATGTGTGACAACACTAGTGCTATAATAATTTCCAAAAATCCTTGATTTGCTATGGTATTGACAATGTATGAATTGTGGCATGCAAAAGTTAGAATATAAATTGACAATCCTTGAATAAAACTTGTAATTGTTAATAGGATTTGTCAATTTTCATGATAAGATGTTAGCTTAATTCCTCAATTTTCTTGTTGGTGTTCATGTATTACTAAATTGAGGGGGAGTGTATATTTTGAGGGGGAGCACTTTGAAAATGTGCTAATTTTTCTCCCTTTCGTCGATTTTCAAAATGGGGAGAAATTGTTAGACATGCAAAAATCACAATTGGGTAAACCAAATTGGAAAAAATTTGATTTATGCACTTACTCGCATTGTATGTTTTTGCAAATCGTCAAAAGGAGGAGATTGTTATTTTTTAGCAATAATTTTTTTTGTCTATTTGACTAATTTGCAAAACATACAATTATTGAATTTTACAATTTCTTCTACTTTGAGATTATGTAGATTCAAGAAGAATTGGAATTACAATGTAGTATACTTTGACTGAAAAAATCATGAAGATATTCGTCAATAATGTAAATTGTAATATTTAATAATTAGTAAAGCATGTTTGAGGCTTTTTTTACAGAGCAAAACGTTATGTAACGTTTGTAAAACGTTATAACGTTTTACTCCTGTCAAAAATACTAAGTAAATTGGGACACTTTGTTGACTGAGAAGGCAATGTTGGAGCGGGTAAGAGTGGCGTATTGGAGAGCGCCAACAATGGAGCGATAAAGATGCGAGTCATTGAAATGGTCAGCATCAAACTTGGAGAGGGTAATTTTGGAGCACATGGGGGAAGGAAGGGAGTTGGAGTCAAGCATGTTTGCACGTGTTAGGACATCCATGATGTATTTGAATTGGGAGAGAGAAAGGCTCTTTGGAAGTCAGGTTGACTTCAATACCAAGAAAATAGTGAAGTTGACTATGTCTGTTGACTGATCTCATCTGATGCTCTATTAGTAATGGTGAACCCTGTGTACTTATTTTGCTTGAGGGGATATAAACTGTGTACTCCGGCCTTCTGTTTTTGTATGGTTGGCACTTAGCTAATTTTGTAGTTACTGCTTTCTTTCTCTCTCCACAATGAATTTAATGCATGGACTTTCTCTCAAGTCTTGACAAATTTAGGCTCTTCAAATGATTTGGTAAGCATCAAGCGAATGTTGTTGCATCTAACAGGTCCATGGTTATGAGATCCTGAACTGCCTGAATTAGAGCTTAAGACTCTACTTCCAAGGGGTATATATCTTCTTACCAGTGTTTTTAAATGCGGATGTATGCATATACAGAATCTCATGCAGTTATATTTGGTTTTGAATATGTGAATTTGAAAACAACTCAAAAATTATTGTGTTGAAGAATATTATAGGGTTAATTTTCTATTTACCCTTCAAAACTTGTTTGGTTTCCTATTTGCCCCTACACTCTTTATTATATCTAATATGTATCTCAACTCTTGTTTATATTTCTTATTTACCCCTATAGTTAATTATATGTAGTTAAGTATTGTCAGAATTTCTATTTTCCCATTTTACTCTTATTTTTTTTTCTTAAACTTTTTTTATACGAACAAAGAAAGAGAAAAATAAAAATTGAACTGCGATAATTTAATTGAAATACGCACTGTATGTCTCCTATTTCACCCTTCATTTCTAATAGATTCGAAACACGAAAATAATTTGACGAGATTTAATTCATATAGGAACTATATGCTTATCTACAAGTGAGATTCATTAGATATTTCAATCATGTATCTTTGAACTCCTGTATTGGGTTGTGATTCAGCTACTTTTGATTTAACTCATGAAAAATGATGTCATAAAAATAAATTTTAAAATTATCAGATTAAGTCAAGTTTGAACTGTATAATTTTTTTTTTTAATTCCGGTAGCAGCTTCCTTGGTGGTTGCATTGAACATAAATGAATTTCAAACATTTCACACTTTATCCACTAATGCCTATGAAAAAACATCTATGCACCGTCCCATTCCCAGTATGCATTGTACCAGTCTAGGTACCTTGCTAACCTGCTACTCCTTGTACTAGTCCTAGTATATGGCAGTCTACATACCCACCTTTATATAATGATTGAGATAAAAAAAAACACCCACAACACTCAATGTAAAAGAAGAACCACAAAAGCATAATTTATAGTTTACCCCTCGACAAAATGAGAAATTGAAAACCAGTAAAAACCATCAAATTTAGTAGAAATTTAACCACATTCTCATTTCCTAAACATATTTGATTACCAGTATCTTAGAGGGCATTTGTTTCCCTTCAAAAACAACAAAACATTGTAGCACATCATATTGATCTCAACAACAAAACAATTTAGGAGCAGTATACCAATTTCTATTATTTTACTAGTAAATGAGATAATACCGTAATCAAAATTGGTCAAATTTAAAGCAAAACGAAACCGTAATCAAAATTAGTATCAAATAGTAGACAGTTCATTGCAAAATTTGAAATTGGTGATAGAGACAAAATTGATGATAGAGACAATACCGATCATTGCAACTCAAGCAATGAAAATGGAACAAAAGATGATTCAAATGCTATCAATGTAAAAGAAACCCAATTTTAGTGGGAATGAAAACAAAAGTAACAAAAAATCTTACCGATGTGCAAGCGTATGAAGAAAAGAGAGAACGGAGGCATATGAAGCAAGAGAGAACAAAGCAGCAGGAGAAAAAAATAAGAAGGAAAAAAAAATTAGAAACGCAGGAAAAGACAGGCGTATGAAGCAAAAGAGAACGAAGTAGCGGGAGAAAAAATAAGAAGGAAAGAAAAATTAGAAATGCAGGAAAAGACTAATTAACTTCCTGAAAGATATTTTTGTCTTTTATTATTTTAACCAAAGATTTAAACATAGTTAGTGTTAAAATTGTTGTGTAATGGGTAAAATGGAAAGAGTTTGAAAAGTTTAGAGGTAAATTAGATATATTTAAGTATTGAGAGGTAAATAGAAAATCAAACAAGTTTTGAAAGGTAAATAGAAAATTAATCTAATATTATAACTCATGACTTTTAAAATATGATAAAGAATACAAATCACTAGGCTAAATAATTTTTATAATAAAATTAGTTTTATTTTATCAGTATTTCTTTAATAATACATTTAATAATACATTTGCGGTAGTTTGTACTCTTTATCATTATTTTATTATTTGATTAGCTTCTTCTATTCCGTCTTAGGAAACATGATGGCAAAATTAACGCGACGTGGCGCGTTGTCCACCTCCAGCTCAGCTGCCACCCCTTCGGCTTTGGCTTTGGATTTTTACTTTACCAGTTGTTCATCCTCCTAGTTCTCTATCGGTTGTTCATCTACCGACTCATTATTGAACCAGTTAACGCTCGTAATTCGACCAATAAAAACCGCCTTTCTGTTTCCCTATCGTTTATATTCTCTTTTGACATATCCGTCGTCTCTCTCACCATTTTTAACGAGCGTGCGCACGCGCAAGTGAGAGAGAGAAAAGAGATGCAAGTCTTCTCTTATTCTAAATCGTATCTCTTACCCCATCTCTCTTCAAATCCTAGTTCAAATCCTAATCCAGTTTTCAATTCTAGTATCTCAATCTGCAGCAGCCTCTTTTCTCTTCCCCGTTCAAACTCTCTTCGCTTTTCCCACAAGCTCAGTTCATCAACCCCGCTCCATGAAGAAATCAAGATTGGCAAAGACCTCAAACCAGAACAAAACGAGACTGAGGAACCAGTACTCATCGCACGACGACCAATGGTGGATCTGACAGCGGAAGAGGAGGCGATACGGTCACTGACAGATTCGCCGAGGGGAGATGACGTGAATTCGTCCTATTCGTCGAAGATTGACGAGAAAATTTCTGAAATTGCTAAGAAGCTACCGATATTTGAGCCAGAGAGACTGGCACCTCCAGCGGAGAGGCCATTACTGATCAATTTGGAGCTTGCACTCTATCGGGCAAAGGAACTTACGAGACGTTTTGAGTTTGATAAGGCTGAGGAGCTCCTTTTCAAGGTATAATTCTAACCAATTTTTTTAGTTACTACTTGCAAGCTAGTTATGATTGTTCTACAGCAATTCAATCAAAAGAACGAAGTTGCTTCAGTTTGAGAATTCTCAAACTTTGAAAATTGGGTTTGGTGTGCATTGCTGCAATTACTTGTTCACAACTCTTTTTTTAATCAAATATTTTTGTTAATGGTAGAAAATGTTACTATTCTTCAATGAGCCTTGTTTCCAATTAAATTTTTTTATGGTATTTATTTTGCACTATCATAACGGTTATTTTGTGGCACTTAAATTTAGACCGTTAATTCGATCAAAGGCAAAATTGTCAAATTCAATCACATTAATTTAAAATGGTTCTTGATTGCACACAATCCTTCCTTTGTCACCCTTTGTCACATGAAACTTCAATCACTTTAATTTTGCACAACATAAGCAAAAAATGCTCTGTTAATATCTTTACCTGGCTAGCTAAGTGTATTACATTTGGAATTTGCAATTTTCTGAATATAGTAAAAACAGTTGTATTTAAGGAAAAAAATTTGCTGATGACAATTTGTAGTTACTAATGTTTCAAAAAAAAAAAAAGACAATTTGTAGTTACTAGTTATTACGCATAAATAATTATTGTTCTATTCTGTCATTACACTATGAAATGACAATTAAAAGTTATTTTGTTCTTTTAGACATGTTATAATTAAGTATCACACTGCTATATATGTTCCAGTTAATTAAAAGTTTAAAACACAACTTTTTTTTTCTTTTTTTGTTAAGTAGAGATTAGTCTATTTATTGTTGACCGGAAGTCTACAAGCACATTATTAAAATTTAACAAATATCACATTTTTGCATGATCAACGGTCTGTCTAAATTTCTTTTACAAAATATATTTTGAAACAAATTGCATAAAAAGAAGGAAAATATATATTCTGAAAGGACCTTAGTTTTATGTTTCAAAATCAGCAAATTTAATTTGATGACAATATGCAGTGATTGAATTCCCAATTAAGATGAATAAATAGATAATACTCTCTAAATATTTTTTAAAAGTTATTATTATTCACATACCCATGAAATAACCCTACATACATAATGCCTACCGAAATTTTTTTAATTACCACCTTCTTAATTCAAAATTAATACATTACAATTGTATGCACCAAAATTGATAATTTAATTAGTCTTGTTTCGTTTTTATTGCAATTAAACGTCATGGAAAGTCTGGCCAATAATTTCTACTTTTTTTTTTATTAGTGATGATCTTTTTTTCCTTATAATTAAAGCATGATCAATTGAGGCAAAATAAAAATTAACTGAAGCACATATATGTTGCTAGTAAAAGCTTAAAATAAAAGGGGAAGACGCAAAGATATGAAGTAGCAGAAGGCAAATGATAATTTATTTAGAAAAAAAAAAATCAAAATGAAACATAATAAAGCCAATGTTTATCTTCTTTTTTTTCTGTTTCATATTAGTATTACTGTGTTTGAGGCTTTATTTCAAAATTTTAAAAGGAACCTCAACATAATTATGTGTAATGCAAGTCCAATTTTCTCTTCTTACCAATCGACAATAGGTCCCACGCCACGTGCCATTTAAATTTAGAAAGAAAAAACATCATGGCAGCCAGTCTTTAACTCCAATATAATATAAGTTCTTGTATTCTTGCCAAATTTGCCAAATTCAAAAGAATTAATTACTCATTCCCCTTAACACATACAATTATATATATAACAATTAATGCAAATAAGTTTCTGAATTTGTTAAAAAGAGAACACCTTAGCAAAACCCTACTTCAATAAGTGATATGATATCAATTATTGCAGTGCATGCCATTGTGGCCAGAAGATGGAAGAATTTATGTTGCCCTTGGAAAAGTATTTGTTAAGCAGTTGAAATATGCTGAAGCTAGGACAGTCTATGAGAGAGGCTGCCAAGCTACCCAAGGAGAAAATACCTACATTTGGCAGGTTTTAATCTATTTTTCTTACTTCTTCATTTGTTGTGCTATAAATTTCTTAAGAGTATTTTTTTAGTGTATGTCCAAAAATTATGGTACATCCAATTCTAGCATACAAGTACAACTATGGCTCAAATAGCTTAAGAGTTATATAACAAGTTTCTATTTTATCTTATAAGATCATTTAATAAGGGTATTTGTGCATATTAAAAATTGAGAACTAGAAACTTTTTGTGCAATTAAAGCTGGAGACGAGGGGTTGAAGCTAGTGATGTAAAAACGTGGAGTGACTAACGCACTATAACCTGGTTATGTGACATGAGGTGACTTTGGAGAGCAGTCACATCACGTATCATGCTGTGCCCACACATGCCATGACCAAAGATGACCCACATGTGACATGTAGTCGTGTGTAGTCAGCCGTGACCATACGTCTATGCACATACTGCATGCTTACTGTCACTGTATGTGGGTCTGTGCACAATACAAACAGTGCCAGAACCACTCTGTCCCCACACCACTTTTTTTCAAATTCAAAATTAACCGTCTGATCAAGATCTAACGGATAATCATGTGTTCTATCAGTGACGCGTGACCACATGCTTGTCATGACATGTCAAGCTGCTCCGTGTGACATGACATGCTGCTCCATTTTCAGCCAAGAGTGGTCATGTCACCACGAGGCACGCCAATCACGTCATGTGACAGGCACATGTGCCGTGATGTCAGACCTAGTCATGCCGTGACTTTTTTTCTTCTCTAATTGAAGCAATTATAGTGCATGAGATTTTCTATGGCAGAGAAGCTGCTTCCTTATTGATTTGTTTACAAAGCTAGCCCCCTTCTTTTAGGTGATATTTTTTAAATTCTCAATTTGTGGACTCTGTCATTGTATCTAAACGTGAGAACTGAAAAATGAAAGAGAACTGTACATTAAAAAAAGCATTGTGTATAATACATGTAAAGCTGACCTTCATTCATAAATAGTCCTCTGAATTTTTTAAGAAACAAAAAATTGCAGCCTTTCTTTAAACTGGATAAGAATTTTCTTGAGATATGCTCTATTTTGCTGGGTTTATGGGTGTTTTATGTGGGACTATGGTACTGGTACTGGATGGTCTACTGCAACACTTTCTCTGAAAAAAATAGAAGAAAGAGAAGAAACAAAATAAGATGAACATGAAATTGTCAAGAAAGTTGACTGTCCTCAATCAAAAGTAGTACTGAGTACCGACTTGTAAATACCATCACACCTTTTTATTGATTGGACCAAAGAATGAGAATATATCATACCTTACCATCGAAGTTCATGATTGAATTGGAGGGAGATTTAGAGTCGAAACACATCAAGAAGAGAGAGAGAGAAAATGCTGGCTGGAGAAATGTGGAGACTTGCTAGCAGCACAAAGAGAGGAAAGCAAGGCGAGAGATGAAGAAGGTTCTCTGCTTTCTCTCTTTTTTTGTTGGTTTTACTGGGCTGGAGAAATAAATACATTTTTTTCACTATTTTATTTCATATTGTCATACACAGTTTGCTATAGGTCATGTACATATTCGGATACAACAACAACAACAAAGCCTTTTAGTCCCAAACAAGTTGGGGTATGCTAGAAAAGAAACCCAACCGAATCGCAAGGGTTTCATTTCCATAAAAAGGTTGTATTTAACGTTGACTCACCACGCCTATCACAACCCTCCTCCTTTTTCTTGGCTTGGGACTCGTACATATTCAGATACTTTAATATAATCTGGAAAATCCAGGAGTGGCTTAAATAAAGGAGATGACATCTACTTCTTTAAATAAGTGATACTAAATTGCTAAAAATTGCTCCCTCAAATGAAATTACTCTTATATCCTTCCAGAATCAATGGTCCTTGTTTTGGATGTACCATAATTTTGAATGCACCATGAAGGTACACAAGAATTACCCGAAATCGCATATAGGTTGCAATATGTTCAGTTGATGCATTTATCAGGGGAAAACAAAAATATAATTAGAAATCAAACTAAAAGAACACTAGTTTACTGTGCCTTTTCATTTCTTGGAAATTGTTAGTGTTGGGCAGTGCTAGAAAGCAAAGCTGGTAACACCAAAAGGGCAAGAGAGTATTTTGATGCTTCCATAGCGGCAGATAAAAAGCACGCGCCAGCTTGGCATGGGTGGGCAGTCCTAGAAATGAAGGAAGGAAATCTTAAAAGGGCTAGATATCTTCTCCGGAGAGGGCTCCAGTTTTGTGGTGGCAATGAGTACATATACCAAACACTTGCATTGCTAGAGGTTAAGAATAAGCGGTACAAGCATGCTCGGCATTTGTTTCAACGAGCAGTTGCTTGCAACCCCAAAAGCTGTGCAAGTTGGCTGGTAAACTTGTCTATCTTTTCCTGGTAATTTATAGGGGTGCTAACTGGCTGGTCATGTCAAGTTCAGGTTAAGTTGGGTCATCTCATGTTCAAGTTGGGTCATGTTTGGATCGGTGTGCTTCAAATGATTTCTGAGTCATGAGGTAGTCGAGGGTCGTAGTTAACTTTAAATGCGTAGGTCAATCAGGTTTGAGTTACAGATTAGTGGGTTCTAATCAATTTGGTTCAGAATGTTTTAGGTAGTAGGCAAACTGATTATGGTCATCACAGGTTTGGGTTATTTTTGAGTTTCGGATCATTTTGATTCCGGTTGGTTTAGGTTTTAGGTTGTCCAGTTCCATACACTGACATGGATTATGGATCGTTCTGGGTTGGTCGGATCGGGTTTTATGTTGTTGGATTCAGATCAAGCAGGTCTGGGTCATCTGCCACCTGTAGACTAATTTCTTAGTTGGTCTTGGAATATTATTGGATCAAGCAAGCTAACTGTCATTTTGCTGCTGACAGGCTTGGGCTCAGATGGAAATAGAAGATGATAATAACTCAAAGGCAAGGGAACTCTTTGAGGTGAAAAACTTTCTTATCAGGTTTTAAAACTTAGTTTTCATTCTTGGTTTTGTTAATATACTTAGTTTGTTGTTTTCTTTATTTACAAATTTTAAATTCTTTATCTCTCGCATTTAGTTGAACAAACCAAAGATCTCTCCTTTGAAAAATAACTGCTAACATTATAAAAAAAATATCCTTTAATATTACTTGTCAAGTTTTTGGTGTATCCTGAGGGAAAAACTGAACCGGTTGCTCATTAAATATTTAAATTAATATATATTACTTTTACAAAATGGTCATTTATTTCTTCTTTCAGGAAGCCATCCAGGCTAGTCCAAAAAATAGGTTTGCATGGCATGTGTGGGCTGTATTTGAGGCCAATCAGGGTAATGTTGAGAAAGCAAGGAAACTTTTGAAAGTGGGTTATGCATTAAACCCTAGAGATCCTGTGCTTCTCCAATCTCTTGCATTGATTGAATATAGACATACATCAGCTAATGCTGCTCGTTTGTTGTTTCAAAGGGCATCAAAAATTGATCCGAGGCACCAACCTGTTTGGATGGTATGGACTTCATTCCTTATCTTTTTCACCATCTATCTGCTTGTCAGTGTAAAATTGTTCATTATTCCGTAGTTTTGCCATTGAAATTATTGTGTAGGCTTGGGGATGGATGGAATGGAAGGAAGGAAATATTAGCACTGCACGAGAACTGTACCAGAGAGTTTTGTCAATTGATTTGACCAATGATAGTGCTGCTCGATGCTATCAGGTAATGATTGTCTCCTCCATTTTGGATTACTTAAATGAGTACCCTGTCATTAGCTTAGAGTGATTGATAGGTATACTCCCAAGCTTTGCCAATCGTGCCCCTAAATCTACTCCTTGTTTTACCTGAACAAATTTAAAAGAAAGAACAAACTTATATGGTTCTTATTTACATGAAGAAGTCTGTGGTCAAGTCTATAAAAAGATTTGAATACATCAATTAATGCTTCCTAACCTTGCCTTGCTTTAAATGGTGGAGACAAAAAAATATGGTGTAAATTGTTTGCAAATGTAGAAATCTAGTGAATTATTTGCAAATATATAATTCATTTGGTTTGTACAAATTATATTAATGCAGTTTGAAATGAAGAAAGTTTTGATGTCTACTTAAAACAGACTGTTATATTATTTTGTTCCATTTTGCCCCTGAACGTTTTAGTTTTTGTTCAATTGACCCCCTGTTAGTCGAAAGTTAATGGAAGTGACCAGTAGTAGGTGACCCAGCTCATACAAAAGCTCATAAACTCACATGGCAACAAGAATAAAAGGGAAATGAATCACAACCAGTCATTACTATTTCAAAGAAGCCTCCTTTGTTCTGGCTGCATTACTCAACAATTTCTTAGAATTCTCTCTTTTTTTGCATAAAAAAGACAGCCCTAATATATGATATGGTCTGAACTCAAAGTAGGAGAACTTAATATGGTTCAAGCCTGCATTTTGATATAAACATATCATGAGTTGTATCGAATTAATCTTACATGTGTGCTCATTGACCCTACTTTGATGGTTATTACAAAGTTTGTTCTTTGCTTTGAGTCAGCTAATTGTTGAAAGATGGTTTAGATGAACAAAAATACCTATGTTGCATGGATACGGATACGGGTATCGTATCAGATACGATATGGATACGGCGATACGGCAATTTGAAAAAAATCCCAGATACGATACGTCTATTATATATATTATTTTTATTATTTCAATAATATTATTAATTCAATACTAATATTATTTAAATTAAATATAAAAATTCTGGGTGATACAATACAAATATACAATACAATAACGCAACTTTATATTAAATATAAAAGCAATTAGAACCTAACAACAAAATGTGAGGTGGTGTGTTGGTTAAAGTGTACGCCTCTTTGCCAGGACTCCTCAGTTCGATTCTTGCTTGGGCTATTTTTGTTCGGTCTACGCGGGTTATAATAGGAGCTCAATTCGGTATACCGCGGCTCACGGGGGTGTGCAGACAAAAGTTATAACTGAGAGAAATAGACCAGGCTCACAAGATGAATCAGAAACGTCGCTGGCACGTGTTTCAAGCTGTATCGGACAGTTTCAACACGTATCTTTGACCGTATCATGTGGTTAAGGATACGCCAGCTCATCCGATACGCCAGCTGGCGTATCGGATACGTATCCATGCCGTATCGGACGCGTATCGGTATCGGATACGTATCCGATACGGGTACGGCACCCAATATGAAGTATCAGGGTAACATAGAAAAATACACAATACAAAGGACCTAGTTGAATCAAAAGAAAGTTTCTAGGGCTTGATCAACCACATTGAAGGACCAAAACAGAACTAATATCTAAAATTACAACTACAAAGCATCATGCCTTTTTTTTTTTTTCTTTTCTTTTCAGGCTTGGGGAGTACTAGAACAGAGAATAGGCAACCTAGAAGTTGCCAGAAGGCTGTTCAGATCATCACTAAACATCAATTCACAGAGTTATATCACGTGGATGACATGGGCTTCCCTAGAGGAAAGGAGAGGCAACTCCATTCGGGCTGAAGAAATTCGAAATCTCTACTTGCAACAGGTCAATTAGAGAATGCATTCCCTATTCTGATCCAGTATAATTTATACAGATTAAATGCTGGGAAAACATTTTTTAGTAAAGGAGTAAAACACAATTCTAAAATATAACAGAAGGAAATATAGTCGAGCCATATATCTAGTACTGATAGTCTAAAAGAGAACCCGGTGATGGAATTACTCATTTTAGATTTTTAAAATATTAGACATGAAATAACATTTCATATTCATTCAAGCCACACAGTTAAATACTTGTAATAATGTTGCTTCGTCTTGAACAGAGAACTGAGGTAGTGGATGATCCATTATGGGTGATGGGGTTGCTCGACATATTTGATCCAGCTATGGGTAACATCAAACGAATGTTTAAATGGGAACAACCACCTGATTCAAAATCAAAGAAAGATCTCTCTCAAGCCAAAGACCAGAGTAAGACAGGTGGAGAGAGTAATGAGACCAGAGAGATTGAGAAGAGTGATTTTGACCTTGATGCTTTTCTCAAAAGAAGGCTCTCTGTTGATCCGTCAAAGCTTGACGAGCTGTTTGAAGGTACAAATCCGAAGACAAACATTTCTACGAGAAGTATATATAGACGGTCACAAAGAGCTCGCCAAGCTGCCATAACTTAGAATATTTTCATGTTTGTCTTGTCTATTGTCTTGTGGGAGGGAGGATGTTATGTGGGAGGTGTGTATTTACTCTTGTAATTTAGCAATATCTGGAAATGAAATGTATTTATAATTACCATGTTATGTACAAAGAAACGTTGCTTAGATAATCCCGGAGTCTTGAAAAGTAATACTCAATACTCCTATAAAAACAAAACAGGTGGTGCAACTAGAGAAAGGCTTTTTTTCATATCAACGATTGGATCGACAAGTGTGAAGCAAGATTAGTTTTCTGCACGTATCATTCTAATTCAGATAACACCGGGTGCAAAATAATTGTTATACTTCCTTTCCTGATTTCTTGAGGTTCAATAGGCAGAAATTTTTAGGGAAAAAAAATCAGGACTCATAGAAGAATGCATGAACGATCAAACAGATTAAATTGAAAACAATATATGCAAATCACATTTGTCTCAATGGACGTTAAGTATTTGATTGGCAAACACTAGGCTCTGTTTGAAAACCTTGTGAAGTGCACAAATCTGACCTTCCAACTTTAAAAACAGTATACTGATAAAGAACTCCAAAATATTTTAAACTCGCATTAGCACTTTCCTACTTAAATACCAACCAAGTCATGCAACAAAATTCATGTCAATAACTTAGTTCCTAACATATCTACATCTGGCACAGTTGAGTGAACAGTTGGATGGACAGACTGTTAGGCATGCCCATAGAATTCATTAGAAACTAACCTATGATTTTTTTTACTTATTTTCCCTGTCTTCTCTCCCTCAGCTTCACTTCTCTGCTGTGACCTGAGTGAGTCAAGCTGAATTAGATGGGGAAACAATGAATGCCTCTGCTGCTAGTTGTGCCGGTTGAATGGTCTCGATGGAGCCAATGGGGCACTCTTCCCACCCAATCTCATCAATGTCTCTCCTGATCTGCTTCAGTGATGGTGCTGCCACATGCCCACCACCGAGCAATGGGTTACCTCCATTATGGGTCATGGATCGGGTTGGGTCCATAAGGTCAAATGAACCCAGGGCTTCCGTGACCTCATGCTGTTTCATGGTGCAAAAGTAATGAGAGAATAGTGATGCAAACTGTGTACTCCTATATGAGAAGTTGCCTCAACTAATAAGAAGTACATCAGTACCCCAGAATCTCAGCCTTTGTACCAACCTTATGTTCTGTTAATTTGTCTTTGCATACTTTGCCTTGTGCCAAGGACTTTAGTGCGCTTTGATAAGAAGTGGACCAATACAATATTAAATGCATACTGTAAATAATATTCAAAGAAAGAGGTTGGTTCTGCTGAGAACCTACAAAGCTAACCATAACTACGTGAAAAGTGAATGAACTCAAGGCATCAAAGGTGTGTTTCATAACTCCCCGTGTGAAGGGAAGGGAGGGGAGGGAGCGGAGCGTAAGGGTGACTGGATCTGATCAAGAAGGCCTCAACTAAAAAGAACTATGCATATAAACTTGCCAATTTTTGTCACTTCCGAATAGGAGTGTAGAGAAGGTGAACTTTATGGTGCTCCCTCCCCTTTCTTCTCGTTACACGGCGAGTTCTGAAGCACGGCCGTAGCCAATTAGTATAAAAAACTTCAAATGCCAAATAGTGCCCGTACAATTAGTAATCTAAAATTGTGAACTAATTTTAAAATGAAAATAACGGGAAAGGTCAAATTGAAAGGTATAAGCTTTTAGGAGTCTATACGTAAGTTTGTTGTAAGAACTATTTGATTCAGAAATTTGACCTTGTGCGTTCTCGTTTTGATGAATCCATGAATGAAAAGAACCTGATAATAGAAAGAGCAACTCAGCAAAAATGTACGAAAGAAATTTATTTCATATTTTCTCCATTTGAGCGAGAATCAGGAGATGCAGATGGTAACCAAAAGAAAACGCCTCCAGTACCCGTACGGGATTGAAAGAACATGGAAGAAAGAGGAGAGAGAGAGAAGAAACCTGTACGAGCTGATCGTAGGTGAGTTCGTCGCCATTGCGGGTTCGAAAGAAAAACAAATAATCTGAAAAGGTAAGCTTTTTATGGCTTCCGCTCATGGCTGCGCCTAATCAAACAGTTACACTTGCAAGTGGGAGAGAGAGAGGGGCGAGTGCGTATCCGCCCAGGTACCTGAGGTGCAATTTAAAAGAACGAACGGTCCAGATTAATTATATTTAAATCAAACTTAATTCTTCTGTGACTGTAGGCGATGCCTTAAGATTCGTGCCAAGTGAAATGAACAGACCGGATTTCAGCTTGCACCTCAGGTACCTGAATTGATACGGATTCTCTCTTCTTGTTATTTTGCACTAAGTTTGGTTTCTCCCCTTGTTATTTCTCTTTCTCTCTCTTCCAAGAAAGAGATAGACACAAAATTAGAAGAGGAGGATCCTCCTGTTCTTTGAAAATAGAAGCAGATTTTGATTCGACTCGGGTGGTTTGGCATCACGGGGGCTGCATTGGGCGAATCTGTATCCTCTTAGGTATTGCAGAGGATTATCCTCATTTTACGATTTGAAATTAAATCTCAACCAGTTTGAGATTCGAGTCACCATATGCGCAATATTTTTAGGCTTTGAGATTCGTGCCAAGTTAAAAAAAAAAAAACAGTTCAGATCGAATAATTGTAAAATATTCTCTTATCAGGTATTGGAGAGGATGTGAATTCGTCTTGGGCAGCTTAAAATTTCCTCCGAACAACTTTGTTAAATTTAATGGACAGGCATACTTAGGGCTGCAAATGAATCGAACCAAATCGAACTTACTCCAATTTGAATTTAATTTGAATTAATTTTGAATCGAATTTTTTAAAAACACAAACTACGAATTTGTAATGCAGCCCTGATACCCGGATCATTTGGTTCGAACTTCCTCCCATATATCATTCTAGAAAAAAAAAATATAAATATAATATCAAATAATATTATTTTATAAAATGTGTTATTATTATTTTTTTATTTGTATATAGTTATCACTTGAGCATTATAAGCCAATGTGTCATTATTATATTTGATTCGCACATAACTATTACAATAGCTATTGAAACATTGTTTTACTACTTGTAAATTATTAATTAAATTTTGTTCAAAAAATTTATTTAATTCGCATATATATATAAACTGAATTAATCAAATCATAATACCAATTAATATCTTCGTAGACTGGTACAACTGTACAAGGCATAGAACAATTTTTCTCTTCCAATTTTTTTTTATTTTTAATTATTTAGTCAAAGTTTCATACAGACATAAACAATTATATATCATACATAGTTAATTAAAAATTAAATATAACAAATTCTTATAGGAAACTAATTTATTTAATTAATTCTAGTTAGTTCAGTTCAATAAGGCACCGGTTTAAGTTGAACCAGAAAACAATTCTCATACATGTGCTTACGTAAAATATTGACAAATTAATGTAACAGAAACTAAGTATTATCTAAGAATATCCCTTTACAAACTTTTTAATACATAAGCCAAATATATACATAAACTATATACTTCATATCCATTAAAAAATTTAAATGACGAGAGAAAAATATATCATTCAACTAATAGCATACTGACTCAATGATTATTTCTGAAACTCCTCCACAAAGTAAATATTTCTTGAGCTAAATTATCCCTCTAATTGGTCTATTCATATGTTGATTAAATATATATATAATTAGCTCATCATCTAGCTCCTCTCGCAGTTGTTTATCTTGCATTTTGACTTGAATATGAAAGCCGGATCTTTCGTATCTTGCAATTGAAATAAAATATATGTGATCTAATGTAATTTCAATCATTTAATTGTTAAATCAATTAATTGAAATAAAGTTGTTTCTTTCATAAAAGAAAATTTATGGATTAAATCCGAAGTCGGAGGAGAGCAAAAAATCAAAGAGAGAGAGAAAGTGCAAACTTAAGAAGTCAGCAACGGAGATGGAGAGCACAGGAGAGAAGTCGAGTTGTAATGGCATTAAGAATATGCTTTAGAAGCGCTGAGGGATTAGCAGATAGCCATTATCTAGAGATTTCCACCTTTTCTTTTCGGCTAGCAGATAGCCATTATCTAGAGAATTGTAATTGCAAGATCCCAATCTGTTGCAATTCTTCACAGGTGAACGGTTTCTGAAATTTCTGTTTTTTCAAATTCAACTGTCAATTAGTTTCGACACATATGCACAGAAAACCAACTGTTTGGAGATGCATTTAAACGGCTGAATTTTAAAAAACTGAAATTTCAAGACCACTGTTCCTGAAATTTGAATCGCAGCAGACTTATTTTCGTAATTGCAAAGAGAATCGCGAACGGAATTATAATTGCAGAATCACCTCTCAAAAGCACAAACCAAACGTCCATAATGAATATTTCATTTGTAGATATCTAGTGATTTCCCATCCTCTTCATTAACACATTGTTTGAGTTTAGCTCCGAACTGTCCAATCAGAATCTGGACCAATTCGACTCCCACCTGTAAATCTGTAATGCACAGGAATTTTTTAAATCTGTGCTCAAGTTTGATTTGCTCTTACCAGATTGGAGTTATCCGAGAGTTGCATTACCCACCCACTTCTTAAAATTCCCAGTTATCCATATAATCATCCATTCCAAAAGATAGATTCAAAATAGTAGCTTGATCGAGGAATTGAATAAAATATAACAAGAAGCAAGTGTGAAAACTTGACCACTTGTGCAGAAAACTTCTCATCAACCTCGTACCTGAGTCAGCTACCTCCATATGTAAGTGTCCACAGACCTGTTATGTAAGAACACAACCTATCGCATATATTTGGTACAGATCAATGAATACAACTAAAGCAGGGGAAGGGATTGTCAGACTGCACTGAAAGGTGCTATAAGATAAGATTAAAAAGGAAAGATCTAACTATCACTTTTTGTCATCTTATCGTGAGAATTATACAATGGTACCACGACAGAAAAATAATTCCTACTTTAAGAAGATGGTTAAAATGCAGGCTTCATACCTTCAATTGCTCGTCTAATTTAATAAGATTACAAAGTGTGACGACAACAACTCATCAAGGAAAAAGTATAGATTACAATTTCGACTTGGATGACCTAGATATAGAGTGATTCAAAAAGAAGAGATGCTAGCGATCCCATCCAGAAGGTCGTTTTCTCTCCCTCGTTCTTTCCCTTGAGCTGCACACACCACACAACAAAAATTTACATTAGCTATGTTAGGCAAAAGAGAAAATTAAAAAAATTGTCCAGTGAGGGCATGGTTGACAATACCAAACGTGTAAACCAAGTGACCTGACATCTCACTTTATCACATGCATATTATATCAGACCTGATCACAGGTCGGTCACTTTCAAATTAGCTATGCAATGCAACTTATACAATACTCAATTATGCCTCCATCCTGAATTGTGCTATCAGACAACGAAAAGTAAATAAAAATTTATGGGCAACTAGAAGTTTCCAAACCCCAAACAGTAGCTGTGATGGTAATTGGCTCGCGAAGTGTTCAAAACAAATACTCTGGTTCTGGCCAACAGCATACGACAAAACGGAACAACATACTATTGAACCCTTGTTGCATATAAAGACGTCCAATTTCAACTCAATATGCAGTCAATAGTAAAGCATATACATTCCATTTGGAGACTTTTACTGAAAAAGCATACTAACCTGTCATTACTCCTATTTCCATGTTGACTTGAAGGATCAACTGTAGACGACGGCACGTTGGTCACCACTGGTTGTGCTCTATAAGAATCACCACCAATTGTACCGCCCGAAACAAACCCACTCATTGTTGGCCTGGCAACAGGAACCACCCCAGCATAATTGCCCTGAGAATTCGCTGAAGCAGAGACGAAACTGCTCCGAAACTGCTGCGCCATGCCTTTCTTCAGTGAATTTGTAACAGAAGATCGGTTTGCACTAGATTGGGATGGTGCAGCACTTGATGGTCCTTCAGGGTTGTAACCAATCCCAAGGCCGAAGTCAACACCACGCACACCCCGACCACCTGCACCACCTTTTCCCCTGCCACCTTTCTTGTTGCCTGAAGGAATTTTTGATGTGATATTTTTAATTTATACTTTCCCAGAAAGCAGTGAATGCACAGGAAGTTTTCAACAAAAGAACGAAAGAGAGGTAAAGAAATATTCATTGGTATCACAGTATGAAGTATGAACATACCTTTCCTAGAATCTCTTTTTGATCTGAACCTCGAATCCTACAAATCAAGAAAAACAAAGAGAAAGTTCATAAATTTTCAGTTTGAATAAAATCAGTACGTACTAAAGAGAAATAGTATAATATATAATAACTAAATTATGGCTTTTAATCTAGTCAACAAGTTTTAAAGTAAAATACAACGAAACCCTTGCAAATTCCAATATATGGAACAAATGGAAACCTCACCTTCATAGCAAGATCCATCAATTCAATCGAGACATCTTGCCCAGCCGCAATTAAACTACCAACCAAATCACCTGCAAATCTCGACTCTTTCAGGGTAATGAGAGTGTAAGCCGTACCGTCCTTGTCCCCAGCACGGCCAGTACGCCCAACCCTATGCACATGTGTGTCCATATCTCTAGCAATGTCGAAGTTCACTACCGACTTGATAGATTTTATATCAAGCCCACGTGCTGCCACGTCAGTTGCAACTAGTACATGGTATGTGCCTGCCTTGAACTTCTTTAATGTTTCAGTTCTAGAAGCCTGATCCTTATCTCCATGAAGAGCTGCAACCCGAAACCCTTTCTGGCCCAATTGGATCTCTATCTCATCAACGGTGGCCTTTTTGGATGCAAACACAAGAACGTCCCCTTCATCTATCAGTCGGGGTAGATTTTCAAGTAACCAAGGCGTCTTTTCAGCATCAGAAGGGATTACATGCACCAGTTGTTTAATATCCTCGTTCGCCATACCAACCTCACCCACTGCAACCCTAATTGGGTCAGATAATATCTCTCTGGCCAACCTCTCGACTTTATATGGCATAGTGGCTGAAAATAACAAAGTCTGACGATCAGGTCTGATCTGGCCCACAATTGAACGGACCTGTGGTTCAAACCCTAGATCAAACATGCGGTCAGCCTCATCAAGCACTAAATAAGTCGCCCTTAACATCTTCACAGCCTTCATCTTCAAAAGATCAATTAACCTCCCTGGAGTAGCAACTACTATTTCACAACCAGCTTTAAGCTCTTTAAACTGTTCATGCTTAGAAGCACCACCATACACAGCCGATACCTTAATGTTGTAAGGTTTTGAAAATTTCTTGGCTTCTAGATAAATTTGATGTGCCAATTCTCTTGTTGGAGCGCAAATTACACCAATGGGGCCCTCTTCTTTCGCTAATTCAGGTTGGTCCATGATGTGTACTATCATAGGCAGTACAAAGGCTGCAGTCTTACCAGACCCGGTTTTTGCAATGCCGATTATATCTCTGCCAGACAGCACAACAGGTAGTGCCTGGCATTGTATTGGTGTTGGTTTTTCATATCCTTGTTTAGAGATGGTACTCATTAAGGGAGCCCCAAACCCACAATCTTCAAAGAGCTTTATCGGTTTGGGTACATCAAAGCCCGAAACCCGTATGGCTAGGATTCTTCTGTAATCTGCCACATCCTGCTCACTCATTCCTGCATAGAAAAAAAAAGAAAAACATATTGATAACAGAAAAGAATGGCAATGTCAGTTTTGTATTTTGACGTCAAGATGATCCTCTATCATGATTTATTAAGTCAAAAGATTGCAATTTTAAATTGCAGTGTTTGTAAAACCATAAGATAAAGTACTCCATAAGAATCATCAATCCACTGAGACAATGCCAAGTCAGAAGTAAGAGTCACATGTATGCAAAAAAATATATATATAAAACAAAAAGAATTAATCAACCACAAGTTGATGCAAAGATTTGTGTATCTAGGGCTTCAATTTCTAAAAATGATAATAAAGGATAAGCTCTAGTTTACCCAAAATAGAGGGCTTCTCATCATAAAAGTCCTTATTAAATGGCTCATAATCAATTACACTATGGTCCAAAGATGGAATTGGCTCGATTTTTCTCTTATCCACCACAATAGGGTTATCATCAGAATCATAATCAACCATGCCAGCATCCACAGCTTTGGCTGCAGCATACACCTCCTCATCAGATCCGTACCCAGCATTCAATGCATCAGCTGCCAATGCTAACCCTGCATCCTTCTTTGAATGCAGAAAACTCTCCATTGGATCATCTTCTTCATCCTCTATGTACTTGTCAACCTGTTGAGAGAATCAAATGATAACTATAATATGTTATTTCTATCAGAATGAAAATAATGATCAATATATTCAGATATGCAACAAGGGAGCAAAGAATTTTATTGTTAAAATCCATGTAATTAAGCAGAAAAGACCACTACAAGCTGTTCTGCAACAACCTATATTTATTTCCTACCCTTTCTGGTCATTTCAATCAGTCAAAAAAGTGTTCAATGTTACAAAAGGACACTGAAAAATAGAGGGGAGAAAAAGGAACTAAACGTAATGTAAGTCTGATTATTGCTGATTCTTAGACTAAAAACCTTTTGATTAGAAGGGGCTGGCGCGGGAGCTTTACTGATTTCGTCCTGAATTCCCTCCATGAAAGCATCAAGCGGGTCGATCTCGCCATCGTCAGCAGCTGACGTGGCGTTGTGCGATTCGGCTCCCTCTTGCTGGTCGTACTCGATGTTATCTATGTCAGGATCCTCGTGATTGTCGTCAGAGGAAGGCATGTAAAGGCGCTGCGGCGCCTCCGGCCGGTCGAAGTTGTGCCTCGCCTGTCGGTTTAACCCGAAACCCTCGAAACCAAATTTGCGCTTTGACATGGAAGGGTTAAATTTAGTCAGAGAAAGAAGTGAAGAATTTTAACGAGAGGGGAGAAAAGGGTTTAGAGCTGTGTCAAGGAAGAAAGGAGCAGAGTTGCGAGACTGTGACAGGTTACAGAGGCGAGGATAAAACCAGGGAATGAGCAACCGGCTCGCTCGGATTTGGTCGGGGAAGGCGAATCTGACCAAGAGCTTAGCCCAATAGCTCGATCAATATGGATTTATTTTATTGGGCTTTACTGGGTCAAGTTGGCTGTCAGCGTTAAATACCCAAGTTGCAAGTTGCTGACTGGGAATAAATCCCGACTTACTGCCTCTGCCTTGGTTTATTCAGATCCAACATGAAAAGTGTGGAGTAAACTCTTCAACTCCACAATCAAACAACAGGCCATTAAGTGAGTTTGGTTCCGTTCAGATCTTCAAGCCTTCATATCTTGGCTTGGCTTGCAAATTTGACAACAGGCAGGACCGCAGGAGGCAATTAGTGGATGCGGCTTTGGCAGCTGTATAAATCGACACTGGAGAACATCCGAAAGTGTATGTCATTTTTATTTTTGCAAAGCCAAGATCGATATAGCTTGGCAACACAGGTAAATATCAGGCCCCCAAACGATACCATATTTCTAACTCTAAGCACCCTAAGCTATCAAAGTTCGACAGATATTGTACAAGCAGCAGTATGAAGCTTAAACGAGACATGCAATCAATCAAAGAATACAAGGACGTTGCTCGAATATCTATCTAATCAAAACTCTTCCTCAGACGACGACTATGGCCTATCTAACGCATTTTTAATTGAGCACAATATATGAACAAGCAATTTGAGAGGGCTTGTCTAGTCAAAACATCAGGATTTCAATTAGGAGCAGCCATTAAAACCTTTCCCCACCACATCCCTACCCAAAGACATACAACGGTGAAATCTTCATTAACCATAATACACTGACAAGACTGTTCAACATCTTCATTAACCATGATACCCAAAGACATGCAACCCCCCCACAACCACCACCTATATCGACCATATAAATAAAAAGCAACTCGAAACATCTGAGAACATAATTTTGAGAATTTGGAATGCACCTAACACGGGTCTGCACAGAGCCAAAAGGGAAACTAAGCCGCCCTTATCGGGTCTTCTTCGTCAAGTTAGTAGCAGGATTATACTCAGAAACTATCTTTAACACATTAACCAGGGACCGCAGCCGGTCCCACACACTGAGACCATAAAGTGTCTCCACCAGCGACTCCTGGAATTCAAAACCAATCTCTGAAACAGGATACTGCAATTGAGACATGCAACATTAGTGAGAATTTGATGAAAGGTAAAAAGTTAACAGTATGATAACTAACCAAAATTTCAATACAAACCTGAATAGGCTTGGGAATCTTGGTCTTGATGTAAGGCCAAAATCTATCTTCAACCACAGATTTAACAAGACAGCATGCACGCAGGCCTTCAACTCCTGCAAATCTCCCAAATCCACTGTGCTTCACGCCACCAAAAGGCAAAGACTGTACGTTTGCAACATATCAATTAGTACAGACTACAGTGGAAGTTTAAACGCACATTTCAAGTGCAAGTCACAAAACACCCAAGATAGTGCAATTCCACATTGCAATTGGGAGGCTATTTGGATAGTCACAAAACACCCAAGATAGTCACAAAACACCCAAGATAGTGCAATTCCACCCAAGATAGATTGAATCAACCGTTGTTTCATATTCATTTACCTGGCACATGTAAGATGAAGCAAAGTCATTAATAGCCGCAATTCCACATTGCAATTGGGAGGCTATTTGGATGGCCCTCTTCTGGTTCCCAGAGAACACAGCACACCCAAGTCCATACTTGGAGTCATTTGCCAGTTCAATTACCTCTTCATCCGTGCTGAACATCATAATCGGCAATATAGGTCCAAATGCCTGCCGAAAAATCCAGTTCAATTGTCACAAGATTTCAGGACTTTATACTAAATATCTAGATAAGTAAAAATACAGGGATCCAATGCCAATGACTTCAGTGCCAATAAAACTAGATCTCAAATAATATATTTTTAAAACCTTCAAATAACAGTAGTTGATTTAATATTTTGTACATATGATACACTGTGCGCACACAAAAAATGCATTATTTCGACTTTATTTCAGCATATTCATCATGAGCTAACAAAATCAAATTACCAATTTTTTCCCTCTTGGTGACTTTTAAATGAAGTCATAATCCTCTATTTTTTTATGCCTGTATAATTGAGATGATATAAAATATATTCAACATATTAAATTTGTTAATTTAAGCACGAAGAAAAAAGTTGGCACCATTTGGCGCCAAAATCCATCAGCATTGTCCCTACTCTAAAGAAAATATGATACATATTTTTCATTAGATGCTTAGGAGCAGTATCACATGCAAATGAGGCAGCAACTTGGCATCTGTGACCAAGCAAAACAATAGCATCTACCCTGGTCTATATTTAAAATTCCCCATTAAACAACACATATGTAAGGAAAAACTCGTAAAAAATAAAGATTGAACTCAAGAATACATGGGTATAATTGAGCCACCAGTGGCATATTGCAAGTTGAGCATGGGCCATTTCTAGTAAGTGCTGTACTGGTCAAGCATATGGCTTTAGAACCTAAACTACTCAAAAGTCAAAACTACCACTCACTATACAAGTTGCATATATCAATATTATCAATGCAGCAACAGATTAGGATAAAATAATGTAATTTAATGTAAATAGTGTGAAAAAGGTACCTCTTCCTGCATTATTTTCATGGTGTGGTCAACCTTAATTAGCACAGTAGGAGGAAAGAATTGATCAACTGCGTCTTCCCCAAGATGACCAAAGCTGCCTCTACCAGCAATCTCAGCACCTTTGTTGAGAGCATCATTCACTAGATTCTGAAGCTTTTCTGAGTGTTCTTGCATGCAAATCGCTCCCATGTCAAATCTGCCAGATAATGGTGGGCCCTGCCAGTTTAACTCCAATCAATGCATAAATTGCTACGAAAATGTCACCCTAACCTAGAGGTATTAGAGAATCTAACAAATATAAAGTTGTAGGCTTATTATGAAATAAGGTGATAAAAATATAAGCTAAGCAATAAAAGCCATATCAAGCAGCCACCAAAGCATGTCACCAGTACAAAGAGCAAAATTAGCGAATACTGCATACTTACAACGGAGATAGATTTAATGACTTTGACAATTTGAACAACAAATTCAGGATAGATATCTTTGTGGACATAGAATCTCTCAGCTCCAGCACAATTCTGGCCACTAGATTGAAGAGCTGCTCGCACAGCAACTTGCACAACCTTCAAAACAAAAAACAGGAAGTTCATTTTTGTTAGCAAATCGCAACAACAAAAGCAAAGGCCCTAAATGAGAAAGAGATGCATACAGTAGGTAGATCCACATCTTCACAGACAATAAAGACATCTTTTCCACCAAGCTCAAGAGTGACCGGTATTAGAGTCTCTGCAGCCTTTTGCATGATCTGTTATTATAAGGTATAGAAATAAGTATCCTGACCAAAACATAAATACAGTGAATTACCGGGGGAGGGGGAGGGCATACCATCTTTCCTACGCCTGGAGATCCAACAAAAATGATTTTGTCAACGGAAGAAACAAGAGCTTGTCCAGTTTCAGCAAACCTGAGAGGGCAAAGATAAATAAATAAATTATAAATATCAAAGATATATACAGCTTGTACTCGCAATGAGATTAATTGTGAAAAGGAAAAAAGGAAAAGGTTGTGTACCCTGTTATTATGTGGACCAGGTTTTCTGGTGCACCTACAGCAGCAAGAGCAGATTGTATGATCCGGTAATAGAAGCACCCTGACCAACTCGCATGCTCAGAAACCTGTCAACATTTTCTGCTGATATTAGTTGCCAAAAATAACCTGTTGATACCGAGATCACTTTGACTATACAGAATTTCAATGACACAACAAAAAACGTACCTTTATAACCGCAGCATTTCCAGAGAAGACTGCAGCTAGCATAGGGTTGAACACATTGTGAAATGGGTAGTTCCACGAGACTATCGCCCCAATCACTCCCAAAGGATAGAATTCAACTTTCGCCCTCTTATGCAACATTGATCGTCCAGATGATCTATACACCACAAAATCAAGGGGAATAAAAAAAAGTTATAGTAGTCTAATGGGACTTCTAAAGTGCAATTCTGACACTTTTAATGAACCAAAGGCTGACCTATATTCGGGTTTCAACCACTTCTCGCCTTCATCTAGAAGCCAGGTGATCTTCTCACAGGTGGTCATTATCTCTCCCAAAGAAGCATCCACCATTGTTTTTCCAGTATCGCGGGATGATACTCTTAACAATGAAAAAAAAAAAGTTTCTTATTTTTCATAATAGAAAGAATGTCTAGTCTGTTCAAGCTTTGAAATCTCAACTGTTCAGCTGATTTCCATAATCACATATACTAGTACAGCACAAGACCTGTATGGAAATTGTTTGTGAAAAAATTCCCGGTTTGTATGTTCTTCGTTACTTGCTTGTGATTATCATTATCAGGGTAAGAAAAATAAAAACACGTAAAATCCACAGAACTGCAAACAATGCACTGAAGTTACTTACTCGCATATAAGCTCCTGATGTTCAATAATGTACTTGAGCAAGATTCGCAAAAATTGGCGCCTCTGTTTAAAGCTACTCTTTGCCCAAATTTTTTGGGCCTTTCTTGCCTGTTCCACATGCTCCCTAACCTAGCCCAATACAAAGTTTACATAGTAAATAAATATAAAAATAAATATGTTGCATAAGTGAAGTGACGCGAAAGGACATCATATTATTTTGTAAGCTGAAATGCTATTTGCTGTAGCATGATTTACCTCATCAGGTGTCAGAGCAGGAAAGTATCCCAGGTACTTCATCGTAGCCGGCTCATAACATTGAACTTTATCTGTTTGAACTGTCTTACCCCTCCTCGGTATCTGCAATATGATTTAGATAGAACAAGTAAACACAATTGAATATTGAATGTTAGAGCATCCTCAGTATCCATCATTAGCAGACTACGGATCTTTTTTTGAAGCAATGGCACAGCTTTTTCCTCTGTCAGTACAAATCCAAGTGAGGATGAACAAGGGAGATTAATAAAGCTTTGTACAAGATAGCAATTGATCTCGTATGATTAATCATTTTACAGAATCAGTTCTTTATGTGATCCGTAATCTGCAAGTGAACCAAAATAATTTTAACCGGGAGGACAGGTTTTCCAGTCTCGTTCTCTAATTAAAGGGGGCTTAAATCACAGTCCCAGAACTAAAACTAATCACATGCAATAGCTTCAGCCAAAATTAAAATCGTGAAATTAGAACATTTGAACCTAACTTACATAAATGAAGCTGTTCTCCTTGTTCTGACTCGAATCCTCCAAAACTATTTAAATCAAACTCAGTTAAACCTCAAAAGTACAAAGAAAAAAATCACAAAAAAAAATATTCTATCGAAAAAATGTTACCGTCGGATGTATCTACTTCGATCGAGGGAACACTGGGTGGAATAAGCATGAGTAAGAAGCGACACAAAGCATAGGCAATCCCAATCACAAACAATGGCCACCAGATCGCCATTGCCAGAGATGAAGAAACTAGGGTTTTAGAACTAAAACTGGGAATTAGAACTGAAATAAATGTTGGAATGAGGAGCAGAGGATAGTAATAAAGCGTTATTATGGCGCTTCGAGGGGTTACTTTATTTATTCTCTGCTTGTCGCTTCCGGCTCCGTGCTCACTGTTCAGAGACTAAACAATAAAACAACCATCCTGTGATAGGAGGCGAGGTCGCACCTCTGAGGTCACTCAAATTTTGAGTTTAGATCCGAACCGTTCAATCAGAATCGGGCCAATTCCATACGAGATGGAATGCACTGGGTTCTTTAATATTCGTGTCTAAATAGATCGGACTGTCCATTTATAAACACAAAATTTGAGTTACCTACCGTGATGTGAATTTCTATGAGGCTGTCACCCTGTTAGCCTGTTGCTATGAGTGACCGACGTGACCGACGTATCCTCTGAGATATCTCAACTTTATTTGCGTGACCGACGTGTCCGGTGCCTATTCGGAGGTGATGTGGGGGTCAGTATTATGTATGCGTCGAGATTCGTGTAGAACGTAGTTAAACGGTAGGGATTTACCATAAAGTCACGCAAAGTTTGAGATATCTCAGAGGATACGAATTATATTTTTAGAAATAAATCTGCTTTTTCTGGAATACACGGATCTCAAAACCAGTTGGTTTTAAACACGAATCTCAAATTAAATGGATGATTCGATTTGAAAAAGCAGGGTCCTGCGATTCCAAAGAATCACAGCAGATTTATTTCCGTTAGCGTTAGTGTTATGAGTTATGAAGTCTGAATTCTTATTTCGAAACAATACGTGTGCTGTCGATATTAAAATTTTGTCAGCATGTGATGATCTGAATTACTGGTCATCTGCCTGTCAGGTTCGTACAATCATTTATTTATCCCCTTATCTTCATTGTTTTTATTGAAAAATAAACTGACAGGTGCTCCCTTATTTTGGATTTTTTTTTTATTTAGAATTAATGAAAAATGTTTCCTTGAAACAAGTCTTGGATGGCATGTTAAATTAGTAATGTAGTGTTAATTTAAAGTTTATTTGATATTAATTTAGTGGTAATTTAATGGTAATGTAGTGTAATTTAGAGTTAATTAAGTGTAATGTAGTGTTAATTTAAAGTTTATCTAATATTAATTTAGTGGTAATTTGATGGTAATGTAGTGTAATTTATAGTTAATTAAGTGTAATGTATTGTTAATTTAAAGTTTATTTGATATTAATTTAGTGTAATTTAGTATATATGTAGTATAAATTTGTGTAATTAAGTGTTCATGTAGTATAATATAATTTTTTAATAATATGTATTACAATGTTTACAAAAATTCGATAAATGTGTGATGACTCTCATGAAGTTTAAAATTAGATAAAATTAGATAAATGTGTAAAATTAGTAATATGTAGTATAAATTTGTGAAAATCAGCAAGTTCTGATATTAGTTTGGCTTTGGATTCAAACATTTGACCTTCAGCAAATTTTTCATCTAACCTATGGGGGTTTGCAAAAAATGCACGATCCGCGAATGGCATTGGCAATTCATCGTGGAATGAGGAACATGGATGCTTAGGCCCTCGATTGAGGAATGGGATTGAGTTGTGCCAATCCTTCAATATTTCTCGGCCGTTCATTTTAGCCTCCGCTTCATCCACAGCTGCATTTCATTCTTCATCTGAATCATCATCATCAAAAGAACTTCTATCAGATTCTGTGTCTTCATCTGATTGCTCACAAAGGCCGTCACCGGCCTGAACCGGAGGTGTGTAGATGGGTACAGGTACACTACCCAAGTTAGGATCAAAGCCGATCTGAACCAACGGTGTGTTACTACCTCCAGGCAAACTATCTGGACACGGATCATAACTGATTTGGTTTCTAGCCTAGTACGCCTCAGTTACCAATTCTATAACTTTAAATCCAGCCACTTGAGCTGCAGTTTGTTTAATGACAACCCAAGTTTCCTCATTTTCTATCCGAAATAGTGAGAAATGGTACGATCCGGGCAGTGTTGTGTTTATACATACCCTGATTGTCAATTTGACTCGACTCGGAAGCAATTCAAGTCCAACGTATATTTACCGTCTTATAATGGAAAACCTGGTAGAATCATATACAATAAAGGTAAATGCAGCCCCTATGTCATAACCAACACCTGTTGAAGTGCTTTGGAGGTTACCACCATAATACACATTGATCAATAGTAGTGACATTTTGCTGAACAAAAATAAAACACTAAATTAATAAACATACAAGTAAAAAAAAACACTAAATAAACATATGAGTAAAAAAAAACACTAAATATATAAACATATAAAAAAACACTACATAATATATGAGTACAAAAAAACAATAAATATAAACATATGAGTAAAAAATAAACTAAATATAAATATATGAGTAAACAAACTCAAAACGTAAACATATGAGTAAAAAAATCTAAAATATAAACATATGAGTAAAAAATAAACACTAAATCAAACTCTAAATATTTTTAAATTTTATAACACTAGATATAAGCATATGAGTAAAAAAAACTCACAATAATAATCAGAAGACAATGCTGAGTACAATGGTGGTGGCGATCTGTTCATATGACAACTCCTCTATTGAATCTGAAAAAAATAAAATAAGAAAAAATAGAAGGAAGAAGAAAGAAAAATGGAGATCGGGAAGAGAAGAAGAAGGGTGCGGGTGGTTAAATGGTAAAGTGTAAACCTACACCGATCCACGGGACTGGTGGACTAATTTTTAAGCTACACCGATCCACAGGATCGGTGCAGGTTTGTTTTGGTGTAGTCCTTCGTGTAATCGGTGTGGCAGACACATAAGGGGCTCCACCGGTCCTAGGGACTGGTGTAGAAGGTGTTTTTTTTTCTCCACCGATCCTAGAGATCGATGGAGGCTAGTTACAGAAAACCATGCCATCCAAGACTTGTTTCAACGAAACATTTTTCATTAATTCTAAATAAAAAAAAATCCTTATTTTGCATGCTCTCTAATTATGAAGATTCATTTTATTACTTTCTTTTTCATTATATCTAATTGTCAATATTATTTTTATTACTTTTTTTTATTTACGTAATTGAAGGTTTTTTTGCCGCTTTCAATAACTTAGATATAATGAAAAAGAACGTAATAAAATGGATGTTCACAATTAAAGAGGGAGTTGGCTACTGTCTTACGCATAGCATTGAGGGCCTCCGTGTAACGGTTTAATATTTGAGTTTTCAAAATTCTAATAGTCGATTCGAACCGTTCAATATGATCTCCATATAAATATGTACTTGCAAATCAAATTTTATATTTTTCAAAATTCTAACAGTCAATACGAACCGTTCAACATGATCTCCATATGAATATGTACTTGCAATGCAAATTTTAGATTTTTTAGAATTTTTGTACTATTATTTTAGATAGGTAGTAAAACACTTGATCTAAGAATTAGGATTTGTCTACGGTGCTATGGGTTGCATAGAGGGCTACGGTGCTACGGCTCAATATTCGAGTTTTCAAAATTCGAACCGTTCATCTTGTTCTCTATATTAATATGTGTTTAGAGACCAAATTTTACATTTTTTTTTATTTTTTTACTATTTTTTTAGATTTATTGAAAATTGTTGTTTTTCTGACAAATATGGATCATAAAAAACAGCGATATTCAATAAATTTAAAAAAATAGTAAAAAAATTCAAAAAATATAAAATTTGGTTTGTAAGTAAATATTCATTTGGAGATGATGTTGAACTGTTCAGATTGGCTGTTAGAATTTTAAAAATTCAAATATTAAGCCGTTACATAAAAACCCTTATGCTACGCATAGCATATTAGTATTTTCCATTAAAGAAAAGACGGTTGTATCTGATTGAGCTTGTGAGACGGACACAACCAAATATATTTTTAAATTAAAGAAGGGATCAGTTACGTTCTTAGTCAACATATAGATAACGTAATGATAAGATTTAATATAATTTAAGTATTATTTAGTGATACATTAAAAATCGTTAATTTTGAGCAGTAGAATCAAATGAATTATGTACATACAGAATCTCATCTTATTTTATTTTACAGACATGATATATAAATAATATATATGCCATTGGTATGTTACAAATTTAATATTTTTTTTTTAAAATTTATCAAAATCATTAAAAAAAAAAAGGTATTTGTCATGAATCATGATAGTGCAAATTAATATTTATAGAAAAATTCCTATCGCACGATCCTGGTTCCTCCTATGCCCTCTCGCTTGGATCCAACGACCACAGAACCTTCCAGTCCAAGAGTGCGTATTCGGGGGTGATGTAGGGGGTCAGTATTACGTGTTCTTTGAGATTCGTGCAGAACGTATTTAAACGGTTGGGATTTTCCATAAAGTCGTGGAAAGTTTGAGATATCTCAGAGGATACGAATTCCCAGTCCAGCCTGTACGGGACCCAAGAATGGAGCCCACCATTTGCTTTTAGTCCGTAACTGTTCAAAAAGACTGTCTTGCTACTTGCTAGACAAACAATTTAAGAGGAATGTGCTCTTTTTAACCCAAGCTGTTGATAAAATTTCAACGATTGAAGGATTTTTTTGATAAATCATAATTAAGAAAATATTTTTTACTGATTCAGTATGATTATTATTTTTTTTCAAAAATCAGAAGGACCGGAGCACTCCTCTGATCTTAAAATTTTTCTTTGCTCAAGACCGGAGGGCTCCTCCGGTCTCCCAAATTTTAATCTATTTTATCCGTTACAATTGCATGTGTCACAAAAGATCTGAAAAATTATAAACAAATCAAGACCGGAGGGCCGGTCCGGTATTAAAATTAAAGTGTAAAAGATTTCTTTCATAACGTTATGTGTAAAAGATTCCTTTCACTTTATGGTTTGAGATTTACTCTCAGCCGTTGCCAATTCGGGATTTTGCAGGGGGCCCAATATTATTTGTGCTTTGAGATTGGTGTGAAGTTAGAGGAATGGTCCAGATTGGTCCGGTCTTAATTATATTTTTTTAGCTCATCAAAACTTGTTAAGTTAGTAACAAGAAATGTGCAAGTCGGTGCGTCTGAAATTTTGCATCTATGATAAACATTTATTATTACTCCAGACATTATCTGAAAAAAAAATTAACAATCAATCATCGATATCATTTTTAATTTTAAGACTACTACATACATACTGTAAAACAGACTTCTCGACACTATAATACTTTAAAACCTAAACATATAAAAAAAAATACTAAAATTTTTTATTTCGCAATTTCACAAAATGATCAAATCCATACTTTAACACTACTACATACAAATTGTAAACAAAACTCATCGACATTGTAAAACCTAACATATCAAATCCATACCATCCAAAGTGATTAAATTTAGCCATTTTAGTAACTAATTTTTAATTTTACAACCTTATAACTACTGTAATTGAAAAAAAAAACTTACTACAATATTTAGATGAAAGCTACCAACACAGAAGAGGCCAATCTATAACTGTTACTCTTAGGGGCACCTCTAATTGAACAAAAACTGAAAATAAATTGCAATTGAAAGTAAATAGATGAGTTTAGAGAAATTGACACGCGGGATGATAACGGAGTTCGGCAAAACAATGGCCTACGTCTCCGGGGTGTCGCAACCTCTTTCTAGGTGCGCCTTTCTATTACCCAATATGAAAGGATTACAATTGTAAACCGTGAGCCCTTACAAAATTGGAAGTCACGGCCAACGAGAGATGAGTACCGGCGAGCCCTTACAACCAAGGGAAGTCACACGAGCAACTCAAGATTTGAGCCGGCGAGCCCTTACAAACAAGGGAAGTCACACAAGCTACTCAAGAACAAGAGAAACACTCAATAGATCACTCTAACCTAATCTAGATCAAGATTAGTGAAGTAGGTTTGAGGTTGCTTGAGGGATTTTGAAGTTTTAAGCTCTCACAACAATGGAGTAGGCTAAGCTCTCAGAAAATCGCTTTTGAAATGATTAGGGTCGGCTGAGATGGATTTGAAAGTGATCCCTTCAGTCTATTTATAGTGGCAGCTCAAAAATGAGCTGTTTGACATAAAACGTTACCAACGTTTTATTAAACGTTACCAATGTTTTATTCAAATACGATTTAGGGTTTTAATTCTCTGACAGCTTAGAAAACGTTACATAACGTTTTATAACCGTTACCACGTTTCAAAACCGTTATAACGATTTATAAACGTTACAACGTTTATTGCTTGTATTGAACAGCTGCACTCCAGTTGTTCTGTAGCTTTTAAACGTTACAACATTTATCAACCGTTATAACGTTTGTAAAACGTTACAACGGTTGTATAACGTTATAACGTTATAACTTGATTCTTTTGAGGCTTCTGATTATTATAAGACATTACCAACGTTTTAAAAACGTTCATAACGTTTTATCTCAATTTAATCAACCTCACACATACTTTACCAAGCATTTGATTTTACAATATGTATTCTTGATAAAGGTCTTCATGATTTCTTCAGTCCAAGCTTATTATTCAACAGTTCTTACTCTTCTTGGACCTACATATTCTCAAAATAGAAGAAATCGTAAAATTCAATAATTGTATGTTTTTGCAAATTAGTCAAATAGACGTCAAAGATTATTGTACGAACAACAATAACAACACAATAATTCAGTGGAGCTTGATTATCATCTTAAAATGATGGAGAAGAAGAAATTTATAAGATTAAGTTTTCTGAATTTATGTTAGATTGATAGGTGAATTTATGTTAGACTGATGGGAGAGAAGATGATTTATAGCAAAAAGAAAAGACAATAAAACGTGACTGCACAATTGCTGCACTGATGCACCCAAAAAATAAAAATTGGTGAGAAATTGTTAAGACCGGAGGAGCCCTCCGGTCTTGAGAAAAAGCAAAATTTGAGACCGGAGGAGCGCTCCGGTCCTTCTTGTTTTTGGTTCTGGTTTTTGGTGAGAAAAAAAAAGGTGAAAAAAAGAAAAAAAATGAGTCGCTGCACGATCCGCGGCACCACTATCAATCAAAAAGGGGTGAAAATATGAAAATTTGTTAAGACCGGAGGGCTCCTCCGGTCTTGAGAAAAGGCAAAATTTGAGACCAGAGGAGCGCTCCGGTCCTTCTGATTTTTGAAAAAAAAAAAAAGTAATCATACTGGATTAATAAAAAATATTTTCTTAATTATGGTTTATCAAAAAATTTCACCATTGAGAGGATGCTCCTTTGTTTAGAGAAGAGGAGCAGATTTTGATCCTATTTTTTTATCTTTCATTTTTTTTTTCCAGAAAACAAACATGCATGATGCATCCAGCATTCCAGCTTAATTAAGTGATATAATTAGTGTCACTTGACTTGTCATGTCTGGTGATATTTTTAGCCAGGTGTCAGATCAATTAATCCTTTGTTTATGCTAAAATTAAAAATCAGATGAGGATGATTGTTATTTATTGCTTTTAGTTTCTAAATTTCTCGGAAAGTATCCACCAAACTATTTGCTCGCTCAAGTATTCACATGGAATAGACATTATTATGGTTTTTAGGATAGATTACTTAAACAAACTTTTACTTTGACAATTTTTACAATCATCAGGAATAAATTTAGAATTTAAAATAAGTCAGATCCGATCTTGTGTGGTTAGAACGAGGATTCGGTTGGTATACATTTATGGTAGATGAAATTAAGTTTTTGTTTTTTTTTCGGCTGGATAGTTTGCGTAAATGAATAGTTTGCGTAAATAAAAAATATTCCACTTGTAAAATAATTTGCAAAGCGTTATTGTCACCCCCTTGCTCCTCCGAATTTGCATCATGTCTATTATCAGAAAAGAGAATCTTTTACAATTAGTGGATACGGACCATTTTTTTTTTTTTTTTTAATTTTTTTTTAAGTTGGCACGAATCTCAAAGCCCAATAATACTGCCCCTGCGCTAGCTCGAATCTCTAAAGTGAAAGAGATAATCTACATATACCTGAGACTGAGAGGATATGAATCCTCGCTCCTCCCTCCCATTTACTCTTGAAGTATTAAAATAAGTTAACCCATGTTATCAACAATGAGAATAAATTAAACTACTCTGTATTATTCTACGTTTATGATGTAAGATCTACATATTTTGCAGCAATTTAGATATTAAAATAAGTTATTCACTAGATATAAATTTAAATTGCTTTACTTGTTTGTTTTTCTGTTTGGTTGGATATTTAATATGGTGCCGTTTGATTCGACGACACATCTTTTGGTTGTACTAATTTTTTTGAACTTTCTTAACTGTTCAAGTATTTTGATATTATTTTTTTAGCATCAACTTATTTTAAATTAAGACTGAAATCTTAGGCTGTGATAATTGATTCAACTACAAAATTTTACATAGTTAAGACTTAAAGAGTAAAAGTAAATAAAGATTGACGGTGATTACTCAGTTGGCAACTGAGCCCGCTATCACTGTGGAATTCGGATCCTCCCGGTACGTACCGTAAAAGAAAATCTTTAAGAATCAGTGGATCCGGACCGGTCTTTTAACTTTGCACAGATCTCAAAGTACAAATAATACTGACCCCACGCTATTCCAAATAGATACCGTTTTCGAGTTAATTTGAATCCGTAAAGTAGTGACTCTCACCTTACACATACTGTAATAATTTGAACAATGGAATTTCACACATAATTTAACGAGGTTCAGTACCAACTTGATACCTACGTCCTCCACACTCACACACCCCTTTTTTTTTATGTCTTACACAAGAATAATTCTTACAAAGGAAGGAGGATAGGTTTTATAGAAGAAACCCCCTCCAATTTTCCAAAATCCTACTTTCATTTTTTTCCCTTTTTTTTTTTTTAATTTTTTTCTTATTATTATAGTCTTCTAAAATAAGGAAACAAATTAATTATGGAACAATCTTCTAGAATAAAAAAAATAAATTAACTAAGGAATCAAAGAAATTGATTATGGCAACTGCCGCCTTCCCTTTTTAGTCTGCTTTAACACATACATGAGAGGATATAAGTTTATCAATGTGTGCATCCCCAATGTTAGTACAATCTTGACCTTTAATGTATTGAATCGATTCTCCTGCTAATCTGATTCCTTCCAACATGGTTCATCTATCATGTCCGTCCATAATACTCTATATACTTTTCTTATGACCAATCAAATTACGAATGAACGAGTAGGTAAATTATGTTGACAGAAATTTCATATCCACTTTGATAGGGCCACAGAGCCAAAGTTCTTATAAAATTAATTTTGGATTCTTAGGTCACAAATGATAACTTGGATTGAAAACTACTTTAATGAAATTAACCCAAGGATAAACAAAAGGCCTAAGATATGGTAACATAGGCGGCTTAGTCATACGGCTCAACCCGAGATAGGGGCATCCCGATCCAAAGCTCTACCCAGAGTCGGCTTAGAATCACCTCCATTAGCTATTCGTATAGGGTGGGTGCGACTTAGTCACCGCCTTCTATGCGGACGTCACCACTCACTATGCGAACCTCACATTTCGTATATGCTAGTGTCACCACGTTCCACGAAAGGCTAGTCGCTCCTATGCGATCCCCTCTGACAATTCTGACAACACGGGATGTCAGAACTGGAGAAGGCTATTTAAGGTGAACAATTTCATTGAATAGGGATTGACACTTTTACTACTTAAGACATGGTATAAGGCAGAGTTATAGTGTCTCACAACTACCGTCGGATCCCTAACCCTGACTTTGACATCTCGGGCCATCTCCTCGAGACAGACTATCACACGCACGTACACATCCAGTCTTACAATCCATTACAGATGTCGTGTCATACCTCGACATAAGCCGTATCACACTTGTTAACCGAAGATTCAGTTCCTTAACAAAACAAAAAACGCACAAGGGTATGTGTATCACATGGATACAAATTGATCAGTCATTCTTTATGTTAGTTTGTAATAATCTAGAAGTTAATAATACGATAATTTATCATAAAGTTTTGTTCATGAATTGAATGCTTATTTATATATCATTTTGTTGCCTTGAGTATTATTGAATTTATGGATCATTTCGAGTTCATAACTGAAATTGTGAAACTCCATAATATAGATGATATATACTCTTAAAAAGTCACTGACCAAGGTAATTAGCAGGAACACTAATTACCGCAATAAGGTTAGTATGTGGATTAAAAGGTGGTTAAGTTTTACAAACCACCTAACACGAGATGTCATTTTAATCACATAGATACATGTTCTAGGAACATGGTATTTGACAGACCCTGAATGAAACATTAAATAGAATTGTGTTCGTGTCATTTATGTTTTCATTCAGTGTCAGGTTCTACAGTATGAGGTATTTATCGTTCCCACTGAGAAATATGTATGTGTAATTGTTATCTAACGCTGTCTGTAAAAAGCAGTCATAAGGGTAGCTTTTCCATATGTATAGCTTAGCTGAGGAAGTGATAGTCTGCCAAAAGTACTATTTGTCCCTCGTATTTTATACGAGTTATAACATCACTGGGCCCCTTGATAAAGTTAGATTATCTGCATGTGGTATAATTACAAGAGTAATTATATTTGGTAATCTACTCAAGATCAAGAAAAGATTAAGTTAGCAAGGATGACACACATCTACCTTGAAACTGATTTGATAGCTATGTGACAAAAGAACAGACACAAGTAAATTGTTTACTGGATCGTGACATTGTATAGTACAGCATCATCTGAGTAATTGGATGGTCATGATGTATACTGCCAGATGCCGCTCATGATTATAGAAGTTAAAACAGTTTTAACTCCATTTATCAACATAACACAGATCCTATTGGGTCACACCATATAGGAGCTATTCAGAGAATCTTACTGATTAATTATAAATTGATTATAATGAATATTAAGATGGTTATAATTAATTATACGTGATATAATTAAATTATAAATGTCATATAAAATTGACAAGCAGAAACAACGGTTAATTTATAAACGTACACGTTACATTGTATAAAAGTTACCGAAACAACAAACCGTAAGAATTATAATTGTTCAGAATAATTATAAGAATATTATTTGTATTCGGGCCGAGAGCATTCGGGTCTTTTCAGATTCGTTCTTATCCGCATGACACGTCATCGATCCTATCCAGATGACACGTCATCAATCCTATCGACATGACACCTCACCCCTAGGTGGCATGCCTTGTCATATGGGTATTTTGGTCTTTTCACACCATTTTAGAGGCTATAAATAGAGGGGTGCATATAGAGAGAAAAACCACTAATTCACGTGTTAATCTTATTACTTTTTTAATTAGAATTTCTCTCTTCCTCGGTTACGGTTTCGGTGAATAATGTTTTTGCATAATTCTGCGGTTTACGGTATTTCTGGCAAAAGAAATAAATCACTCTCCAGTTAGTCCTGGTGGATAACCAATAGAGGTATTACACGTGTGATACTCCGAGTCGATTCCTTCCTTGGTGTAGCTCTTCTCGCTTAATCTGCATTCCAACTGAGATTTGGAAACAAAGTATAAATATGTTATATTAATCTATTTAATTGGTAAATAGATTTAATGCTTTAGAAAATCAATTATGGAGTAGATCTGTAAATGAATTAAATGAGGTTTTGATGCCAAAGGAATACTGAAAATGGACCGCCTTGGAAAGTTTTCTGACATACCTCATTTAATTCTTAGCTTAACTTAAACCGTAAAATTTTGTTTTACACACTTTCGCTATTAAGCTAAATCAATGGGTTTGAACCGTCAAAACCCCAACACTTTATTAGAGTGATAAGAGCCTAGCGATAGTACCCTCTGTACGCATATCACAGCCAAGAAGGTACTGAATCCAAACTAAATCGGGAACTAAATCGACCGGACGAGGACAGTCACCCATCAGCTGAGAAGGCATTGAATCAAACTAAACTGGGAACTTAATCAACCAGTCTAGGACAGCCACCTTGAAACAAATAGAGAAAAAGAAAAAACGAAAAATAGCACAAAACAACACATAATATCATCATAACAATACTGAACATTTATTCCACTATATAGTACGTAACGATGTGTATCACTCGTTTCACCCATTCCTCCATTGCCAAAGAGGAGAAGAAGAGCTCAAAAAAACATAAGAAAAAAAAAACTGCCTAGAGATAAGCAGCGACCAAATTCATTAGGCGAAAGCACTGAAATCAGTAACGAGATCCATCAGACAGAAGCACTAGCTCAGATGGATATAGAGAGGTGGAGGAGGAGAGAGGGAGGGGGCGGTGGAGGGGGGGTTTGCCCATGGCAATTTTTTGTTACATATTAGATAGCTATTTAACTCTCATAATTGCATCTCGCGTTAAATTAAATAGAATTTTTTTAAGGGTGAAATAGTCATTTTGTATATTTATTTTCTTACACTCCGTCTACGTCCTGCCCTCTCCCTTCACTTCTCTCTCATCCTTGCCGCCTCCGCCTCCGCCTCCTTCACCATTGTTGAGCGCCCAAGATGAGACCCCCACGACGCCTCTCTCGCTCTCTTGAGAACCCAAACGCGATTTCTCCCCACTCCTAGCAAGTAGCAAGTAGCAAGTAGCAAGTCTCCAACGCGATTTCTGGCACCTCTCCTCCCTCCATGGTTCCGCACCTCTGTTGGCTGTGCACGACGCTGGAAGCCGACTATCGTTGACGAAGCAGGAAAAGCATGATTTTTCAGCGAGGTTTGCGAATCATAGTATTCCTTCTCTCTTATTTTGTTTCTAAATCAAATTTCATTAGATAGAGTTTTCATCTTTCCATCACCCAATTTCAATACATCCTTGAGAAACAATAATTATTTGGTGTGCTCCTAAATTTCAGCATCAGTTCAACTAATCTTGGAATATTTTCTTCAAAAAACATTCAAATTACCCCTTTGTTCCCTAACAGTATATTTGGTCTGGATTGAATCAATCTGGAGATGCGAAATTGGATGCATAGCACAGTGTAGGTTGTGCTATGAGTTCCAGTTTTTTTCCTTTTTGCCAATTCTCTAAATCTTTTCACCGATCATGATGGTTTTATGCATATATGTTCTAAAATGAGTTTACTACAGGTTTCATATTTTTCCATGACTTTATGCATATTTTTAAGGCTGTTTTGGATTGAAATTAGTTCACTTGTTCTATTTGTTTTGGATTGAAATTAGTTCACTTGTTCTATTTTACTGTCCATTCTATTTTGCCATTTTTTCTACAATTAAATGATGCAACTTATTTGAGATCTTTTTTCACAGATTTGGACTTTGATGTCAACACTCCCAATTGGCCAAGTATCAAAATTTTACATGATGTCTAACTTTAGTAAACAGTGATGCAAAGCAAAGGGGCAGTAAAGTAAATATATAGTACAAGATACAGTTTTTATAATTTTAAAAGTCCAACTTTAAAAGTAGCTAATAAATAGCTCAAAAATCCCATAAATGTAAAATTTAGGTTCATTTTGTTTGTTTTCATTTCCTTTATTGAACTGTGTAATCAGATTTTTCATTTGGACTTCTGATTAGTCTGTATTGACTGATCTGTTACAGGGGTCAATTTGATGATTTTGGGTACCAGTAGGTACCACAATTGGTTTTGTTTGGTTTCCATGTAACAGCAGAGAGGAGTGATGACTAGTCGGTGTTATGATTCTACTGGTACGCAGCTAGGATGACTGGTACGAGTTTGGCAGTTTGTTGTTTGCTGTTTTATTTCTTTCTCATTGAGACTAGTTGTATGTGATCTAATTTGAAGCCTTGTATATTTGCTGTTTTTTTCTACATTTCATATGCTGTAATGGATGTTTCTATATTTTTAATATATTATTTGTCTATCATTTTTACTCCTGACATGTATTGCAAATTGCTTATTAATTGCACAGATGGAGATTCTCTTAGTAATAATATCTCAAGACTTTCATTCTTTTTAGAAAAATAAAATAAAAAATCAATCAACTTAAGAAAAAAGAATAGAGTCATACTTGTGTCGTCATTTTACAAATGAACATTTTGAAAGGACCAAACAAAAATTAATGCTATATAAATTTCTCTGAATGGTAGGAACTTGAGAAAAAAAAAATGATACATGCAATGTTATTGCTATATGAAAGATTTTATCTAAAAGAAGGAGAAGCGAACAATCAACATGTGACACATAATATAACAGACATCATTACTATACAAGTATGGTTGTGTTTGATAATTTACAAGTGTTTATTCAATTCAACTATATTTTATTTTTCTACAAAACTAGAAACTCAGTTCTGCGTCTCTCCTCTCCATTATACAATCACACCCTTCAAATGGCGAATTAAAACTTAAAGAACAATACAAGCAACAACGCATTGCAGAATACTCTTCCTCCACCAGCGTCACTTACCTCACACCAACTTTCATATGAATTAATTTAATGCATAGTATAAAATATTAAATAAGGTGTAAAATATGAGAAGTAAAATAAAATATATAATTTAATTCTCATGAACTTTACTCCAAAATCAAGCATGACCGAAGCATGTAGCCGTGCACAACCATCCATCAAAAATTCAAAATCGACAACAAGTCAACAACTATTTCATTTCTGCCCCGGAATAATTTTACGACGCTACAGTTCTTTCTCGCCTCACCGCTGCAAGCCTTTTCTTCAAATATTCGTGGGCTCTCATGCTCATCAAGTGACAATATTGTTGCTCTTGTTGTCTCAATTAAAGCTTATGCTATTTGGGCCTTCTACTTTTCGATCAGTCTAATGTTTTTTTTTTTTTTTTTTTTTTTTTTATCACTGCCCGTAGGCACACGACACAACACTTCAAATACACTCTCTATTTCGTGCAGACGCAGAATCCGAACCTGTGTTCTCCTACTGGAGAACGAATGCCTTGAACCACTGCACTACGCGACGGTGTTACGTTTTGCTTTCTCGGCGGCAGGAGTGTCAATATCATCTTTTTTTTTATCTGTTTTTTCGATCCGTATCGTACTCGAAAATAAGAATAAGAGTATAATATTTTTTCGTTACTTATCGGCTACAGATAATATTTTTTTTATGTTATCTTACCCGTTATCGTATAAAATAATTTTTTTAAATAAAATTATATGTATATATATATGTGAGGAGAGTTCCAATGGCTTATTTTTTTCCATACCTCATCATACTTCATATTTTATATTTTTGTTTTCAAAGTCCCAATTGTCGATCTGAACCGTTCAACAAAATATTTATACTAAAATATGCATAGAGATGAAATTTTATATTTTTTGGAACTTTTTTGCTATTTTTTAAGTTAGGTACAAAATCACTGTTTTTGAACCGTTCAAAATACAGTGATTTTCTACCCATCTTAAAAAATAGCAAAAAAATTTCAAAAAATATAAAATTTCATCCCTAACCATATTTTAGTATGGATATTATGTTGAACGGTTCAGATCGACAATTTAGACTTTGAATATGAAAAAAATGAAGATATAAAAAAAATGAGGCATTGGAACCCTCCTCTATATATAGGTTGGCTAAGATCAAAGTGGTAGTTCCTGAGCTTTGGTACTACTAATTCGTTTTTCAATTTTTAAAGTTCAAAACGACGATCCGAACCGTTCAAGTTGTTCTCCATATTAAATTGTGCTTGGAGACCAAATTTTACATTTTCTGAATTTTTTTACTATTTATCAAGCCACTTTGAAAATCACTGATCCAACGGTGGCTTAACAAAACAGTAAAATCAGAAGCAATCGTTGGATCAGTTGTTTTCAAAGTGGCTTAATAAATAGTAAACAAATTCAAAAAAATGTAAAATTTGGTCTCCAAGCACAATTTAATATGGAGAACAACTTGAACGGTTCGGATTGACATTTTGAACTTTGAAAATTGAAAAACGAATTGGTAGCACTAAAGCTCACAAACTACCACCTTGATCTTAGCCAGCCTCTATATATATATTAGTAGAAATAGGGTGCTCTTAAGCTCACCAAAGTTTCGGTGAGCTTAACTCTAAAACTGCTCAAATCAATTTCAAATGATGAATTCGAACCGTTGAAATCCGCCTATCTTACGTGTGATGCATCTACATGTGAAATTTTTAAAAATTCGAATTAATTTAGTATAAAGTCAAGCGGTCAAAAAACGTTAAAAAATGAATGCACTAAAATTAATTTATTAACCTTCTAAATTTGATCGCTTGACTTCATACTAAATTAATTCGAATCTTTAAAAATTTCACATGTAGATGCATCACACGTAAGGTAAGCGGGTTTCAACGGTTTGGATTCTTCTTTTGATATTGATTTTATGAGTTTTAGAGTTAAGCTCACCAAAACTCTGGTGAGCTTAAGAGCACCCTAGTTCTACTCACACACACACACACACACACACATATATATATATGGTCCGGCTAATTTGCTGCCGGTAGCATTTCTGCCCAAGGTGCTGCCGCCCTTTTTTATTTTGTGATGCCCAAACAACAAATCAAACCGTTAGATATTTAATCTATATTATAATCTACTTGGAGACCAAATTTTACATTTTTTGGATTTTTTTTTTACTATTTATTAAGCTAGTTTGAAAACCGTTGTTTTCAGTAAATTTCTGCAATATTGAAATCAGCGGTTTTCAAACCAGCTTAATAAATAGTAAAAAAATCCAAAAAATGTAAAATTTGGTCTCCAAGTAGATTATAATATACAATATATATATATATATATATATATAGAGAGAGAGAGAGAGAGAGAGAGAGATGGGCTATGGTGCATTGCAATGCATGGAGGGGTTTGTGCATTGGACCATAAATCTAAAATTCAAAATCCAAATGGCCGATCCAAACCGTTCATATTGTTCTCCATATTAATATGTGCTTGGAGACCAAATTTTATATTTTTCTAAATTTGTTTACTATTTATTAAGTATTTTACAAAATTGTCGATCCAACGTTGGTTGCTGATTTTACTGTTTTGTTAAGCCATTGTTGGATCGACAATTTTGTAAAATACTTAATAAATAGTAAAAAAATTCAGAAAAATGTAAAATTTGGTCTTCAAGCACATATTAATATGGAGAACAATATGAACGGTTTGGATCGGTCATTTGGATTTTGAATTTTAGATTTATGGTCTAATGCACAAACCCCTCCATGCATTGCAATGCACCATAGCCCATCTCTCTCTCTATATATATGTGTGTGTGTGTGTGTTGTATAAAGATGATATATGATACAATAAAGTTTGAGCAAAGCTAAGGTGTGATGTGCTCCCCAAGAGGGTTTGGTGAGCACGATTTCAAAAGTATTTCGAATTGGCTTCAAACGACGAATTCAAACCGTTGAAATCCATGTACTTCATTAGTAATGCATGTACATGCAAAATTTTGAAAGTTTGGAAGTACATCTTCACAAGGAGATCGTGTTAAACAGTTCACATGGATCGTTAAGACTCTCAAATTGAAAATTTATCCATAACACAGACTAATATGCACTATGTATAGTACCATAGCCTCACTCTATTTTTATTTATTTTATTTTGCATTTTCACTCTAATTTCATGGTATGTGAATATCCAAGTTGGGAATTTTTTTATATGTAGAAATTATTAGATTTAGATGTACGGAAATAGAAATAGTGACTCTTTTACAAAAGAAATATAGAAAGATTGGGTTTATTGAGTGCGATTCAAATATTATAGATCAGACTTAATGATTTAGCTCTATTTTTGTTTTTGTTTTAGTTTGGATTCAGATCGTTTGATTAGTGGAGATAAAGTCTTGATCCACAGATGATCACAGAAAAAAATATAATATTTGAGTATGAATTATTGAATCCGATCCATAATATTTGAATTGAATTTAATAAATATATTCTTTATATATTTTTTAGAATTGAGAAATTCTTTCTACTTTTGTATATAAAAAATTTGGTCCGAACAGAAAGAAAATTACATATTTTTTTTGTCCTGAGTTGGCAGACCGGATGAGCGGACACGTGCCATAAAAAATCCACGAGAGACTGGTGAAAGATCGGCATAGCTGGAATCTGAGACTTTGGACCTAGGATGCAGGATGCTTACCTAAAAGGGTTAAGAAAAAGGTGGTCAAACAACTTATTGCTGTGTTAGCTAGCTCATTAAATTATCTTTTTTCATACCGGCGTAGGTGGGGCTGTGCAGAGTAGTTGGATTCGAGCGATCTAGATTTCACTCTATCTCGGCTCGGAACTCGGAACTCGGAAGTAGGAAGTAGGAATTCTGCTCCAATCTGATTTTAATTTTTAATTATGACTTTTTGTTTAAAACCTTTGGAGAGGCTGACTGTGAAATTATGAGAGAGAATCAAACTTTTAATTTTTAAATAATTAATCATTTTAGAGTTCTTTTCTAATTAACCGTGCATGTTATGAAATCAAGTATATACAAAATTTACATACTAAATTAAAAACAAATCAACATAATTCATTAATTCTACACCAAATATCCATACAGAAAAAACTCAATTCGAATAATAAATATCACAAAAGTCTTCCAATTCACGCAAATTAAGTTTACAAGTTCAGGTTCTCGTTAAAAGTGAAAACGGAATAGATAATATCCAATCCGTATTTAAAATTTGATACGGATATTCGTGAAGATAAATATACATTTTTAAATTTTAATTATTTATATCATAGTTTAGTATATATTAAAAAAAAGTAGATTAATATTACAAACTTTGGTATTTTTTAATAAATAATAGTACTGAAAAATCGTTTTTTTTTTTTAAATTTCAATAATTTTATTTAATTTAAGCAAGTTCAACATTCATATCCGGCTACATTAGTATTTGTATCCGTTTGATATCCGATCTATATTTGTATCTGTCTAATATCTGATTCATATATGTATTCATAAATAAACAAAAGATACAGATATAGCTTGACCACTATCCGTTATGTTTTCGCTACTAGTTCTTACTCACCAAATTCATAACCTTTCATGTTTTAATGCACTCCAATTCTAATGAAGTCCAGTTCAAGTTAGTAAACGTTTTGATACAACTCCAAAAATAGCAAGAATAATGCTATCCCCAAGTTATTGTTATTCCATCATTTAAATTGGTTAGTAAAAACAACGCTAACTCCATAAATAGCTCTATCCTTTCACAATTCAAATGTAGAATAAAGAGAAAAGTAGTACACTAATTCAAAAACAATACTAACTTCATATTATTCTTGACAATCGAAGCACACTCTAATAAATGAAAAGGCCTAAATTTACAAAAACAAATTCGATCATTGACTTTAGTTATGATCCTTCCACCTAAAACAACTTAAATCGAGTACATTAAAATTTAGAACCATTCCTAAGCTCAAGTACTTTTTAATGTAATTCTCCTGAGAAGCAAGTCAACTACCCAACTAGTGTTTTAACAATATCCGTCTAGGGCAGCCCGTGCTCACTGCTTGGGATATCCATGCCCGAGTCTAGGTATAGACAGATAGAACGGGTACACGGGTAAGGGTGTTACATTAAAAAAAAAATCGTAAAACGTTATAACGTTTTTAAAACATTATGTAACGTTTTTCACTGTAAAACTTGATTAAAAATGACAATTTTATGAAGGCTGGATTCAATTAAAACGTCATAACGTTTTTAGAAAACGTTATCACATTTTATACACCAAATTATGCGTTTTGTACACTATTTCCTGCGTTTTTCACCAACTGAATCGTTATAACGATTTACTAAAACGTTGTAACGTTTTATCCGACAGTGTGACGGTCTATTTAGCAAAATTCTTGTTGTTTCTCCTTCTTTCTCTCCATCCTTTCCCCTTTTCCCTTGTGTGTTCCGTCCAGAAGAAAGAAAAAGAGAGAGAGACCCTCTTCTCGCTCTAAAATCCATCAAAACAAGTGAGAAATTGAAGTAAGGGATTTGAAATCGGTTGAATATCTCTCCCTAGTCCCCATCTAGCTCTCCCGTTGGTAAGTTCTTCCTCTTCTCTTCTCTCAAAATCTGAGTTCATCTCCATTGCTAGGGTTTTTACTCAAATTCGAAATTGTTGTGTAAATGGTGAATAATCCATCTCCATTGAGCTTCCATGTGATTAATTTGGTAATGTCTTTCTCGATTCCATCCAAACCTTGATTTTCCATCTAGGGTTGGTCCAAATCCGAAAATTGGCAAAGAATTGTGATTTATCTAGTTTGATCCAGCAAATAGAGGTGTTAACCGACAAGTTTTTCTCCCTTCCAAAATCTGAAATTATTTTGGGTTAAATCGAATTAGGGTTTATGGAGTTAGAGAAATGAATAATTAAATGGGTATTTGTGCAATTGTTCCGATGTGTGGAAAATGTATATGGGTGTTAGTTTGTAATAATCTAGAAGTCAATAATACGATAATTTATCATAAAGCTTTGTTCATGAATTGGATGATTAATATTATTTTGTTGCCTTGAGTATTATTGCATTTATGGATCATTTCGAGTTCATGACTGAAATTGTGAAACTCCATAATATAGATGATATATTCTCTTAATCTTAAAAGGTCACTGACCAAGGTAATTAGCAGGAATACTAATTACCGCTATAAGGTTAGTATGTGGATTAAAAGATGGTTAAGTTTTACAAACCACCTAACACGAGATGTCATTTTAATCACATAGATATATATTCCAGGAACATGATATTTGACAGACCCCGAATGAAACATTAAATAGAATTGTGTTCGTGTCATTAATGCTTTCATTCAGTGTTAAGTTCTAAAGTATGAGGTATTCATCTTTCCTACTAAGAAATGTATATCTGTGATTGTTATCAAACGCTGTCGGTAAAATGCAGTTATAACGATAGCTCTTCGGTATACATTGCTTAGCTGAGGTAGTGATGGTTTACCAAAAGTACTATTGTCTCTCGTATCTCTATACGAGCTATAGCATCACTGGGCCTCTTGATAGAGTAAGATTATCAGCGCGCGGTATGATTACAAGAGTAATCATATTTGATAATTTGCTCAAGATCAAGAAAAGATTAAGTTTACAAGGATGACACACATCTACCTTGAAACTAATTTGATAGCTATGAGACAGAAGAACAGGCACAAGTAAATTGTTTACTGGATCGTGATATTGTACTGTACAGCATCATCTGTGTAATTGGATGGTCATGATGTGTTGCCAGATGCCTCTCATGATTATAGAAGTTAAAACAGTTTTAATTCTATTTACCAACATAACACAGATCCTATTGGGTCACACCGTATAGGAGCTAATTGGAGAATCTTATTTTGATTGATTATAAGTTAGTTATGATCAATGATAAGATGGTTATAATTAATTATACGTGTTATAATTAAATTATAAATGTTATGTAAAAATAACAAGAAAAAACATTGGTTAATTTATAAACGTGTGTGACACGCTGTATAAAAGTTAACCGGTTAATTTATAAATGTGTAGGACACGTTGTATAAATTACCGAAACAACAAACCGCAAGAAAAATATATATATAATTATTCAGAATAATTATACGAGCATTGTTTGTGTTCGGGTCGAGGGCATTCGAGTCTTTTCAGATTCGTCCTTATCCGCATAACATGTCATCGATCCTATCCAGATGGCACGTCATCAATACCGAAACAAACAACCGCAAGAAATATAATTGTTCAGAATAATTATACGAGCATTATTTGTGTTCGGGCCGAGGGCATTCGGGTCTTTTCAGATTCGTGCTTACCCACATGACATGTCATCGATCCTATCAAGATGACACGTCATCGATCTTATCCACATGACACCTCACCCCCTAGGTGGCATGTCTTGTCATAGGGGTATTTTGGTCTTTTCACACCATTTTAGAGGCTATAAATAGAGGGGTGCATGAGAGGATTAAGATACTAATTCACTTGTATCGTTTCGTGCAGAATCGAATCGGTATTTTCTCTCTTTCTCGGTTTCTCTCCCAAATAGTGTTTCGGTTGAGAAAAGAAAGTTATACGTAGTTGACGTATAATCTTGCGGGTTGTTGTGGAGTATATTTACGGGATTGATGAATAGTGTTTTACCGAATTTCGCGGTATATCAGTTTTGCATATTGATGAAACTGAGCAACCGAAAATTCGTGTTTACGGGTTTTCGTCTTTTTCTCTGTGAATAGTGTTTTTGCATAATTCTGCGGTTTACGGTATTTCTGGCAGAAGAAATAAACCGCTCTCTGGTTAGTCCTGGTGGATAACCGATAGAGGCATCAGACGTCTGATGCTCCGAGACGAGTCGATTCCTTCCGTGATGTAGCTCTACACGCTCGGTCTGCATTCCAACTGTGATTTGGAAACAAGGTATAAATATGTTATATTAATCTATTTAATTGGTAAGTAGATTAAAGTTTTAGAAATCAATCATGGAGTAGATCTGTAAAAGGATTAAATTGGGTTTTGATGCCAAAGGAATACTGAAGGTGGACCGCCTTGGAAAGTTTCCTGACATACCCTGTTTAATCCTGAGCTTAAGTTGGCCGTAGAAATTTTTGTTCTACGATCATTCCGCACCTTAAGCCTAAATGAGTTTTGGTTACCGCGAAACCCCAAAAGTGGTATCCGAAACCCAACAATGGGTTGTAGGACCAAATGGTAAATTGTATGAGATTATAAGGATTTGTCAAGGAAAGTATGATTTAAACTAATATGACTTTGAGTAAACATAGTGATAGTCGAACAAATATTAAACCACGTATGTATATGTTAATATAAACGTAGGCTCGATTGAGCACGATTTCGCGGGACCTCTTGAGACGTCTGAACCTTAAGTGCGCGATACGCTCTTCGTAATCAGGTGCGGGATTCTTGGACTTGTTTGATACTTTATTTTCAGGAATTAAACTGTTTATTCGTTTGTCATGTTGAATGCTTAATTGTTGCATACTTTGAAATTCACGCTGCATATTGATTATTGCATAAATGAGAATGATTGAATTGTTCGGTTAAGGTTATTTGGCATGTTGGTATGGTTATTAATTGATTAGTTCTATTAATTGTTCTATATGTGAATGAATCTGTCAGACCGACCTGTTTAGGTGGCTGGATTCAGGTGACGCTGCTGACTTATGCGTTGATCTGTTATGAATTTGCCAGACCGACCTGTTTAGGTGGCTGGATTCAGGTGACGCTGCTGACTTATGCGTTGATCTGTTATGAATTTGCCAGACCGACCTGTTGAGGTGGCTGGATAAGGTGACGGTGACCTATCTGTTGACCTGTATAATGAATTTTGCAAGGCTGATAGCCGATGTTGGTTCTATTTGAATGAAATTGCAAAGTTGAGCAGTAGGGCTGACTTTGATTCCGTGTGATAGCATTTTTTTGTCAAGTTGACCTGTATAGGTGACTTGGAACCATACCTTAGGAAATGGTTAAGCCATACAGCTACATATGGGTGTCAGATAAAGGGTCCAACTCGGTGGGCCATCTATAGGTGCCAGTAACGCTACAGATGTGGATTTGATAAAGGGTCTAGCTCGAAAGAAAATCTGTAGTTGTTACAAGCCCTACTGTGTTGAGTTAAGCCAAATATATATTGTGTTTGAAATTCACCTTGGAAATTCCGTGAACCGTGATCCGGTTTTATTATTTGTTGTCGAGCATGCGCATTCCTTTTTATTATTATGAATATGAATTGATTTGAATTGCTATTGAGTGGGTTTCATTTTTGAATATGGAGTTTGATTGCAAGTCCAATAATCTAACTGTGGCAAATTCACACTAAGAATTTATTCTCACCTCCACCCTTTGGGTTATTTCACAGGTTCTGGTGCAACTGATTCCGGGGAGGCACGCAAGTAGTAGGCCTTTGGTAGTACACCCTTTTATGACCCTAGATATATATTTTGTTGTATAGTTCTAGGTTAGGCCTAGTGGTTGGTATCCAGATGAGATACTTTTGATGTATGATATCCTGACCGGACCGTGTACTCTGATTTATATCTATAAACTTGTTTTATATTAATTATTGTTTTGATTGTCTGAATGGAAATGTTAATTGCCTTGTAAGCATACACGACATTGTATGCTTACGGCGGGGCACTGTCGCGACCCGTGGCCGCGGGGTGTGACAAAGGGTATTAAACGGGTTGGACCCGGTTTTTCAGTAAAATACTTGGGCATACCCGTTGACCCCTTTTTTTAAAAAAAATTCAAATTTTCCAAATATCGCCAGTTCAAATCCACCCGGGCCCGGACCGGCCGGACCCAACCCATCCCATCCATTTTTTTTTTAATTAAATTTCAAATTTTATTCCCCTCCAATATTTTCTTTAAATACACCCTCTTCCTCTCAAAAAATTCACACTCTCGTTCTCTCAATCTCTCATTCTCTCGTTCTCTTAATCTCAATTCTCAAATTTTATTATTCTCAATTTTTAAATTTATTGTTTAAAAAAATATAGTTGTAAATTTAATTCATTCTACAAATCTGTAAATGGAATACGAAGTTAGGCACCTACCGCAAAATTTTTCCGCGAGATTTAAAGGTTACATTTATTTCATGTTAGATTAATTTATTTATGTAGAGTTAATTTAGTTTATGCTATATTTATTGAATGTTAAGTAATTAGAATTATTAGATTTATTTCATGTTAGATTTATTGAATATGTTAGATTTATTTAGTTAATGTTGGATTTGTTAGATGTGAAGTAATTATATTTGTTTCGAATAGGTTCGATTTATTTTTCACTCTGTTGGATTTATTTTTAATAGGTTAAAAAAATTGGTTAGATTTATTTTTTTGAACACGTGAAGTAATTAGATTTGTTTTCAATAGGTTGGATTTTATTTTTGAAATTCAGATTTATTTTTAATGGGTTAAAATAATAGGTTAGATTTTTTTTTTTTGCATATGTGAAGTAATTATATTTGTTTTGAATAGGTTAGATTTATTTTTCAAAATGTTGAATTTATTTTTAACAGGTTAAAAAAATTGGTTAGCTTTTTTTTTTAATACGTGAAGTAATTAGATTTGTTTTGAATAAGTTGGATTTAATTTTTGAAATTAGGATTTATTTTTAATAGGTTAAAGTAACAGGTTAGATTTATTTTTTTGAATATGTGAAGTAATTATATTTGTTTTGAATAGGTTAGATTTCTTTTTCAAAATGTTAGATTTATTTTAATAGGTTAAAAAAAATGGTTGGATTTATTTTTTTGAATATGTGAAGTAATTAGATTTGTTCTGAATAGGTTAGATTTAATTTTTGAAATTCGAATTTATTTTTAATAGGTTAAAATAATAGGTTAGATTTATTTTTAATAGGTTAAAAAAATAGGTTATGTTTTTTTTTTAATACGTGAAGTAATTAGATTTGTTTTGAATAAGTTGGATTTTATTTTTGAAATTCAGATTTATTTTTAATAGGTCAAAATAATAGGTTAGTTTTTTTTTTAATATGTGAAGTAATTATATTTGTTTTGAATAGGTTAGATTTATTTTTAATAGGTTAAAAAAATTGGTTGGATTTAATTTTTTGAATATGTGAAGTAATTAGATTTGTTCTGAATATGTTAGATTTAATTTTTGAAATTCGAATTTATTTTTAATAGGTTAAAATAATAGGTTATATATTTTTTTGAATATGTGAAGTAATTATATTTGTTTTGAATAGGTTAGATTTATTTTTCAAAATGTTGGATTTATTTTTAATAGGTTAGATTTATTTTTGAAAATGTTAGATTTATTTTTAATAGATTAGATTTATTTTTGTAACTGTTAGATTTATTTTGAATATGTTAGATTTATTTTTGAAAATGTTTGATTTATTTTTAAATAGGTTAGATTTATTTTTGAAAGTGTTAGATTTATTTTTGAATAGGTTAGATTTAGTTTTGAAAATGTTAGATTTATTTTCAAAATGTTAGATTTATTTTTGAAAATGTTAGATTATATTATTTTTTTATTTCTGTTTTTTAAATATCTGTTTTTTAATTTCTGATTTGTAAATTCTGTTTTTTAATTTCTGTTTTTTAATTTCTTTTTTTAAATTCTGTTTTTTAATTTCTGTTTTTTAAATTATATTTTTTTAATTTCTATTTTTGAATTTCTGGTCTTATAATTATGTTTTTTAAATTATGTTTTTATTTATGTTTTTGAAATTCTTTTTTTTATTTTTCTTTTTGAAATTCTGTTTTTGAAATTCTGTTTTTATTTCTGTTTTTTAAATAAATAGATTTGTAATTAGCCAAATAAATATAGAAACTTTTTGCACGAATAATTTTCATATATAAGTTACAAATTTTATTTATTTATATACACTATTTGATATTGAACTTTTCACATTTTAAAAGTCGAATCATAAATACGTAATAATATTCTTACAACACCGTAAAAAAAAAAAGAAAAAAAAAACTGGATTGGACCGCCCTGATCCCGTGAGTACAAGGGGCACGGGTATAAGACGGACAAGGCAGAATTTTTAAAAAAAAATTCATTGATATCCGGCCCGTGATATACACGCTGTGCCTGTTCCCGAATATGCCCGGCCCGCGCGTGCCCTGGCCGTGATCCAAACACTATACCCAACTGCACGATCAGTACGAAATCTGCATCGGCTCCTTTTTCTCTGCTTTCAATAAATTGTTTATTACCTACGGGTTATTCTCAAAAATAAAAAATAAAAAAAAAATTGTTTATTTGTTTCAATATTTTTGGAATCAGAATCAGCTCCATTCCCCAAATGATGCAAGGATATAGGAACTTGCATCCTCTGAGGTATCTCATATTTTACGTGTTTTTTGGGAAAATCTCGACTGTTGAAATACGCTCTGCACGAATCTCAATGCAGAACTAGTACTGCCCCCAGCTATTCCCGAATAGACACCGGACACTTGGGTCACGCAAAATATGAGATATCTTACGCACTCAGGATAGACGGTCACGGGACCGCATATAAACTTGTAAGTTGTAAGGCAAAGCTTTGCCTCAATAAATGTGCACTTGTAAGCAAAGCTGGACTTTACAGCTGAAACTAATTGCTGCTGTTTAGTGCTTTCATTTCCCGGAAGGCCGGAATATTTTGGTTGAGAAGAAAATAAACAGCTAATCCTAGAAGTTTACCTCGGGCTAAGGTTAAAGATTTATTTTTCAAATCAAAACAAAACTTGTCGTCTCGTTCTCGTACGTCCATGATCCATCATTCCATCTACATTCTACGACGAGAAAGGACGATGCTTTTTGAATTCTTTTTATTAGTGGTCTCTGTCAAGTCTCGTCTATCGAGGAGAGCACCAAGGCGTGGACCTACGAGTACGAGAGACTGAGAGAGGTTCTTTAAAATAGTAGGCAAATAGATGACCTTCATTCAGAAACTAAGACAAACGGGGCCTTTATTATATTATATTTATATCTAAAACAAGTAAACAACTCCAACTCTTGATTTTCGAGATTAAAGTTTTTTTTTTTTTTTGTTCTGATGATTAAAGTGGACAGCGTACTCTTTTATCGATAGATGTCAGGAGACTCGGACACTATACATCCCACTTGCCAGTTGCCATCCTTCATCGGTTCAGTTGTACGGTATACACCAAGTTCAGCGAGTAGTCTAGTGCGCCTGAAGCGTTACAGTGTTCACTGAAAAGAGCTGGTCTAATAGCGAAAGCCTAGTCCTTTGCTCCGAGGCTTCACGTGGCCTGTTGTCTCATTTTCCCACTTCTCCCTCTCAAATTTCTCCCCTCCTTCTTTTCTCTCCTTTTGCTTTCTTCTCGGAATCTGTTCTCCTCCCCCCTTCAAGCGATAGAGGATAGAGGATAGAGGATAGAGAGACACTGGAAGCGTGGATTCGACTAGATTTTACACCGCATTGTAAATGTAAGTCTCTCGTGCCTTCGAGTTGTTTCTTCCCTTTTTTCTGTTAATTTTTCTACACTCAGCTTCTGGATTTTGTTCTTAGGGTCCACATTGCGGGTTTTGAAAAGAAAAGAAGAGGTTCTTCTGGAATTTAGTGTAAAAAAACCACTATTTTCTCAATTTTACACTTAATGTCGCAGTATTTTCAATATATTTTGAATTAGGCTTTTTTGTTTTGTTTTGTTCTGAGGTTCTGAGGTTCTCATTCTGTCTTCTCACAGGTAAAGAAGATATCTTACTGAATTTGCTGCGGAATTTAGTCTACAGTTCTTCTGTCTCTTCTAATTTTGTAATTTTAGAAAAATGGGGTTTATATCGAGAAAAATATTCCCTTCCTGCGGGAACTTGTGTGTATGTTGCCCAGCTCTCAGACCAAGTTCTAGGCGGCCAGTGAAGCGGTACAAGAAATTGCTGGCGGAGATCTTCCCCAAGACAGAAGTAACGAATTTTTACTTTCCTTTTTCTTTCCTTCTTTAATTTGTTGGGATTATTTGCGCTTCATCAGTTTTAGTGGGGTCTTTGTGTTAGGTCTAAGAAAACTCTGTTCACCATTAGCATGTTTGATGAAATGTTCAATAAAAGTTTGACAGCGGTAATCATTCTAATTGAATGAAAGTGCTGATGTTCTTTTTTCAACACCATTAGCATGTTTGATGAAATGTTCAATAAAAGTTTGACAGCGGTAATCATTCTAATTGAATGAAAGTGCTGATGTTCTTTTTTCAACACCATTAGCATGTTTGATGAAATGTGAATAAAACTGCTGATTTGGCAGCGGTAATCATTCCAATTGAATGAAAGTGCTGATGTTATTTTTTCACCCCTGTCGAAGTGCACAACCTTTTTAATTGACTGTTGATAATTGATCGATAATTACCTTTGCCATAACAAGTTGTTCAGAATTTTATTTAAATCCTAGCAGATGCTTACATACATGCATATCCTGCACTCTACCAAGATGGTGAATTTCACATTTCTCCGTCTCAAGTTTCAGAAAAATATTGTGACACATATAACCTCAGATTCTATATGTGGTTTCTTGAAAGTAGCTCATATTTGAGATGCCATTTTTTTTTTTACAGGATGGAGCTGTTAATGAAAGGAAGATCATGAAATTATGTGAATATGCGGCCAAGAATCCACCTCGCATCCCTAAGGTCCCATTGTGGTTCATAATTTAAGATGTTTTCTTATTTTACTCTTCCTTTTGGAAATAAGCTTACACATTTGTTTTTTGTTATTGTTTACAGATTGTGAAGTTTCTCGAGCAAAAGAGCCAGAAGGAGCTTCGTGTAGAGCATGTCAGTTTTATTAAAATTATAACAGAAGCATATGGCAAGTTGCTTTTCGTTTGCAAGGAACAAATGTAAGTTGGTGTACCTATTGTTTCTTTCTGTTAATTTCTTCTCTTATGATGTGTCAATATTTCCATGCTGTAACCTAATATCTGGACACGACTAATGTTTTTGTTTTAGGAAGAACATTCAAATAAATAAAAGTCAAATTCACCAGATTACTAGAACAAATTAATCTTGGTATTATACTGATAAGCAAAGCCTGGCTTCTGCTGGTGTCTTTATCAGATACACAGTCGTATAATATGATAGTAAGAAACTATGGCTTGATCCGTGCTATTTTTCATTGGCGGGTACAGGGCTTACTTTGCAACTAGCCTTGTTAAGGTTGTTAATGAGCTTCTTGAAAGCAAAAACCAGGAGATTCAAATTTTTGGCTGCCAAACTCTGACGAGATTCATATACAGTCAGGTGATACTTCATTTTTAAAATTTAAGATTCCAAAATCTGAAAATGTAGGAGGCTAATTCAATGTAGTTAGGATTGACTGCATAGGCAAGCTTGTCTAGTGCATGATTGTACTTCATCAGATCTGGTGGGACCCGATTTGCTCGTAAAATGACAGATGAGCACAAACCAACAGAGATAAATATCAGGCAACAAACTGTGAATTGAGCACGGTTTTTCTTTTCTGTTACTTCAATGATGAAGACCTATTTTCCGTTTGTCATGTTTATTTTCATGTTTTTATTTGTACAACAGGTTGATAATACATATGCTCGCAATATAGAGAGCTTGGTTTTTAAACTATGTTTACTCTGTAATGATCCAAGAGGAGACCATAATCTAATTTGTGCCTCTAGTCTGCAATGCTTGTCAGCCTTGGTAATATTGTATCCTTTTCAAATCAAACCAAAAGTTATCTATGTATCCTTACAACATGATGTTTATGTGCTGAATGCCTAATTGCAGATCTGGTTCATGACTAAGTACTCCTACATGTTTTCTGATTTTGATGAGGTAAAGATAAGAACTCTGTTTCTTTGTTTGTGGGTTCTTTTACAATGGTTAAGCTCACACCTAAAAACCAACAACAACCAAGTTGGGGTAGGCTAGAAATGAAACCCAGCCGGAGTTCGCATTCAGGAGGGTTTCATTTCCATAAAGAGGCTGTATTTTAGGCTGGCTCACCATGCCTATCACAACCCTTTTGGCTCACACCTGTGTTATATAATCATAATAATAATTATTATTGTTTGTGTGTTCCAGATTATAAATTCGGTTTTGAAACATTACCGATCAGACGAGGCTTTGAATGATGAAGAAGACAGAAGCACGCCCCACCATAACTGGGTTAATGAAATAGTTAGGTGTGAAGGGCGAGCTGGTGGAACTGTTTCAAGTGACATCAGCCCTAGACACACAGTTGTGACACTTAGGCCAAATACAAGGGATGCTTTAACCAGGTCTGACAACAATGTATTGGATCTATATATATTCTGGTAATATAAAGGTTGTTTGCATGGTGTACCCACTTTGGTTCGTAAATCACAAACTTCCCTTCATATTTCTCATTATACAACCTAATGCTCTGTATCTTTTGGTAAGTGTAACTGGTACCAAACTTTACTCCATCATAAATCTTATTTTCTGGATTTCGTGCTTGGTTTATGTACATGCTTGTTACGAGAATAGAAGGGAACCAAAAGTTAGGGGTTATTAGCAAATGACACCAAATTACTAGGTGCTAATTGCAAATGCAAGATTTGCGTTATGTCACTTGCAAACTGAGTGACATGTTTAGGATTTAGTTTGTAGAAGCCTAATTAAAAATTCACAGCATAATCTACCCTTGGATGCTGATTTTAACTGTGAACAGGGAACATCCTGAGTCACCTGAAGTCTGGGCCCATGAGTGTGTGCAGAAACTTGGTGAAATGGCGAAAGAAAGCACCACTACCATGCGCCGTGTCCTGGAGCCAATGTTGATCTACTTTGATGTTGAGAAACAATGGGGCCCCCGGCATGGTCTGGCCTTGCTTGTCTTGTCTGACATGTCTTTCACAGAGAAAAGCTTTGGTATTTCCTTTTTAATTACCTTACTGTTATTATAATGATATTTACTCCATGTATTTTCATAGTCACACCCACTATGGACCCACTATGGATTCCTCTAACTTTTATATCACTATCAGGCATTGAGAGATTAGTATTGTCTACTGTGATTCGCCACTTGGACCACAAAAATGTGGTGAATAACCCTCAAATGAAGGCCGACATCGTCCAATCAGCAACCTCATTTGTTTGTCAGTTGAGGTCAAGGGGTGTGGTTGCTGAGATTGGAGTTGTCAGTGACTTGTGCCGTCATCTAAGGAAATGCCTAGAGGCAATTGGTCAGAATGGATCCGGGATTGAAGAGTCCAATTGGAACGAGTCCCTTCAGAACTCGGTTGAGGATTGCCTTTTGGAGATTGTTAAAGGAGTATGTCATTTTCATCCTTCTAGATTTTTCTCATATCTTCCCCTAGAGATACATACAACCACCTGGGGTTTTGTACTATATTGAATGTCAAGGTTTTGAGCTACACAGTTACTATTCCTCTTTTACACTTTGTCACCATTGGAACCGTTTCATGCAAATGAGAGACCGCAGGCTCAAAATGGAATGGCTGGTCAAGTGAAAGCTTGAAAGATATTAAGAAAATTTATTTTTTTAAGATAAAAAGTAAACGCCTTGATGTGCATGCGAGGTCTTTTATCTGAATTCAAATGCCTTTTAATTTTGGTAGATGACAGATGTGCGACCGCTATTTGACATGATTGCTATAACACTTGAGAAGCTTCCTGAGTCTGCAGCCGTCTCTAGGGCAACAATTGGGAGTTTGTTGATTCTTTCTCACATCATTTCCTTGACATCTATCGCCTCGCAGAATCTGACGGTATTTCATCATTTCCCTTAACTTCTATTAGTCAAAAGCTGTTGCATGAGGTTATTTTTGTTCAAGGTTGTTTAAAATTTAGTTTCAGACTTTCAGTTAATATTTAAGAAAGCTTTACAATTTTGGCTATGTTTCATATGGCTCATAACCAGTACTAACTGCCATTGTACTGCTGTTGCATGTTTTACCATGAGACTCCAAGAACACCAGTTCAGTTGCCAAATGAGCCTCAATTAAGCTGTAGAAATAACCCAAATTAAATTGGTGTCAGCCAGCATGGACCAAATTTTGGCAGCTGACAGTTACTGGTGCTAGAATCAAGTGTCGACAATTGGCTTCATTTTATTGCATATGCCATCTCAAAATTTTCCTGGGTGAAATCTCTGAACTTACAGGTATATTGAAAAAGATTTTCATGTACTTGAGAGGTTTATTTTTATAGGTCTTTCCAGAGGCACTATTGCTCCAACTTTTGAAGGCCATGACTCATCCTGACCCGGAATCCCGCTTTGGCGCTCATTTATTATTCTCTTCTGTCCTTGTTAAAACACCAAGCCATCCAAGAAGCGACTCTGAATTCTTGTATGAGACTAAGAAGTGGCAGTCTCGCACAACATCAGTCTTTGCTTCGGCCACTGCTCTGCTTGAGAAGCTGAGGAGAGAGAAGGAGAGTTTGAGTGTAGATAACAAGAGTGGAAATAGCTCAAAAGAGAGCGTGGGTGAAAAAGAACCGAAGTCAAGCTGGGGGCCACCAAAGAGCTCGGTGTTTTTCACCAAGTTGGGTTTTTCGGTTTTTGATCGTGTCCCTGTTTTGTCTAGTACAAATGAGATGGTACGGGAATATATAGAAATTGGTTGTTCTCTAATTTAATTGATCCTTCTTACATGTTTGATGATTTCTGCTGATTCCATTCAAGCAGGATAGTAGCACAGTCATGTTGACTGAAGATCAGACGACTGAGTTGTTATCTGCTATCTGGGTTCAAGCACATCAAGCTGATAATTTGCCGTTTAATTATGAAGCAATTGGTCATACTTTTAGCCTAACTCTTCTTGCATCCTGTGCGAAGGTAAAAAGCATATCCTAATTCATATTTTTGTGAAAATGTAAATCCAGCATTTTTTTTAATTTTCGACGTCTTATTATGATAATGTTGCAGAATTTAAATAATGGAAATGCTGTTCGGGTTTTCCAATTGCCATTGTCTCTTAGAAATGTTGCTCTAACACCAAGTGGTATGTCTGATTATCTCTATCTTACATTCTTGGTGCCACCTTCAATTCTTCCATATTAACTTTGGAGCTGTTTTTGCCTTTGCAGAACTTCCTCCGGCTTGTCAGAGGTCTCTTTATACAATGTCAATGAGCACGCTTGCTTTTGCGGGAAAATTATATAATATTACCAAGCTAACTGATTCACTCAAGCTATTCACTTGTTCAAATGTAAGCCCCCATCTCCCCCTAACAAAATTAATAGAAAAGAGAGAAGGGGAAAAAGAAATCTACATAATGTACGATGAAGTAGAAGCTATACATTGCATTTTCTGATAAGTACCCTGTACTTGTTAGCAGATCGACCCTTATCTAAGGATTGGTGAGGATTTGCTTCTGTACGTGAGGCTTCAATCTGATCTAAACAACTTTGGCTCAGACACTGACCATGACATGGCTAGTTGCACACTCAACGAAGTGAGAGATGCGGGTTTTTCTGACCAGCAATTGCTAGATATCATTGCACAAGCTCTATCAAACTTAACCAACGTAAGTCCAATGTAAGTTTGAGTACAGTTGATTGTTCACGTCTGTAACTTAAGAGATAAATGGTAGCTTATTATTTGGTTGTCTCAGTTGAAGAAGGATGTGTTGGTAAAGCTTCTCAGTGAGAAATTTGTGCCAGAGGACCTGCCTTTGTTTGGATCAGCTACAGTTCTTGACTGGGTCAATGCCCATGCCTTCTCTGAGGAATCACTCTCTCTAGATGAGGTGTTACTCTTTAACCTTTATCTTATGTAGGCTTTTCTTTTCAATTTTGTTCTATTTCTTGCTTAACTGATATCTACATCAGAAAAGTGGCATTTGACTTGTATTTTGTTTGGCATATAAGGAATGTTCAAGGACTTCGTCAGTCGATGATGGAATAGCCAATGAATCGCCTGCCACTAATTTCTCGAGTTTAGTCCCGAAAATGACTCCACAGCCATCTCTTCCCAATGTAATAAGTGTTGGTCAGTTGCTTGAGTCGGTATGTGATTCTCTCTGCCTAGTGTGCTCTTTTTCTATCATTAATCTAGTACTCTAAACAATGATGAATTACAGTAAGTACGTATAGTATCTCCAACTTGTAACCATTTTTAATTTTTTTTGACTGAATTATTTATTGTGTTCTTCTATTCGATCAATCAGGTGCTACATGTAGCTGGACAGGTGGCGGTTTCATCAGTGTCTACCTCCCCTCTTCCATATGGCACTATGGCTAGCCAATGCGAGGCACTAGGCTTGGGCTCAAGAAAGAAACTCTCAAGCTGGTTGGTCAATAATGGCTATGACTCTGCTGAAGATAGCGCCACATTGGACCTCCATGGGGGCCCTCATATTCTTATTCAAAAGGTTTTGTGTCATGCTTTGCTATATTTTAATATGATTACTCTCCTGTCAGTTGGCCAGTCTCATAATATTCTAGTTTTCTTCTCATTCTTGCTTGTTGGCCATTCATTTTCAGGTCAACTCTTGCTCATCTGAAATTGAACTTGCTAAGCCAACAGAGCCATGGCTGACCCTCAAACTCCCCCCTGCCAGTCCCTTTGACAACTTTCTGAAAGCAGCTGGTTGTTAGCTTAGTAGATTTTTAGGAATCATCTCAAGATATGGGTACTGCTATGTCTTATAATGTTGGTGTTTTGATGTATCTTTATAATATGACTTGAGTAGTTGTGTCTATAGAGCTTTTGTGGTGTTATCTTTTAGTTGTAACAAGATGTTAATTGCACTTGTTTTAATTGAAGTTATATGTTGTCCCTCTAAGAAGCATAGTACTGTATGTATAGCTTCTTGATTATTCATGTATCAACAACCACCTTTGCATATGAAAATTCTTATTGTTGGGCGTCCGGAACAAATTGATTATTGTTCAGTATCAAATCATTGACCTGAGCAGAACGTGTAACTGTGTTATTAAAAAAAAGGTGCGTATTTTTGCGAAGCTGAGAAAAATATACTTCGATGGTTTGCCCGGGAATTAATTTGATACGAACAAAACCCAAAGAATTCAACGCACGAGAACATTAATATTAATTATAAACATTTCAATATATGACAATAGTCAGCACTTGTGACATTATATTATAATTAAATCTATATTATCAGCGCAACCATAATTCTCGAATTTGCCAGCCCAACATATGCACAAACCTATCTCAGTTCTCACCCACTGAAAAACCCATCCATATAACCACCGTAACCACTAGATTTCAAAACCTTCTTCACTAATAGCATGACAATGGCAACTGTCAATCCAATGGCGGCCCAAGTGTACAAACGATCATCTCTGGGCTTCTGTACAGCAGATTGGCCCCGTGTAACAGTTACCTCGGCACGAAAACCAACACGGAGCCTTCCAGCACCTGCGTCCACACGGACTTCGTGCACATTTCCAGCAACTTCCCTGTCTGGGTTTTGTTGCGCACGGCCTGGGTCCAGCTCAACCTCATTATCAGCATTTCCATTCACTGCCTCGTTTTGGTCAGTAACTGGGGGAGCAGTGATTTGCGGGGTTGCTGCTTCTGAGCTGCTTATAGCAGTTAGAGGCGGCACTGGAGGAGCCTTAGCAAGCATGCACTGATGGATCTGTGTAATGTAAGACAAAAATTAAGAAAATCAAAATGGTACAAAGAGAAATACCAATTGGATAACCTACAAACTATAAAACATGCCATAGTACTTAAAAAGCAATACAATTTTTTACAAGTTTCAATACTTGCAACTAAGCGTGACATTTCAGTTCCCGTAGACCAATGTTAGTGTTTGCTTAACTTTTTAATTTATATCAACTTCTAGTTACTTGTTCAGGCTTTCCTTTTTCTGTACCAACCACCTTCGAATTAATAAAAAGATTCTGATATCAGCAGAGAAAATAAAATTGAGTGTGCTTTGGTCTTAGTGAACTCATATATGCTTCGGACCATTTCACTCTATAAATTGGGACGTAACCTACCTTTATAGCACCCAGGCTCCTCAGTTCCATTAGCATCAATCCATTTTGTACAAAGATAGATCATTTTTTTCTGAAACTTCACAATTCCAGAAAAATTATTGAAAATGAAACAGCGCCAAAGAATCCCAGCAGCTGATGGAGCCATAAGAGTGGTACTTACATGGGAGGACTGTGGCACCTCTATATTTTAGAATGCAAACCAAACAATTATTGCAAACAATGAATGGTGACAAACCTCGTCTATGAGACTCTGACGCTCAGGGGATCCAAATTTAGGTGGGTGATCCCGAGATTTGATGGCAAGTGCATGTCTGTCTTCCTTTTTGTAGTCTAGCGACCCCAATGCACCTCCCGGGTTAGTTGGCATAAATGCTATGAGCGCTACCAATGCGGTGCGTACTGTAATAGAAAAAAGAAGTAACATTTGTTAATCCCACCCGTTCAGTGTTTAAAAGAAAAGGCAAAAGAGAATGCTTTAGGTAACAGATCTGCCCTTATTACTTTAAAGATAGCAACAAAAGAAAGTATTGAGAGACAACAAATAAGATTATAAATGATTATAAATGAATATTGAAGTGCAAGAGGTAATAGGAAAGACTAACTGCAACTCTGAAAGACTAGACTATAAAAGAAAAAGTAGGTCTGTCCTTCCATCTAAATCACTGGACAAATTTAATTGATTGCCCAATGATATATTTTCTATTACAAGGTGAAAAGGTTTTCTATTGCATCACGCTCGTATAGGTTACACATTTAACATCGGTGTAGACTATGAAAAGTGGTGCTAGGAGCTTAAAACAAATTTGATTTAAAAGAAAGGCCAAAAATCAATAAAATAATAAATAGCTAGGGATTTAGCTCAGCAACTAGTTGTCTGTCTCTTGTTATGTCATCAAATAGAAATATTAACTCACTGCTGAATAAAAAAAATCTATTATCAGGACACACCGACACAGGGTTCTTATTGCAGCACACTGGTGTAGTTTACAAAATCAAAATGATGGTAGGCTATGAAGAGTAGTGTTTGGCATCGAGTATTTAATGCATATAATACAAACATTTACACGGGTCAGTTTTTGTAAGGTTACTATCTAAAATCATTAAATACTTCAGTGAAAATACTTCAACTAGCTTCAAATTATAAATGTCAAAACTAGTTATTGACAATAGAGTACCAGATCTGCCCCTATTACTTTAAATTATAGCAAGAAAAGAAAAATATTGAGAGAAAGCAAATAAGATTCTAAATAAATATTGAGTTGTGAGATGTATAGTGGAAAAGACTAACGGCAACTCTGAAAGACTAGACTACAAAAGAAAATAATTACAAAATCAATAGATGCAAATATATTTATAAGTAGGCCTGTCCTTCCATCTCAATCACTGGAGAAAAATTTAAGTGATTGCCCAATGATATATTCTCTATTACAAGGTGGAAAGGTTTTCTATTGCCTCACGCTCATATAGCTTACACATGTAACACGGGTGTTGACTATGAAAAGTGATGCTAGGAGCTTAAAAAAAATTAATTAAAAAAAAGGTCAAGAATCAACAAAATTATAAATAGCTAGGAATCTAGATCAACTAGTTGTCTGTCTCTTCTAATGTCATCAAACAGAAATATTGACTTCACTGCTGAATAAAAAATCTATTATCAGGAGATAGGGTTCCTTATTGCAGCACACTTGTGTAGTTCACAAAATCAAAATGGTGGTAAGCTATGAATAGTAGTGCTTAGAATCAAATTTTGAAGGCATCTAATACTTGACCTAACATTTACACGAGTCAATTTTTGTAAGGATACTTTCTAAGAGAGTTAGTAAAAATAGCCATCTATGAACTCATTTGCAATGCATTAGTAATACGAACGGCATTTTGTGATGAAAATACTTGAACTAGCTTCAAATTATAAATCTCAAAATCAATTATTGACAATATAGTACTAAATAACAAAAAAGTAAACAAAAAGAAGACAATTCCAACAAAACAAACAGCCCAAATGCCATCATACCCAATAACATTGTCTTTAATCATGAACAAACAAACAACATGAGAAAAAAGCAAACAGTAAACATTGCCATAAAAGCAAAGATTAAAAATTTAAGTGCTCACCACTCCATGATGGCTGCCAGTGCTCAGGGTGATAATTGGATATACTTAAACATATCTTTGTTTGTGTCTCAAAACGACCACTTGGCTGTTAAGAACAAACAACAGGAGATGCAATTAGTTATTATGAATTAGAAGGTGTTCAGGAAGGTACTAATGAAGCAAAATAACTGAGAGGAGAATTTAAATACCGTAAGCATCATAAAAGAAGGTGGCTTAAACGGGTACTCCGCAGGTAATTGGATCCTTCCATGGTATATACCTCCCTCAAATTCCGTGCCTCGAGGACCCAGTATTGCAAATTGCCACTCAAATATATCCTCCTATAACAGGAATAAAGAGGTAAGCTGCATACTCAGTTAATAACAGTTAATAAATACAGGGTCAGAATTTTTTATTTTCTATTCAAATAGGAAATAATCAACATTTACAAGCACCTTAGATACTGCAAGGTGATGTAAGATGATCTTACTAAGATCACAGCTAATCTGAATTTTAAGAAGTCGTGCAAGCTTGTTTTCATGGTGACAATCCAAAATACAAAATCAGCTACCACAACAAGAATAACAGATAAAGAAGAAGAAAGTGGACAGAGGTGATTTGAGTGAACAGCAAAATATGAGCTGACTTTTTTTTCGATATTTCATCCTATGGTCAGATCAAACTTGCTTTAATTGAACCAACCCACACAAACAGCAAATTACTTCATAAAATGCAACCAGAATAATTCAAAAGCCCTTATAAAGGGAAAAAAAACAAAGCAAAATTACTAATTTACTACCCACGATTACACCTAATGGTAATAGATGGATTCTGAGGCAAGTCCAGATTCAAAGATACGGGTATGTTCCATGATCATACAAAAAAAATTGAAAGATCAAGTCACAGCTATTCTTCATCTAATAAGAGTGTGCTAGTTTTAATTTAAAACAATTATATTAAGTGTGACTATTAGAGTAAAATTCTAAAAATATTAGCTTAACAGATTCCAAATTAACTACCATTGAAGTTGCAGTTAAAAAATAAACAATACATAACGCGCTAGATTCGTACTTCCTATCGGATTTGCTGTGATTTGAAATCGCCGAGAAAGAATAAAGTCAAATTAAAAACAGATCTAAATTAAAGAACAACAATAATCACCTCAAGGGGCATACTCATGAAGTCATCGGATGGATTAGACTGCATCTCTTTGACCTCTTGAAGGATCCGCTTCACCGCAGGGTTATTCCTGTTGTACCTCGTCGCCGCCGACGCCATGTTTCACTTAGAAGAATCCGCCGATGCTGCCGAAGGAATCACCGCTGTTTATTTGATCGGAGTAATATAAGAGGGAATGAGAATCGGACTCGAGAGATTTCGAAAACGTGTCTAGCCGTCTAGGTCAGGGAGGAGGATGGGGCTGGTGCGAATAGCTCTCCAGTTCTTCTATCGCATTTCTCTAACTTCAAAAAGAAACGAGTGCTGTGTGACTTCGTTGAACTTTCCCTTGCCTCGGCAAAATATCGGGCTTCTCCGTTTTGACGAAAACTGGACAGGTATCTACAGTGTACTTATTTGTATGGACCTGGAGTACCTTTATTGCAGTAATTATATGAAGTAGAGACTTCATTTCGAATTTCGTTGCATGACATGGTGTACAAGGTACGGAGTTATTAGGTTTAGGTGCAGCTATCACAGTAATTGCGTTTACTGCGGATGAGATGTCTTGAGGCGATGACTTTGACGTGTTTAAAGTGACGTGTCATTAATATATTGGTCCTGGAATTCTTTCTCGTGATGAGTTGATGGATTTTATTGAGGACGATTTTTTGTTATTTCCCGGAAACGGTAGAAATTCGAATCTTAGCACAAATCTATGCGGTCCGATTCATTCAGCCGACATTTTTATTAATATCCAACATAAAATAGAAATTAATAATTATGTTCGCAATTTTTATGTTTTTTTTTTTAAATATCCAAATCAGCTACTAAATGGCCGGTTTTCAATTTTTAACCGGCCGTCTTGAATAAAAATTAAAAACCAGTCATCTAGTGGTCGGTTCTCATCCTTTTTTTTAAGACAATGTGAAAAGCAAGATGCTGAAATCTAAGATTTAAAATTCAAATTTTTTTTAATATTTGCAAGATTGCTTCTTTTAATGTCTAATTAGCATAATTATAATTAAAAGTTTAAATAATGTTTATTACGTCATAGCAGAATGACTAAGAAAACGACATTATGCCCATATAGCGCCGATAGCGCTATATATTTTATGATCTGAAAATGCCATAGCGGTGCTATAGTGTGCTATTTAGAACCTTAATTATAATGTATAATTAGCATTATTATACTAAAATACGCTAAATTACTTGAATGTTAAATTACACTAAATTACGTAAAAAGAGACAATATCTTTACTTAGAAAGACGAAAAACGACGACAAAACTTCAAAAAATCACAGAAAAAACGAAAGATTCGAAGGGTATGAATGACTAAAAGATTTGATTTCTCTCAAATGCACATACCATTAACACAGTTAAGAAACCCATTTCATACTCTTATATGTTTATTAGGTATTTCGTAAAATTGACTGGTTTGGTATTATCTGAATCTGGCAAGATTGAACCCAGGATGAACTAATAATGCTGAAAATAATTGAAGAGCTAATGAAAATTTTATTTTTACAAGAAGGTATGAGCTAAGCATTTTTGAATTTTCTGTAAAACAAATTGTCGAACTACTATTGAACAACATGTACTAATACACTTCAAAGGGTATGAATTTGCTGTAAATGTGATGCATTTTTTTTTTCACTTTGACCATTGAAAAAAGAAAAATTGAGAACCGGCCACAGAGAAAAAATTCTCTGTTTTTTTGGGTTCTATTTCTACCTTGCAATGATTAAAGAAGGGAGGACTGGAGTGGACATGAAACTTGTTGCCTCGGCATGGATGCATATTAAGTTGTTATCTCTCCTTCTTGTTAAAGAGCTTAATGTTTAGATTCCGTAAGAATCTTAATTTACTTCTTTTTTTTTCGGAAAAATGCTCAGTCGTTGAATTTTCAGATCGCACATAAATGAATTTTCCAAATTATGCGCTTCAACACTTAAGCATGCACTGGTCGCGCTGCATGTGATCCCAGCGCATGTAGACAGTGCGTTGCACCCATGGACCTTGCATCTGAACCACGCACAGCGCTTGCGGACCGAGCATGTATACCACACACCCTTTTTTTCTGCTGAAGGCAAGATTCGAACCCAACTCCAGTTGGGTTCTGTTGGTGCCAAAATTCTTACCACTACACTAGAGTTCACATGTGTTATCTTGTAGATAAATATAGTATTTAACTATTTTTCTCTACAGATTTGATTTAAATTATAATTATATAAATATCATATATAAAATAATAAATATATATATATATATATAGAGAGAGAGAGAGAGAGAGAGAGATGGGCTATGGTGCATTGCAATGCATGGAGGGATTTGTGCATTGGACCATAAATTTAAAATTCAAAATCTAAATGACCGATCAAAACCGTTCATCTTGTTCTTCATATTAATATGTGCTTGGAAACCAAATTTTATATTTTTCTGAATTTTTTTACTATTTATTAAGTATTTTACAAAATTGTTGATCCAACGGTAGCTTAACAAAACAGTTGTATTAGTATTATTATTGCTTTGAGATTTGTGCAGCATGTATTTGAACAGTTGATTTCAAAAAGGTCACGCAAATAATGAAATAATGAAATGCTTGATTTTCTTCATTTTATAATATTTTATAATGAAATAATCTATTTCCGTTGCAACACATGGATACGATGCTAGTTTGAATTTAAAGGTGTTAGTTCTAATGGAATTGACTCTTTGTCACATAGCTGAATCTGTTTGTGTTAGATGGTGCGGTTTTCACCCCTCAGCGATGGTTTCTATAATAATCTACACTTGAATACATACTGGGACATCTCCTTTAAATCCGACAGGGATGAAAGCATAAATAATTTAATTTGAGGGGTTATTGTGTAAAGTTTAGGTTCTTTATAATTTTCTCTTGTCAAAGGGGCTTAAGTGTAAAGATATGGAATTTTTAACTAGGGGCTCGGCTGAATTAGATCAGAAAATAGGTTCGGCCACTGAGTTTTGACCAGAATTAAGTTCAATCAAGGCCCATTTCCAATTTATTAAAAAGAATCCACAAATACCCTCGTTTTTATTTTAAAAAAAAAAAAAATCTCAAACACATATCATATGGATGGATGATTAGTTGAGTAATTTTTTTTATCAATTTCTTTTTTTAAATGATGAATATCACTGTATATAATCTGACTAAATGACGTAACATAATATAAATATTGTATTAGTTCGAGTTAAAAAAATAAATGATACTTTCCATTTTTTGTAATATTAATACTCAAGTTTAGAATGTTTACATTGTAAAATAAAATTTTCTAATTATTTAATTAGCGGACTGCATAATCAGAAATAACTTCAACCAAAGTTTTGAGGTCCTAAACAATAATTTTTTTTTGCAATTGTGATTATTCTAATATTTGAAATCTTACGCATAGGACACCATGCCCTCTGTCTATTTGCGACCTTTCTGAATTGTGATTATTTGCGACCTTTCTAAATTGTGGTTAAATGCTTAAATCAGAGTTTTCTGCCAACATTTGTTGCCGTGTAAAGTTTGAAATAATACATCGATGTTTTATTACAAAAGCATCGATAACTAGTGTTTTAAAATGCAGCCGCATATGCGTATGCGGTTGGCAGCTGTGTTCAGAATGCTCATGCGATTCTTCTATGCGGTTTTGATTATGCGGCCGCATATGCGGTCCCAATATGCCGTCATGCGGAATAAAAAAAATGCATATGCGAATTAAAAATGCGGCCATGCGGTCCTCACATGCGGTTTTGATAATATGATTGTATTTTAATTAAAATTTATATGAAAAAAGTCAAAAAAACTATCATTGATTATGTCATTATGTGAAAATAAATTCAAATATATAAATATAAATATATATAGAGAAGGGTTCCAATGCCTCATTTTTTTTATACCTCATCATACCTCATATTTTATATCTTCATTTTCTTCATATTCAAAGTCTAAATTGTCGATCCAAACTGTTCAACATGATATCCATACTAAAATATGGTTAGGGATGAAATTTTATAATTTTTTAAATTTTTTTACTATTTTTTAAGATGGGTAGAAAATCACTGTTTTTTGAACGGTTCAAAAACAGTAATTTTGTACTTATCTTAAAAAATAGCAAAAAAATTCCAAAAATCTCCATGCATATTTTAGTATAAACATTTTGTTGAACGGTTAGGATCGACAATTTGGACTTTGAAAACGAAAATATAAAATATGAGGTATGATGAGGTATGAAAAAAAATGAGGCATTGGAACTCTTCTCATATATACATATACGTGAATTTTTATTTTAAAATCCGCATGAAAATCCGCATATGCGTCCGCATACCGCATATGCGGTATGCAGTGATCTTCTGCATGCATGAAGAAAACTGCATTTTAAAACACTGTCGATAACAGACCGATGCTTTACACCATGGCTAATTCCAGCACAAGTGCATTGATATTTCATTGCAAGTGTATCGACGAACCGCTGATGCTTTATAAATCTCAGCGGTTGTCTATTTTTTTTATAACATATCCTAAATCTGAATACCAAAAATTCTAAATTAAATTTCAATGAAAACATTTATATGATTAACATCTTAACGGAAAAATTAAAATATAACAAAAATAACTCTAGATCCGACACTTTGTACGTTTACATTAAATTTTTTGTTTTGTCACTAGTCAAGGTTATATATTGTGAGATTGATATTAATCATTAAAAAAATAATTGATAAACAATTTTATTCATGAACATGCTATCTATATGTTATTTGTATGAGAATTAAAAAAAAAAAAAAAAACAATCATCTAGATCTGGGCAATTCACCGGGGAGTGAAGAACCCAAGATCTGGCTCGTTAGAGCACTTCTAAAAATAAAAAGGAGGATATTTCTGACCCTAGTGAAGTATCTATAATATGAACTACTGAGGCAGAGTGAAGTATCTATAATCGATCCACAACGATAGATCTTAGTAGTTTAACAACAATAGCACTAGTTTAGGTTATTCAGGTTTAATTGGGTAATAATAATAATAATAATAATAATGGTACAGTTTACTATGGCAAATTGATAGGTGGAGATGCTAATTGTTGTAAACCAAGTTTAAGGAGCCTCTAGGGTTTGGGGTGAATTTCTTCTAATTATCTCAATACATATTTATGGTACTCATGTCTACACGCATATGGCCTTCTGTCACTGTCTCATGTGATATAGACCACCCCGCAGAGCAGAGCGGCATACTGGTACTATTATTCCCTACGGATGCTTGGGTTCGGTTCTATGCGTATTTGAAAGGTTCTCCGACTCTAAGGTCGGCTTGTGGGGACAATTCAGATTATTACATGATATAATGTAATTAAATCACTCACACCAATCTAATTAATTATATTTTCATATTACTCGCTAAGTAATAACCCTAAACACTATTTATCACAAGTAATAAATAAATTCCTAATTATACTTCGATATGTTATCTAATCTATATCCTGCCAAGGGAGCCCACTGGGTTCGAACCCTAGCGTTTGAACCGCTGCCAAGCCTCATTAGCCGAAGTGTTTATAGTACTACTTACTTCTATCCCCTCTTCCACTGAGGTACAATGACTTAACACCTGTAGGTATGTGGAGAACATTGGTCAATCTATAGAGAAAACTATGTATGCAAGGATATATTTATATTTCAATAGCATTCTAAGTATAATGAAATCTCAAATAGACATAAAAGAAAAATAAATATTATAGTAAAGAGTAATTAAAATTCATTACATCCATCTCTAGAGAGGATGAGCTTAACTACTCAAAGCCATGACAAAATAAAAGAAGTAATAAAATAAAGACATAACCTAGAACCTATAACACATCTTCCTTGGATGACTCCTTCTTCCGCCTTGGACTTCGAGTACCTCTTCTTCTTCTGACTCCATAAATTACACACAATATTATGCTCTAAATTATAGACTTACGCAATTAAAACATGCACACTAATTCCTATTACAAGAGGGGTTTATGTAGTCTTCCTAAGGCGTGTGGAGTCGTGGAAATCATGGGAGAACATGGGTGTCAAATATAGCATCCATGCCATATTTAGAGGCTCTAAACATAGATTATTCCCAAAATAGAGTTTGAAAAATAGACTTCAAAGCGTAGCAAGGCCTGCCACATCTGAAAATTTGTTCTTCTAGAAGGTTATTGTCCAACGGCTGAGATTTCATCAAAACTAGACAGTCCATGGATCCAATCCGTGTGCCCTTGCGGCATAGGCCTTTATACCGCATGAGGTATAGCCAAGGCCATAAGGCTCTATACTTAGCCGAATTTAAGTGAATTTCGTTATGTTGCATGTTGTGTACTTCGTGTGAGGTGTTTGCATACTCCATGTGATGCCCTATTTTGACGCTTCCTTCAGAATCGATCTAAATATGACATTTTTGCTCTGTTTTTGGCCTAAATTCGCAACTTTATCCAAAACCTACCAAAATAGCCTAAAAATACGTTTACGGTGAATAATTCGAGAAAATAGGTACTTTGCATACGCTTTTTTGTTATTTTTCGTACTAAAAAGTTGTGATTTTCGCTATATATTTTGGCGTTATCATGGGCATTTGTGGATTTTTTTAAAGCGACAAATCGGTTCTAATTATAGCAAAGTTAGATTTTTTAATTATGAAAAATATTCTGGTTATTCATGGATCTCAATTTTCTACTCAATTTTTTAATTATACTTTAAAAATAAATAAAAACAATGACTTGAAAAACTCAAAAATATTTATTCATGGATCTCATTTGAAAGAGAAAATTGAGTAGAAAGTATTTGTATATTTAGATTCGCAAATTTATCACGAATCGTCAAAAAAATGAATGAGAATGATCAAAGGAAAAAAAATGAGTGGAAGGAATATTTCATTTTCTTGCTTGAAGACAAAAGTAGTTAAAAGTTAAAACCACTCAGATTTAAGATTTAAATGCTTAGAGATAGAAGTTCAAATACTTGCGAGTAGTATTGTAAAAGGTTATAAACAAAATTTTAAAAGTTTAAATATGAGTTCTGAAAATGAAAGTTAGATATTAAATACTTAAAAGACGTATTTTGAAATTTTAATTGAGAGACAATTATCATACTCCCTATTTAAATTATATATTTGAATTAAATACAGGCCAAATACAGAAGAAATATAAATTAATGTGATTAAATTATATATCGTGTTGTAGATACAGAACAAATGAAAAAAAAAAAAATGTAGACTAAATTTAGATTAAACAAGTTAAGACATCTTCACATGTATAATTTTTGCCACAACAAATTGGCCAATAGGGATGTTCAAACTATTATTTTGGTTGAAACAAAACTAAAATAATATATTTTTTTTTCAATTTGTTCAGTTCAAACCAAAGTAAATTTATTGGTGCCATTATTAACAAAAATTACACGTGTTTATACACAAGTTCTTCAATTCCATACAAAATATGTAGATGTTCTAAAATATTTAAACTAAAATAAAATAAAAGAAACAATGATTGAACCAAACAAAATATAAACCTTATAATTCGGTCGATTCGGTTAGTCAGTTTTGAAAGTCTAAATCGAACCAATCCATTTAAACCAAAATAATCCAAAAATTCAACTGAACTAATCCATTTAAACCGAAAAATTGGACCATTTAAACCAAAAATTTTCAATTCAGTTAAAAACCGAACAAATCGAACTGTTTGAACACCTCTGCTTGCCAGTATTTATACTTTAGCCTGGACATGGTGGGACTCATCAGCGCTTCCCGTGCACATTAAGGTTAGAATTAGAGGTGTACAAAAATACTGTCGACCCACTTGACCTGTCTGACCCATCCGATCCAACCCGTATTTTACCAGGTTGAGATGTTATTGGGTTGGGTACAGGTTGGGTTTTGACAAACCCATTACTCTGGGTCGGGTCATGGATTTGCTCTTAATAACCTGTTTATACCCGGACCCGGCCTCAAATATACTGGTATTTGCGCTAGACATGCTCCCCTACCAGAACCGTAAATTTGCAAACATGTGCTTAACCGATTCTGATTGTTCTTTGCACAGTATGCATCTATTAACTATTTCCCATCCTCTTATAGCTAAATTATCCACCGTCAAGATTTTATTTTGTAACCTCCTTCTAGTTTGATCATGTGCTTAACCGATTCTGATTGAATCAGGCCAAGTCTTTTCATCAATGATACTTTTTCTTATTTTGTGGATTATTATTTTGTCAGGTTGAGGATTGGAATTTGATATTTTCATTTTGTCATAGCTGCCTTGTACCAGTAAACTTTAGTATTAGTGCATAACACTGATTTTTTTATTTATATCCAAAAATTAAATCAAATTACAAAAAATAACCGAAGTACCGTTGAAATTCCAAAATTACCCAATCCGGTTATCCAGTAACCGGATTTTTTTTTTTTCCGGTTACCCAATTCCCGGAATTGAAAAAAATGTCCGGTTATTGGATAACTGGAAATATAGTTTTGGTCCGGTTATCCAATAATCGGTTTTTTTTTTTTTTAACTCGTTTTTGTATAACCATATTTATATGTATATGTATATGTATATGTATATGTATATGTATATGTATATGTATATGTATATGTATATGTCTATGTATATGTGTATGTGTATGTGTATGTATATTTTTCTATAATTTTGAATTTCAGATTTGATTTACAATTTTCTTTTGTGTAAATTTGATAAATCTAAATACGAATTTTATTTTGAGGAGGGATCAAGTTACAACATTTTTTGAGTTACAACAAGTTACAACAAGCATTATTTACATTTTCAAAGTCCAAATAGTTGATCTAAACCGTTAGATGTGATCTCTACAATAAAATGTGCTTGGAGACCAAATTTTACATTTTTTGGAATTTTTTTACTATTTATTAAGGTGGGTACAAAAACTAGTCAAATTTATACCATTGAATTTTGTACCCATCTTAATAAATAGTAAAAAAATTTCACAAAATATAAAATTTGGTCTCCAAGCACATTTTATTGTAGAGATCACATCTAACGGTTTGGATCAACGATTTGGACTTTGAAAATGTAAATAATGCTTGTTGTAACTTGTTGTAACTCAAAAAAAGTTGTAACTTGATCCCTCCTCTTTTATTTTATATGTATATGTATATGTGTATGTATATGTATATGTATATTTTTCTATAATTTTAAATTTTAGATTTGATTTACAATTTTTTTTGTGTGTAAATTTGATAAATCTAAATACGAATTTTATTTTATATGTATATGTATATGCATATTTTTCTATAATTTTAAATTTCAGATTTGATTTACAATTTTTTTTGTGTAAATTTGATAAATCTAAATACAAATTTTATTTTATATGTATATGTAGATTATATATAATATATAATGTTTAGGGTTTAGGGTTAGTGTATATAGATTATATAGAATATTAATAAAAAAATTATTCACTATACAAGAAACATTGAAACTATATAGACTAGAAAATTTATACAAGTCGTATATATAATATACAAGAATCAAGATGGTAACAAGAAAGTTAATTTAGTATAGTGGTTAGGGTACTTGGCTCCCACTCAGGAGATATGGGTTCAAGCTCCCAGTGGGAGTAAATTGTTTTTTCTTTTTTCGCGGTTCATGAGTAAGGTATGGTCCAAGTCTATTTAGGTTGAATCGGTGCATAGACCTCTCCATTTCTACAGTAATGGACATGTCCATTCTCGCCATTTGAACTAGAAATGGATCATATACAATCCAGAAGTATAAAAATGGTGCACACTGCACACTGATCATGAACCATCAAATCCAAAAAAATTAAAATTCAGCAAGTTCCGAGAATTCTTGAGAAAAAATGGTTATTTGAATGGTTGTGATTCATTTGGACCAAAAAATTGTCCAACCCAGTTGTATAAGATCCGTAAACAACTAAAGATGCATAGTTTTGCTTTGCATCTCCCATTTCCACTATACAAGATTATTGTTTTGCAATGCATCTCCAAAAGATACATTTAAAAAATCTCCAAAACAATGAATCTCAATTAAATACGTTTTATAAAAATAAACATCATATTTATATCTATCAAATTTACAAATAAAGTTTGTAAATTAAATCTGAAAATTAACCATGATACAAAAAAAATAATTTTCAAAAAAATAATTTTATAATTTCAAATTATGCGTTTTTTCTGAAACATGAAATTAGATTTATCAAATTTACACAAAAAAAAATTGTAAATCAAATTTAAAATTTAACATTATAGAAAAATATACATACACATATACATATACATATACATATACATATACATATACATATACATATACATATACATATACATATACATATACATATACATATACATATACATATAAATATGGTTATAAAAAAACGAGTTTAAAAAAAAAAAACCGGTTATTGGATAACCGGACCAAAACCATATTTCCTGTTATCCAATAATCGGACATTTTTTCCAATTTCGGGAATTGGGTAACCGGAAAAAAAAAGAAAATCCGGTTACTGGATAACCAGATTGGGTAATTTTGGAATTTCAACGGTACTCAGTTATTTTTTGTAATTTGATTTAATTTTTGGATATAAATAAAAAAATCGGTGCATAACATCTCATTTTTTTTTTTCTGGGTAATGAAAGTATAGGGGAAATGAAATCATATAGTGATGTAAGATAATGTAAGCATCCAATACAACAAAGCTTATAAAATCAAAAGACAACAAAAATTGCAAATTATAGTTTGCAGATAAACATGTGCTTAACCGATTCTGATTGTTCTTCTCAACAATATTTTTGTACACCCCTATCTATTAGACTATTACTAACTTACTGTGTTCTTTATGCCCATGCCATAGGAACCTCATTCTAGTTTGATCAATTTTTCTAATTACCCATTTTGGCAACTTAAAAGTTTGCATCATGTAGATTGGTAGAGTTGTCAATGTTCATCATGTATAGCTGAAAATTAATTCTTTTAACTTGGATTATACTTTTCTTTAATAACCTGTTTAACCCGTCTAACCCCCATAACCCGTAATAACCCATATATAAAAAAAATAGATGGGTTGGGTTGGGTTATGAGTGGGTCAAGTAAAGAATTTTTTTAACCCAGTGTAATCGGGTTGGATTCAAATTTTAATAAAATATCATCAACCCGTCCGTTATACACCCCTAGTTCGGATACACGTAAAAGTTACAAAAGTTTAATGGATAAAATTATAAATTTTCAATTTATGCAAGACAAGCATAGCGAAAAGAAATTTAGCTATTTTCTCGACCAGTGAAAGGAAAACCTAGCTGCATCCTTTCTTTTCGTTTCGTCCCTCACTTCTTTTAAGTTTCACTTTCAATCAATGGTTTAAATAGCAATTATAGCGGTATAGCGGAACTGTTAAAAAAAATAAGCGCTTGAACTAAGTATCTAGCTATAGTGTCGATAACTAGCTATATATCGCCCATAGTGCCATAGCTTTTAGGGTCCGAAAAAGTTACAGCGTAGCTATAGCTAGCTATTTAGAACATTGCTTTCAATACAATAATATTTTCCTTTTCTCGTCTCTACCGACTCAAGCATAAAAGAGAATAAAAGAGAGAGAAGGGTGCGGAGCCAATGTGAGTGCCGTGTCATCAAAGCTTAGAACATGAAGTCCTCTATAACGGTTAGAATGTGACGATGAGTAGATTCAGTCATCGGAGTGCGGTGGTTTGAACCGGAACGAATACGGTTGTGAAGATAAATAAATAAAAAGATAATAGAGTAATTAAGAGTGTATATAAATAAAATTTGAATGATACAATAATTTAGATTTAAAAATAAGAATTATCTGACTTATTGTGAATATATTTTTTTATCGATAAAATCGTTAGCAGACATTTAAAGTCAGTAACTCAACCACTATGTTTCGTTGTTTTAATGAAATTAGATTTCATACTTTTTAACCCAAAAAAAAAATTAAACCATTAACTTTGAAAGAAAAATTCATTTTATAAGTAATTTATACACTCTAAATTTCCTAGATCATTGCACATGTGTTCTATAGACCACCGAATAAGTGTTATTGGAGTGTCCTATAAACCACCACCCTTATTAGGGATGGACACTGATTAAAAACACTGTAATTCTTTGTGTTACAATTATAGCTTCAAACACGTTTCTCCAGCTGTGGTTTGCTCTTGGGCGGAATTAGAAAATTTTAACAGAGATAGACTGAAAATTAAAATTCATTTTTAAGATAATAGAGTAATTAAGACTTAAGAGTGTATATAAATAAAAATTGAATAATATAATAATTTAGATCTAAAAATAAGAATTATCTGACTTATTGTGAATATATTTTTTTATCAATAAAATCGTTAGCAGACATTTAAAGCTACTAACTCAAACACTATGTTTCGTTGTTTTAATGAAACTAGATTTCAGACTTTTTAACTAAAAAATAAATAAATTAAACCATTAACTTTTAAAAGAAAATTTCATTTTATAAGGAATTTAGACACTCTAAATTTCCCTGGATCATTGCACACGTGTCCTATAGGCCAACTAATAAGTGATATTGGGGTGTCCTATAAACCACCATCCTTATTAGGGATGTGTTACAATTATAACTTCAAACATGTTTCTTCAGCTGTGGTTTGCTTCTGGGCGGAATTAGAAAATTTTAATAGAAGTGACTTAAAATTAAATTGCACAATTGTAGTAAGTGAAATTTGAACTCAAAATCTCTTAACTACAAATTAAAACTTTACCCATTAGACTACAACTAAACATTTGTTATTTATTGAGAGTGACTAGACTATATAAAGAGTTTAAGAAGAATATAATTAATATTTTAAAATCATAAAGGTAGCTTAGTGACCTTTGACTAAGTCTTCAACCTACTCCTGGTTTGCTCTCCTCCTTCCCGGAGATATTCATAAATATGAGAATTCTATTTGGGATGGAAATGTTGCATTTTTTTTCAGTTGGCATGAGCCCCATATATGTATATTGGGTGCACATGCGGCAACACTTGGATCGGTTGCAAACCAACCGAGTTAGTTGTGGTCTGGTTGCAATGTCATTTATGTCTATCTGCATTCTGCAATGTCATTTCTGTAGCTGGTGATTTTTGGCGTTTTGTCAACACTTTCGAATTCGTATCCCCTCAGGTTACCTGACTGAGTAGAATTGAATTGGACAGTCCGAAATGAATTGACACGCATCTCAAAGCACAAATAATCCTGCCCCACCATCATCCTGAATTATGACCGGCTGAGAGTAAATCTGAGCCGTCCGTTTCAATTGTGTTGAGTCAGGTACCTGGGAGGATACTGATCCAACACTTTCGGTGGCATTCATGTATCGAACGTGCCAGAAACAAGAGAGGAAAACTTGGAGCGGATTGAGGCGCTGTTTGGTGATGAAAATAGGGGATGGGAAACATAAACAAGTTAAGCACACTTTGTGAATATCAAAATGTGCCGTGCGTTTTGCATTTGAATATAGATTCTGTTTGTTGTTTATACATTTGTTTACTGCACTGATGAAGAAACAACTAAAGTCTAGAGAGAAGAACACACCACATTTATGAAAATCTCTGGAAATCGGATGAAAAATGCCTGAGGCAATTATTGTAACACATGTTTAATTGTAAGAGCATAATTGTTATTTTAGTTTTTTCTTTACATTAATCAGTGTTTTTAATTAATTTAATTGAGAAACGATATAGTTATATCTAGATAAAAAACAACTATTTTTAAAGTTTTGATAAGAAAATATCTAATTGAAAAAGTTACGATGAAGATATATGTCTCTTTTAAATAAAGTTATAATCAGATTCGTGGAGTATTAATTGTTTTTAGCATAAGTAAAGATTCGCTTGGAGACTCGATCTGAACCGTTCGATTTCCCGCGATCCAGAACGAATATTCCGCCACGTCGGACAAAGGCCACCTGCCCGGAATTCACATCCCCTCAGGTTACCGGACTGAATACAATTGAATCAGACGGCCCAAAATTGTTATATTTAACTTTGCACGAATCTCAAAGCACAAATAATCCTGCCCCCCTCTGTCATCCCGAATCCTGACCGGATGAGAGTAAATCTAAGCCGTCCGTTTCAATTGTGTTGAGTCAGGTACCTGGGAGAGTACGGATCCACCTCCCCGTGTAGCTTTCATGACACCTCTCTCCACTTCTAGAACTCGTGATGTAAAGCGACCAAAAAACAGTGAAAGAAAGCCCACTGAATGACTCCGGTAAAACCCCTCTGCAGCTACAACCCTTAAAGCGGGATGATTTATTTTCCTAATCAGGCCGAGGTATGGTTTTTCTCGATCGAGTAATAAATTATTCAGGCCGAATGAATTTTTTTTGAGTTAGATTTTCTGATTTTGTTGATACTGATGTATTCTTACCTTTTTCAAGGTCCTGACTGGAAAACCCTTTTTCCGGGAAAGAAAATTGTCGCTTTTTGCATAGATAAGTTGGGACAATGGTTTCTTCATCTAAGGCATCTGATTCCTCTTCCCATCGATTCAAGGTGAAAAAGTTATTCAATTAATGGATCCATGGCCTATAGAGTAGCAGTGCTTGATTTTGCAATGTTGTTTTTGGTTATTTTGAAGGGAGAACAGGAAAAAGAGGGCAAGTCATCCCTGACATGGAGTTTAAATCGACTGAAAAAGCAAATCCAATCTTCTAGGTTGATTTCAATCAAGGTAATTTTCTTAATCTTTTTGGAAATTAAATAAAGTAATCATTTACAGACAAATTGTGATAACAAAGAGTATTGAAAATAAGTGAGAGCTTGATTTGTACTTTGTAGCTGTGTGTATTCCGTGTAAAGTTAGAATAGTTAAAAGTGCGAGGCTATGGTAATATGCATATTACGGATCAACCTATGGTATGGATTCATCTCTGTATTTTCGAAGTTCAAAACTGTCGATCTGAACTGTTAAACATGATCTCCTTGTAAAAATGTACTAGCAGAACAAATTTTACATTTTTTAGAAATAGAGATATGAGTCCATAGTGTGGGCAGCTGTGTAATATGCACATTACCATGGCCTCACTCTAGTCAGAATAAAATTTATACAATTTATACAGTAGTCATTTCTAAGAGTTTGGATTTTGTTTAATCTGAGTTTCCATAAAAATATAACGTATAAGAATAACAAGCTGCTTTGCACACTTGTGAAAACAGGAAAAGATTGAGCGAAACAGAAAAATCTTGCAACAGCACACAAGCCAGCTGTTTGATCAGGCCGTGGCGGTTGTGGCCGAGAACAATAGTTCTTCTGAAAACATGCTTTCTAATAGAATGGTGAATTCTTTGTATAATTTCTGTGCATGGGATTCTGTCAATGGGCCGTGTGACAAGGATGGGCATAGTCAAGAGGAGAGCTTCTCTGCTGGGACTCTTGTGCTAGGGAACAGTGGCCAAAAGACAGTTGTACAGTTTGTTAAGCTTCCCTTTGTGGAGAGGATCCCACCTTATACGACTTGGATTTTCCTGGACAAGTACGTTATCACTTGCCGTTTTATTCTGCGTATTTTTTCTTTTAACTTTTAGAGAGAGTCAGGTAAAAAATTAATAGGGAACTTTTGCAAAAGAAACCAAATTATTGTGGGAAAAAAGCTCGTAGGAGCCCTTCTTGTTGCATTGCAAAAACGTTCATTTTCACAAGGAAAAATAAAACAAAATTGGCCTTCAGCATTGTTACTTTGAAACTTTGACAATTAACTTTCTGGATGTTTTATTTTAAATATGAATGATCAATTTATTTTGAGAAAGTATTGCCATCTAGATACAACCGTTCACCAATATTGTAATTCTTATGGTGTTGAGATCCACTAATGGCTGTATTAGATTGAAATTTTTTCTATATAGAAGGTTTTTTTTGGCGATTATGATAAAAGGAGGGCCTTTTAATCTTGCAATTCTCTAATGAGGTCCTTTTGTCATTTCTGATTAATATGCATACACTTAAATGCAGAATAATTGAATGTATTAAAATCAACTCAAATGGATCAAATTTCCGTATTAAGAAGCTTCAAATAAATGAAATAACTGAAACAACACAATACTGCAACTACTTACAGAAGCAACCGTACCGAGTTGCAACCTCGTATAAATTATGGAGTGATGATTTATACAATAACTTTGTGGCACTATTCTTTTTTAGAGAAATTAAACTAGACTTTCGTGCTTATTTACTACATGAAATGTAACGCAGCACAGGAACCAGAGAATGGCAGATGATCAGTCGGTAGTTGGATGTAGAAGGATTTATTATGATCCAGTTGGCAATGAAGCATTAATTTGTAGTGACAGTGATGAAGAGTTTGTTGAAGCTGAGGAGGAGAAGCATGATTTCTCTGACGGAGAAGACCAGCTTATATGGTGAATTAGTTATTTTAGTTGGTGCCCTAAAATTTTTATGCTTTGCCTTAGGGTTTTCTAGTCTTTTGCAAATAACATCTGCCTCTATTTTTGAGGTATGTGCAGATATAGCTTGAAGCCGTTACCTTGGTGTGATGGTTTACGCATATACCATTCAATTTTGATAAATTTTAACCAAATTCTAAGTTACCTCTCCAAGTACCAACTTTAAAGTAAAATCAAGCGAAGTAATGTTGCATTTCAAGATTACGAATTACGTTTTAATAATAGATTTGGTCCAGTTACCCTGAAAAAGGTTCATTGCAGTGTAGTCAATTTTTACTTGGTTTAGTTGTCTTGATTTTTATTTGCAAATGGCCCAATAACTACTAGTTGTTTAATTGCAAATACTATAAATGTTGGTGTTAATTACAGATCGAAGTTAATTGTTACGTTGAATTGCAAATAACATTGTGGACTCCCAATTCTATAATCAATTTGACTCTATTAATCAATTTATAAAATGCTTTCTGATAAATCTGAGAACTACTAATGAAATTTCCACTTACAAATAGACTCATTGATATTTCCTTTGCTGTGAAAGATTGGGTGCAAATTGAAATTTCTTCAAGCAGAACTTTTCTTTTCCAAGCAATGTAACCTGTGTCTTTCCTTTAAATTATAGGAAGGCATTTCAAGAGCATGGTCTAAATCATGAAGTTGTGAACATTCTCAGCCAATTTATCAATGCATCCCCCGCGGAAATTGAGGTTATTTAGTAAACTTGTGAAATGCTTATTCCATTACAATACTTGAATCTTTTGAAGAAAAGATCCATTTTTTTTATATCACAGGAAAGGTATGAAAAACTTGTTGAGAAAAATGAAACAACTGCAAGCAGCCATGTGGCTTTTGATGAGGAGATATTTCAGAACAGGGCTTTTCTTGAAAAGAGTCTTGATACAGCCTTGGACTCTTTAGATAATCTCTTCTGCCGCCGTTGTTTGGTATACTTGTTATACTTGGAAACAATCTTGCCAACTAGATATGCTCTTTAGACATTCTCTAGTAGCCTAGTAGGTTTGGTTTTTAACGAAACAATTGTTCCTTCTTCAGATCTTTGATTGTCGGCTCCATGGCTGTTCTCAGAATTTAGTAAGCCCGGTAAGTTTGGATCTGATGTCGCTATATAGTTCAAAATCAGTATTCGATCAACAGTGCTGTTTATTTTGGCCAACTTGTGGTCCTGTTTATTTTAACGAAACACGTTATGGCATTTATTTGGCCAACTTGTGGTCCTGTTTATTTTACTTTCTTTTTCTGATAAAGATTCTTAATAATAATTATAAGAGAGTGAAGATGCATTCTCTTTAGATGTGTATGTGCCTCTTCCCTTTCTGGGTAGAGGTTATATGGTGGTGAATTTGAGCACCAATAAAATTGGTCTGCCCAATTTATTCTTATTATTTGTTCTTCTTTGAATCATTGGTGTTTTATTTTATCTAATTATGTTGGCAGAATGAAAAGCTGCAATCTGTTTTTGAGCTTGACGAACTTCGCAAACCATGCAGTGCTCAATGCTTTAAGGTAATAAAGGTAGTTCATTATCCGCCTTGTACCAATATTTATAATATAAGAAAATTTCAACTTCTTTTTCCTAATTTAAATTCCCTCCTAAATATCAGAACTCGGTCTCTGGTTTTTACACAGCGGAGAGAAGCTCCTTATACTCTTATGAAGGAATCCAAGTCTAGGAAAGAAGTAGGCAATGGATCCTCTGAATCTGAAGATTCTAATCCAGGCAAAGATTGCACAACTCCACTAGCAGAAAGCAGTTCCAAGCCAGAAGAGATTACCCCAGATATTCCCATAAAGAGTTTAATAAAGGGCAAGATTTCAAAGCATGAAAGTGAATTTCCAAGAGATGTAGAGGAAAGTACTGTGATAGAAGAATCTAGAAGAGAATCAAAGAATAATAGCGGTGTTTATTGGAGTACCCTGGAAAAAGATCTCTACTTGAAGGGGATTGAAATATTTGGGAGGAACAGGTAATTCTTGAATGAGCAATTAGGCTGAATACATAATTTGAATTTTAACTAATATTCAGTCATTGATAAGTCTTTTAAGTATTGTAATCTAACTAGCACATTGTTTACATTTGTTATTAATTTTGTAAGTTCTAATGATTCTTAGAAGCTTTTTTTAGTATCTAACCATAGCACCCTCTCTTTTATCTTTCTGAATCTTATGTTAATTAGCCTCTTTCTGTTTTTAGTTGCCTAATTGCTAGAAACTTGCTTTCTGGTATGAAGACATGCATGGAGGTGTCAAGTTACATGTTCAGCAATGGTTCTTCTATGCCAAGTCGACCTCTCTTGACAACATCAAATTTTGATGATTTTGGAACATCTGACCAAGATTACATGGTACAAAAACATTATATGTAACTTGTATAGAAAATCAACATTTATAAATTTTTCTTTCGAAATTATTCCCAAGTGTTTTATCAAATCTAATATACTTGCTGCATTCCTGATCATTTTTTTTGTTTGAGTTATCTATGCTGTTGCTGGAAGGCAAATTATGTGATCATCAGTAATGTTCCCTTATTCTTTTCTGCTGATGGAAATGGTTCATGTTATTTGAAATTGCACAGAGAAAGTTTGATGTTGTTTGCAAATATGCTAAATAGTTTGGTCTGGTCAGCTAACCAAAAAATAGGAACTTCTACATTCTTAACTCTTTCTTAAGTCTTAACGCTTGACACAAAACTGTAGGAGCTAGACTTGCCGTTAAGAGCTCGGATCTGCCGCAAAAGAGGGAAAACACGCAAACTAAAGTACACATGGAAATCGGCTGGCCATCCTGCAATCAGGAAAAGGATAGGGGATGGGAAGCAGCAACCATGCAAGCAGTACTCACCATGTGGGTGCCAACAGTCATGTGGGAAACTGTGCCCCTGTATTCTCAATTCCACCTGCTGTGAAAAATATTGCGGGTACGCTATTCACCTATGTACCTTAAGGTTTGGAAGTCTATGATTTCTGTGAGTACAGCCTACCATTTTGGGTTTTTGCAAATAGCACCACCCATTGAAGATATGACAATAAATGATAGTTCTACTTACATTTAATTTATGGTACATCCATTTATTATGGGGCTCCATTTAATTTATGGTACATGCCAGTCTTACTATGATGGAATCAGTTAAAATTAGGGTTCCATTTTTAGGGGCGAGATTGCTTTTTTTTCCCATCAGACCAACCTATTGGTAGGGGTATTATTGGAAACATCTACAAAAGTTTGTGAGTGTTTATAGAAAACATGTGAAACATTAGACCTTACATACAAATGTTCCAACTATGTAAACTACAAATTTCAAATAAATATTTCATAACAAAAGTGTCTACTACTACATTAGAATATCACAATTTTTTTACATATTTATGTATGCAGGTGTTCAAAGAGCTGTAAGAATAAGTTTAGAGGATGCCATTGTGCCAAGAGCCAATGTAGGAGTAGACAATGTCCCTGTTTTGCGGCTGGCCGTGAATGCGACCCTGATGTTTGCCGAAATTGCTGGGTCAGGTAATTAATCCTTTATAAACATCACTTAGTCTCTGTTTTTATTTTTTTTATTTTTTATTAGTGCAGTGGCACGACTCTCGTCAGGTATAGTTCTCAAGAATAGCATCTAAAGTATGCTGGGGGTGTATGTACCGAGACCCTTTAATCGAGAGAGAGAGAGAGAGAGAGAGAGCTAAGATGCACTTGGGATACTTGCAATTTGGAGGTGTAACAAGAGTTTCCTTGCAGTTGTGGAGATGGTACTTTGGGTGAGCCGGCAACAAGAGGTGATGGCTATCAGTGTGGTAACATGAAGCTCCTTTTGAAACAACAGCAGAGAGTAAGAGGCCTAGTAGAGAATATTTTATTTTTGGACTATCTGATATTCTGAATTGAAGAACTTATTAATTAGCTATTGACAAACTTATGATTAGTTATTATAATTCATCAACATTACAGATTTTGTTGGGACGGTCAGATGTTGCTGGGTGGGGAGCTTTTATAAAGGTAAGTCCATTGGCCAGCATTTGAGAAAGATAATCTTGTTTTTTTTTTTTTTTATTGCTGATTCGTATTATTATATTGTCATGTAGAATCCTGTGAACAAAAATGATTATCTTGGAGAGTACACGGGGGAGTTGATTTCTCACAAAGAGGCAGATAAAAGAGGGAAGATCTATGACCGTGCGAACTCATCATTCCTTTTTGATTTGAATGATCAGGTTGGGTCTAAATTCTCTCTCTCTCTACTATTCTCCTTTCTGAAATTAAAGAAGTGCCAAAAGTTTTAAAGTTGCTGTAAATTTTGTGAACATATTAATTTCCATTTTACAGTATGTATTGGATGCTTATCGTAAGGGCGACAAGCTTAAGTTTGCAAACCACTCTTCAAGTCCTAATTGTTATGCCAAGGTAGTTTTCTTTGTTCTTTTGCTTTTATTTTGAAAGCTTGCGTAGTCGTGAGGGGGCTCGAACTCTCAACCTTTTTCTCCTAGCCAACTGTGCTACAGCCCCATCTCTTCTTTGTTCCTTTCTTGATCTTTATCAGAAGCACCCCTGCAAATGTTGGAGTTTTTGCATTTAGGCCTGTTCTTTTGTTAAGCTCTACACAGGTTGCCACTAAAATAAACAAACTATTTTAGGTTCTTGCACATAGCAACTTCTAAGTTTTTTTTTTGTTTTTTAAATAAATTCCAACTGTTGCCCATAATTTGTGGTATTGATTTGACATCTGAACTATTCATTGTATAGGTGATGTTAGTAGCCGGGGATCATAGGGTGGGGATATATGCAAAAGAGCACATAGAAGCCAGCCAGGAGCTGTTTTATGACTATCGTTATGGGCCTGACCAGGCCCCTCCATGGGCCCGCAAGCCTGAAGGATCAAAGAGAGATGATCCAACAGTTTCTCATAATAGAGCCCATAAAGTAGCACGATAATTCCATAGCTTTGGGACGGTAAAACACGAGTGATAAGACAGTGAGTAATTGTGTATAGATGGTGTGTACAGGTCGAGTAATTGTGTATTTGGCTATGCTAATAATGCTGTAGAAAAAGCAATTGCATATCAAGTTTAAATCTTAAAATGGGTGTATAAAAATATAAAAGTGCATGTAGACAAGGCTTCGGGGATGGGTTATGTTATTATCCAAAGTAACAAGTTTCCACGTTCGTATATTCAGTTGTGTATTTATTATGGTGCCTAGCCATGAGTTAGCTTGGTTATAATTATAAATAAGTTTGATCAAGTAGCTTATATATACAATGTTCTTGTAAGATTTTTGCTCTCAATATTGTCATCATCTTATTACTAGATGTGATATCAGACGGTATTTTCCTGATTGCAATAATTATTTACTAATATCAGACGGTTTGCCCTTCAATACCAGCAACATTTTATTACAAGATGTGATCTCAAAACGCACTTTTTGTTTGATATTTCTGTGCGAAATTAGCATGACATTAACTTGCAGGTTATTACGTCCAATATTGTAGAAGGCAGAGGAGGGATCCGGTGACAAGGCACCTCAGTTCCGAATTGTTTCAACAAATCCGGACCGTTCATCTAAATTATTTTGGATTGCTAATTTAGCTAATTTAGCAAGATCGCCAACCTCTAGACTTCAGTGACAAAAAAAGTCCATATAAAAGAAATGAACATTCCAATTAGCTCAAAAGCAATCGATAGTTATTTTGGAGAAAAAAAATGCTAAACCTACGCCAGTATACTTCAGAAAAAATCACCGCTTTGCAAGTGATCTTTGTCTGGAAACAATATAATAATACAGTAACTCATTCCATGTATCTGGAACTCCAGGAAGGCACCAATGGCTACAGTCTTGAATGCCTGATGGCTGGGCCCCATTGGCAGGTTTTCTACCATAAATTGACGGATGCCCATCAATTCTTAGTCCAGATAAATAAGTAATGTTTAAAACTGTTACAGGAGTTGTCATTTGGTCTATGACTCGCTGTACAATCAAGTTCATCTCTGGAACTGGAACTTCTTTCCCGTAACTGAAATTCAATGGCTGTTTACTCTCTTTGCAATGTCCTCCAGTATTCCATTCACCGCCACTGCACAATCAGGCAGGTGTATGATAATTTGAACTATTATCTATTTTGAATAGGCCAAAATTAAACCATCACAAAAAAGTAGAAAAAAGTATACTGCTGATTGTTTGTTATTCACAAAATATAAATGCAAACCAGCATAATGCTGGTAATAATGCTAAATGTTATAGAAGTTAAATATACACCTATTTAAAACAATAAAAAACTGTATAAAGAAGAGCTAATGGTAATATGTGTCTAACATAAATTAAAAGAGAGAGAGAGAGAGAAAGAGAGGATCTACCTGAAATGAGATGGCGAAGAGCTTCTGAAGAAAACTTGGGTTTTGGCAGGGTTGACGTATCGGTCAATCCACCATGCCCATGTCTTGAGAGACTTATGAAAAGCAGTGGAGACGTCCAGGCGAGGATGGAGCAGGTTTCCTTCCTGATAGTAGTTCACCCTGTGTAGAAAATACAAAGCAATATTTTGCACATATTAAGGTCGAAACTCGAGGAAAAAAAAAATTTCTCATCAATCAATTCGAACCAATAGAGACCTCAGCTGTGCAATTCAGCCTCAATTAGCCAATTTAGGCTCAGTAAATCCACGCTCATGAATATTAGAGTAACTTACGCTGCATTTTACTGAATTTATACAAAATTGCAATGAGTTTCCTTTCAATTATGCAATTTTAAACCAGGAAAGCAACATAAATAAACAGGATAATAAAAAAAAAAAAAAAAAAGAATAGGAAAAATTTTGGTCAACAAGTAATTGTAAAACATGAGCCACATTACATACAATACAAAAGTTCTATCAGAAACCTGAGTACATAGTTAGTTTGCACAGCTGGGGAAATGGTTCAAGTATATTTAAAATGATATACTGAATTGCTGATTTTACCCCGATTTTGTCTTGTGGTGGGACCACCAATGTGCAGTGTTAAAAACAAGTATGTCAGCTCCTCTCCATTTTGATGCACCTTTATCAACTGTATCAATTCTCAAAGTCTTTACACGCTTCGTACCAACTCTTCCTTTACTTTCATGTACCAAGAAATGGGTCACATAGTACTCAACACTACAATTATAATCCTAAAAAAATAATAAAAACAAAAAAAAGTTGAACTTATAAAACTAGAGTTAACTATTATAAAAGCAACTACAGCAATGGTCCTCCAAGTTTTAGATCATTTTATTTTATGTTTGTAAAAATAATTTTCATCAAAATAGTTTCATATCTTCAATTTCTTGATATTTCCACTCCAAAGAGAATGCCTGCTTGCAATTATTAACCAGTGAGGCATTAACATTGCTAATTCGAAAATTAAAACATAATATCTTCCAAATTACAGGGACCGCAGTGGAAAAAGCAAGAAATTAAAGGACTTCCTCTTATTAAAACTCAAATTGAGGATTTAAAATGTCTACAATGATAAGTAGCTTCCATACCGCAAATTTAAATTTGTACTGCCCCTTTTCTTTAGTAATCCTTCGGCCATGAGCTTCATATATCCGCTTTGGATCCAATACAGCTTGCTGAAGGATGCACATCATCGATTCCCACTGATTTCTATTGATTGAATCTCCAATAAATACTAGTCTCTTCCCTTTAATCAACTCGAGCATTTTCAGAGGGTTAAACCTACGCATCAAAATTTCTCGCTTTTGAGTTATAATCAAAAGTAATCATGCACCAAACTAGAAAAGTTTCCTCTAAGAATAAGTTCTGCATTTTTCTTTTGATATACTCAACTCTGCATTTCCTGAACAACTTGGGATACAAATGGTTTGAATTATGTTTCATTGTTTTTATAGTGACAGATGGGATACCTCGCATCTTGTATGGTTTACAAGATATATTGGGATATTATGAGTGAGTCTATGGTATTATGCATATCACGGGTTGTTACCGTGCTACGGCTCTATATTCGAGTTTTCAAATCCTAACGGTCGATCCGAACCGTTCATCTTGTTCTCCATATTAATATGTGTTTGGAAACTAAATTTTACATTTTTTGAAATTTTTTTACTATTTTTTTAGATATTTAGAAAATCACTTGATCTGAAAATTCTGGACCATTCAAAAACAGTGATTTTCAATAAATCTAAAAAAATAGTAAAAAAATTTTAAAAAATGTTAAAAATTTGTTCTCCAAACACATATTAATATGGAGAACAAGATGAACGGTTCGGATCGACCGTTAGGATTTTAAAACTCGAATATAGAGCCGTAGCACAGTGCCAAATCGTAATATGCATACTACCATAGACTCACTCAGATATTATTGTACCCATCATATTTTTTAAAGTACTTCCAGCTTATTGTTTCATTCAATTAGCAAGTAAATAGGCAACTTGTAAAAAAATTTCACACATTTATTTAAGAAATTAGGTAGGCATGAGAGTTTGAATTGGTCTAAATTCTGCCAAATTTTCACTTTCAACCTAGCAACAGATATAGTTCAAAAAACTATTTAATGCATCTAGTAACTTCTCATGAGAGAAATATTACTACCTTATATAGCTCAAAGAACAATCTGAAACTTGTAGAAACTTTTCAGGAGAGTAATATCACTACCTTGGAATGTCACAATGGTTAGGCTTCCACCTCCATTTCATATAGTCTCCATCAGTTTTTCCATTAGCCTCACAGCTAAAACCTTCATCTACGAATGAGCATGATTTGCTACCATAAAGTGGATAGCTCTCATCAAAAACCCATTTACCATTATAAATATTACATTCTTGCTCAACTTCCCTTTTATTCTTATTTAAAACTAAGTTCCCTTTTTTCTCATTATTCTCTCCCCCAATCTTTGAAGTATTTGAATATTGATTTCTTTGCAAAACGTTGGAATCTTTCTCCAAATTAGCAGGATTACTTTGCTTCACTGATTCAATCAGTTGTAGAGAAGAAACATTTCCTCTCATCTCTTTCTCACCATTTCCCAAATTAGCAGGATTACCATTTTCTTCCACATGGATGTTGGCAAACACTGCATCTTTTGCTGGCAATGTCAAATTGAAGGTCTGTTGAGAAAGATTTGTAGCTTCCCAGAAGAAGGTTTCTCGAAAAGAGGCTTCTTTAGTCTTATTACAAGGACTGAACTGGAAATGAGTTTTTCTGGGAAGCAAGGGGGCAATGTTGAGCAAGCAATAGTAGAAGAGTAAGCAAAATAGGAAAGATGAAGAGAGTGCGAAGCAAAGGAGCCTTCTGGATTTAAGAGACAAGCTTCTTTGTGTTTCCATCCAAAGAGGGAGAGAGAGAGATGGGGGCGAGGGGGAAGAAGAAAAATGAATCCTGTGTCTTGTGTGAGTGTGAGGGGAATAAGGGGATGGGTTTCCCACTTTCCCTTGTTCCCAGAAATGTTCTCATTCAAAGAGTATGATTATATTATATATATATTTTTTTATACATGTAATAAAACAAAGATTCTCTTACGTTACATGATTACATCTGAGACGGTGGGGCCGTCAGAATGAATGAATTTTCAATGATAGAACTACAACTACAACTACAATTTTCCATTAAAATAAAGAAGCAGGATCCCTAATGTCACCTATGAGCAGCAGTTTTGTACCAGCAGTCCAGCACTGATATAAATTGGTTAGTAGTATTTATTTTCCCTTAAATTTGCTTTTCCAGCACTGATATAACTAGGCACTATACCAGCAGTTCTGTACTGACCTTGTTTAGCATTTGGATACCACCTGTGAGCAATACCAGACCAATTCATACTTGTCTCAAAAACAGTTTCTTGTTTTTCAATTTTAAGTTAGTGTTATTTTAAAAATTTGTGAAAGTTATGTTCAGCTGGGTAGATAAACTCCTTATTTTAAAAACATTTATATTTCTATTTAATACATTAATGCCAGTCTTTCACTGGAAAGTTTTCTATCCGAAGCTAACCATATTTTAAATATCAATTTAGCCCGTTATAAGATTGACGTCTGACAGTGCATCAACACTCGGAGTTCACCAGGTCGCTCTCTTTGGTAACCACTCAAATCAGTACAATATCTCCTTCAGGGACCTCTTCTCAAGCGATACGAGACGGTACCACATCCAATTCATTTATATATGTTTACCATGTCGCTGTTCTTATGTTCAGCTATTTTTTGTCATTTAATTTTATATTCCTGGAGTAATTTAATTGTTTTTAAATACTTTACAGATTGGCCCTTTGAGATGCAAGCCAGGTGGCTTATGAATTTATCGTTCCAGTTCCTCATGTCAAGCAAGTGAAGGTTTCCTTCTGTTTCAGTAAGCTACATTGAACAAAATCTTGTACCAGGTTGGCATGTTTAAAATTTCATACAATTTAAGCTTACATAAGTATTATTTTATATATTGCAACTATTTTATTTTCCAAATACAGCTATCTAGTACAGCGGGGCAGACTCATTAGATACGAAAAATTTAGAATTAAGGCTGTAGTGTTACTCTCTTTTAATAGAATTAGACTTGAATTATCAATATGAGATCTTTTTAAGCAAGTAATTTGTACCAGTACAGGTACTGTACTACTGCAGTACATGCCATTTGAGACAGCCAGGACTAGCAAAATATTTCATTAAAAAATATTTTCATTTGTTGCTGGCTTGCTGCAGTACATGCCATTTGAGACAGCCATTTGAATTGCTGAAGAGAGATCCGAAGAAGTGGAGGCACGAGCAAAAGAGCTTGAGAAACAAGTAATATACTTTTTTTTGTCTATTGCTAGTTATAGATGAGTTAATAAACATTAAATTGTTATGATTCTCAGCAATATACAAATCTGAACTGTAACGTTAACAAAATCTTTTGCTGTTTTATAGGATGTCGCGGGCTGAATCTTCTCGTACTCCCACTAATGAGGTGGAAGAAGATGAAGCTATAGATATCGACAGCTGCAGTGAGAAAAGCCTCGAAAATATTGATGAGAATGCGGTGGTTATCCCAAATGAAGAAGAGGTTACTAAAAAACCGTCGAAAGCCGGACGCAAAAGAAAATCGGAAGTGTGGCAGTGGTTTAAAACCGTAGAGGTGAATGCAAAAGGGCCCAAAGGGACAATGGTGAAGGTGGCCAAGGCAGAGTGTATGCAATGTCACAAAAAGTATGGTAAGAACTCAACGGGTAGTACCTCTCATCTCTTAAAGCATATTGAAACCTGTTATGAAATCAAAAGAGCAAAAGGAATATCACAATCAGGTACGTTGCAATTCCAAGCTAGTAACCAAATTGATTATGATGTAGTGAGAGGGAGTGGGGGTTATGATCACATGAAGTGTCGGGAGATAATTGCAAAGATGATCATGGTTCATGAATTACCGTTTACGTTTGTTGAATACCATTGGTTTAATGTCCTAATGAGGTACAACAATCCCTTGTATCAAAAAGTGAGTAGAACCACCATAAAAAATGATTGCATAAAGCTTTTTGAATCTGAAAAAGAGAAGATTAAAAAGGTTTTCAAGCATGCCAAAATGATATCACTCACTTCGGATTGTTGGACTTCAAATCAAACCATTGGTTACATGGTTATAACCGCTCATTACATAGATTCAAATTGGAACATGCAAAAAAGAATCATTAGTTTTATTGAGCTTACACCACCTCACACTGGCGAGGTAATCTCAGATGCCATATTGGACTCTCTTAGGAAGTGGGGTATCATAGATAAAATTGGAACAATTACCCTAGACAATGCAAAAAACAATGACAAGGTTGCTAGCATTTTGATGTCCAACTTTGAGGTAACGGGCATGTTGCATTTTAATGGTTATTTCTTTCATGTGAGATGTTGTGCTCACATATTGAACTTGATAGTGCAAGATGGACTTGGTAAAATTGAGAATTGCATTATCAAGATTAGGGAGGGTGTCAAGTACCTTAGAAAATCCCCATCTAGGCTTTTCAAATTCGGAGAACAAGCTATCCAATTAGGCATAAACAATAGGCGATCGTTGTGTTCTGATGTGAAAACTAGGTGGAACTCTACACATCGCATGCTCCAATCGGCCATTTATTACAAGAGCACGCTTGAAAGGTATGCCAAGAGAGATACAGATTTTAAGTGGTTGCCCACGGAGTTGGAGTGGGCAAATGCCGAGAAGGTAGTCAAGTTGCTTGATGTTTTCACTAAAGCTACCAACCTTTTTTCGGGAACCTCCTACCCCACCTCAAATTTGTTCTTTAATGAAGTGTTTAAGGTTAAAAGAGCAATATGCGACGCTTATGGTTCAGCGGATGAATTCTTGAGTACCATGTCTCAAGTCATGTTTGAGAAGTTTGAAAAATATTGGGGAGAAGTTAGTCTTTTAATGACTATTGCTTCTATATTGGATCCAAGATTCAAAATGAATTTAATCGGATTTTGTTTCAAAAAGTTGTACCAAAGTTATGAGGTTGAGGTTCGTATTGAAGAGGTTAGAAGCAAGGTTGAATTGCTTTTTCAGAAGTATGAAAAGGATTACATGGCTTCTAATAAATTACCAGTTTTTTCAACCTCTAATCAAGATGGTACCTCTTTAGATACCCCACTCGAGGATGACTATTTTAATTTTGTGATTGAAAATCAAATCGAAGAGAATCCAAAAACTGACCTTGAGGTGTACTTAGAAGAAAAGGTTCTTGTTGTAGGCCAAGGAGATAATTTTAATGTGTTGGAGTGGTGGAAAGTTAATTGCGTGAAGTTTCCAATTTTGAGCTTGTTTGCTCGAGATATCCTTGGCATTCCAATATCAACGGTCGCCTCTGAGTCGGCTTTTAGTGCCGGAGGTCGTGTATTAGATGAATAGAAGTTCTCTAACCAAAGATATGGTTGAACTTTTGGTTTGTGGAGGTGATTGGATAAGGGCAAGCTTAACTATCACATTGCACACTTTACAAGTAAAAGGCGATGCTTATAAATATCTATTAGTCATTTATTTGAATATTGCAATAACTTTTGCACTTATATATTTTTTTTCTTAATATTTTCAGCAAGTAGCGAAAGAAGAGGAGAACCTTGAAGTGCAAATACCGATGGAAAAAGCTGATTAGAGAGTAAGCTCTTTAACCTAAGATATGGTATAAACTCTAAAATATGGTGCCAAAACTGATCAGAAATCTGAATCTGAAACTGACCAGAAATCTGAATCTGAAACTGACCAGAAAAAAATCTGAAACTAATTAGAGAGTGAAACTGATCAGAAATCTGAATCTGAAACTGAAACTTCATCTATCTCATCATAGTGGTGGCCTCTTACTTTTGTCTCCATTTTTTCTGTTTTACTTGTCAGCTGAAATATGGATAATTTGGGTAATATTCCTGATTTGGGTAATATTTCTGAAATCTGGGAATGTTTATTTAATGCTGATTTGGGTAATATTTCTTAAATATGGGACTGTTTATTTAATGCTCATTTGGGTAAATTTCCGAAATATGGGAATGTTTATTTAATGCTAATTTGGGTAATATTTCTGAAATCCGGGAATGTTTATTTAATGCTAATTTGGGTAATATTTCTGATTTAGACTGTCCTTTGCACAAAATACTAATGAAGAAGATGATCATTCTGTTGGTTGTTTAATTTTCAGGTGGCAATGTAACAGCAAGCAATATGATGGTTATGTTGGTTGTTTAGTATTAATTTAGGGATTGTTTAGTATCAATTTGTGATTGTTTTGTTTGTTTTGTTGATTTAGAGACATGATTTTTATTTAGGATAATATTTGAGTTTGTAATAATTATAAATATGTAGTGATTGTTCTATTGATATTTAGATTGTACTTTGTTTGTTTCGAAAAACATTTGTGTAAGCATTTTATTGAATTGTTGCATAGATCTAGAAAAGTAATTTTGAATTGCCTCAAGAAAAGCATATGTATAAAAATATGCAGCCTAGTTTAACTGAATTTCGAATCTGTTTCAATTTAACTGAATTTCGAACCTGCCTCAATTTCGAACTGCATTTCGAATCTGCCTCAATTTCGAACCATCTATGTTCAATTTCGAATTGCTCTCCATTTCGAACTAATTTCGAACCAAATCGAACTAGTTCGAATTATACCGAACCAAATTCGAACTGGCCTTTCAGGTTCGAAATCTATTTCAATTTCGAATTGGGTTTGATTCGAAATTATTTCGAATTCGAATTCGAACTAAAACAGATTCAATTTGGTTCGGTTCGTTTGCAGCCCTACTCCCCGGTATCGTAATAAAGGGGAATGAAATCTGCTTCAATTACATCTGATTTATTGGACTTTATGTTTTCTACGTATCAAACGAATTAAAAAAAAAAAAAAAATTAAGTCGCTAGTGCTAGGGAGTAAGGAAAAACAGTAATCGCGAGTTCGCGACGCATGTTAATCTTGTCGTTGTGCTTGTTGAACAAATTAACAAATTAACAAATTTTAAATTGAAGTTGGCATCGGTTGTTAAATGTTAACCAACCAACGACTTGCTGTATACCATGCTTTAAACGGATCTGTATAATTAGATCCAATATCATTTTTGTGACAAATAACCTAATTTTTTCAATAAATAATCTATGACATTTCTATTTCCTTTGAACTTAATTGTTGAACCAATATTGATTTTAGGGAAGAATTAAGGTGACCTACTAATAACAGGATTTTGTTTGGACTTTGAATACCCAAAAAAAGTATCTCATGATAAAGTATTTAATTTCAACGGCTAACAAATAAGTTATTTAAATTATCCAGCAGGCCTCGTGTGCTTCTATTGTTTTGTCAAATTACCCAAACTTTAAAAAAGTTATCTTAATTATTTGGCGTTACTCCTGTCTAAAGTGAACATTTAAGTACACGTGACTTGCCCTTTTCAATAGCATGAACAAATGCAAAGAAAATTCTTAATTAGACAATCCTAAAGATATATAATTAATGCTTTGAAAAACCTGGAAAATAATGATACAACAACAACAACAACAACAACAACAACAACAACATTCAAACAAGTTCCCTTCCACCTAAAACACAAATTTGCTTTTTCCCTAGTACAACCACATGGAACTAACTTACAATAGTAAAACAACCAAAGACATCTTCAACCATGCACCTCTATGGTGTGAAGGTCGCCTCGGCAAGGCGATGTGTCTTCTTACCAAAACCAAAACCAAAACCAACAAGATGATTGAGATAAACCTTTCCATCTTTCACCGTTGCTGATGTGGGAATTCGATGGATGGGACCCACATACCGACTGACAACTTTCGCAGTAGACCAGTCATCTGAACTCTCCACAAGCCGGCTAGGTGTACCAGCAACAATCAATTTTTCATTTGACATCAACTCCAACCCATCGCCCCTCTCGAGTGAGCCTTCAACCTTAACCAAAGCAATTTCTTCGGTTCTCGTGATGATTTTGAAGAGAGAACCGGTTGAGGTGTGGATGACCAGGAGATATCCATTCGGGTGGTAGACAATCCCATTTAAACCTACAAGGTTATTAAGAAGACCTCTTTTTGTAACAAAAATGTCACCTTTTATCACTGACAATAGTTCTCCATCTGAGCTAACTTTCCAAATTTTGTTAGACCTTGCATCGGTGATGTACGCATTTCCTTCTTCGTCTGTCGCCACGTCATCCGCTAGTGATGGCTTCTCTCCTGTAGCATTTTGATATAAGATCAGGTTATCTACCCATTGCACAATTTATTTTTAATATTTGTCGAATTATCCATAATTGACAATGCCAATCTACTGCCATCAAACATTTAAAAAAGAAAAATTACAAGCTTTTTCCTCAACTACTTTTGACCAGCTATATTAAAAAAAAAAAAAAGATAACTGTAACATCAGTATATTAATAATCAAAAGTGTGTAACACGCAATAATTAAATATGTATTTTGAAAGTACAAATCATTATCAAGTATGAAAATTCAAAAGAAGAAGTATAGATTATACCAGAACTAATAGTATATTGTATAACAGCGGAGTGTACATTAGAAATTAGCCAATTACGTATCCTGAAGTATTTGAAATGCATCTAAAAAATTAAAAAAAGTATCGGCAACTGTTAAAAACTTAAAATACGATTTGAGTTGGTGAAAAGTACTTGATGATTATTATATAATATATCTTCTGTATTATACTTATTGTTGCACAAAAGAAAGTTGATCCACTTTTAAGTGCTAAGACATCCATTTCAATCGATCAAGGGTTCAAATCACGAGTGCGTATCCTCTGAGATATCTCATATTTTGCGTTACCGATGTGTCCGGCGGCTATTAGGGATTTGAACTTTGAGATTCGTGCATAGCGTATTTGAACGGTTGAGAAAAGGTCACGCAAAATATGAGATATCTCAGAGGATGCGAATTCTCAAATCATGGCTCTCGTCTGAATAAGTAAATGTGGCAGCCAGAAGGGTACAAGCTACAGACCTGGACGAGTAAGATGAGTAAGAAACAGCTGGTCCCACGAACCAATCCGGTACGCACCGATGGCACCGTACCGGCCCCGGATCCCATCAGAGTATACAACCAGGGCCCGCCTTCTGACCTGATCAATATTAATACCAACCGAGAAGTTACCGGCAACAGCTAGGTCCTGTACCACCAGCCTCTCCTCTCCTCCAGTCGGCGCCACCTCAGTAAGGCCTCCGCCGGAGAAGGTGGAGACCAGGAACTTCTTTGACAGCGGGTCCCACTTGGCGCACTCGTGGGACCAATAGCGGCTCTTGTAGGAGATGGATTTGGAGGATTGTTCGAGGGAGAGGATGAGGGAGATGGGAATAGCGGAGAGGATGAAGAGGACGAGAGCGAAGGTGCCCCAGCGGCAAAAGCAAGAGCAGCAACGAGCCCGAGCCATTGCAAATCGAAGGTTTGAATTCAATGTTGGGATCGAGGTGATTTGAGATAGGTGGGTCAGAGGACTCAGAGCACCCGCTGAGAAAAACAGGAGGGCTTAAAGTGAGATTTCTTATTTCGGTGTTAGCAAGAATCTAGGTGAGATTTTGGTCGGGTTGGTTATTTGCAAATTGCAGTTCGTATCCTCTACATGAACTAAAAAGGGAATCTTTTGAGTTTACCATCGGACGGTCGATATGTAACTCAAAAGAAACTCTCATTGCAGACGATGCGGGCTCGGTTATTTGGGTAATAGGATCTCTTCGGAATTCGAATCCTCTGAGATATCTCAAATTTTGCGTGACTTTATGGAAAATCTTAACCGTTTAAATACGTTCTGAACGAATCTCAAAGCACACATAAGACTGACCCTTACATTACCCCCGAATAAGAACCGGACACGCCGGTCACGCAAAAATTGAGATATCTCAGAGGATCCGCACTCGGTCTCTTCGTCTATTAAAAAATGATCAAGCTGTTTGGTAACATTGAGAAAGGGAACGGAGTAGTTAGTGGTTACTCTTGGTCTTGGGTCTGCCAGAAATTTAATGAGAGGGAGATCCGAGGAATTTGTATTCTTTGAGTTAAGATCTTGACCGTACGATTTAAAACCCGCGCAATGTTAAAGGACTCTGTGCACTATGTGTGTGGGGAGTGGGGACTGAATTGATGTGGATTTTAATCGAACAGTCTGAAAATTAACTCAAACAGTACGTTAATACTTAATACAATGCATGCATTATGCATATTCGGAAGGGACAGGGACACCATAAATAGTGACAGAGGCGACATATAACAGGGTTGGACATTCATCCGATTCTTTATTTTTTAAAATTTCTTATTTTAACTATATGTAGTTTGATCGTTGGAGTTAGAACTAGGGTGTTTCTAAGTTCATCAATTTGATGTATTTGGATGAATTAAGGAATAGTTTGGAGTAACAGTTATTTTTTTGTTTGAAATAGTTGTTAACTCAACATTTCATAGGAATAACGGAATAGCAGCTAACTCGAGCTATTTCTTTGTTGAGAATAGTGTTTTTCTTTTATCCAAACATGCTGTGTTTGGTTCGGAATTGCTGCGTTTTTTTTTTTATCCAAATTGTAAACTCAATTCTAAAATCTATCGGATTGACTTTAAACAACGAATTCAATTTGTTAAAATTCTTTTACCTTACAAGTGATGCGTCTGTATGTGAAATTTTAAAATTTTGAATTAATTTAGTATAAAGTGAAGTGGTCAAAATTAGAAGGTTTATAAATTAATTTTAATGCATTCATTTTTTGAAAGGTTTTTCACATGTAGACACATCACTCATAAGATAGAAATATTTCAACGGTTTGAATTCATCGTTTGAAATCAATCCGATATATTTTAGAGTTGAATTCACAAAAAGACTCGGTGAACTTAAGAACACCCTAGTTCTACTCTTGATTTTGCCCTACTTTAAGATTAAATTGTGTCATACTTTGGAATGTCTGAATTTTCAACTGCAGTCCAATTTTATCTGTATTTTTTTACAGTTTAATCTAAATATGTGTCGTACTATGACTGGTCACGCCGTGACTTACGCGCCATATACAGATTCAGAAAGACATTCACATCACATGAGCTGCGTTTGTCATGTTTGTTCACATTTAATTATTATTTTTCATAATTGAAGTTAGTTTATTCAAGATTCAAGATTTATCATTCGATCAAGATCTAACGGTCACAATTACGCGTGACTCGCATGACCATGTGTTGTGTCATAATCAGATCTTTCGCACGACGTACCGTGTTATTTGAAATAAAAAAAACACGTGTTGTGACCATCAGAGAACCGTTTGAATTTTTTTTAATAAAACTCAACTTGTGACTCGGACTAGAAAAAAAAATGATACAAGACATGTAGACCCAATATATATGGGTCATAAGAAAGCCCAATTACGGTCAATCACAGGCTTATATGAGTCAATTTTGTAACATCATTAATCAGCCCGGTTCCGGATTGAAATAACACAACAAATAATATTTGAGAGAATTTCATTTTAGATGTTTAAAATTGTTTGTAATTTATTTGTTTAATAAAATTGAGCATCTAAGTCATGTCATGTGCATTGTAATTAGATTATAGTAAAAAAAGCATGTACTTGCTGCTGTAACAGCTGTGTGTCATCTTTTCATGCATTTGTCTTAGGGATCACAGTATGTTGTTATTCTTGTGCATGAACAGTGTTTCTGCTATCTCTGTTTTCTAAATTCAGTCATTGAATTGTTTTGAGATGTGTGCACATAAAAGTTTTGAAAAAAGTTGCTTTGAGATTCGTTCCCAAAAAAATTGAATGGTTGGATTTGAAAAAACAGGGATAGCAAGATTAATGTTCACGGAAAGAGAATAACAACGGATTTCATTCCTTGCCTTAGTAGGTTGAAATTAATTGTCTCCTATCTAAATCAAAAGCCGAAAATTTGTCTATTGCATTAGTAAAAAATTTTTTTTTTTTTTTATTTTTTTTTTGAAGTAGAAATGTGGAGGTCAAGCCTCCCTATTCCATTGATATTGCATTAGTAATTTGGAAAATTAAACGAAGTTAGGGGTGCAAACGGATTGGATAGTGGTCATATATTTGTATCTATTTTTATTTTTTTTATTTTTGGGATATGGATAGTATATTAGACGGATACGATCTAATATAAGAATCAATAACTCACTTTGGCATATACTCAAAATCAACATAACAACCTTCTGTTGAATGGTTTATTCTTTCTGTCCTTTTGAGAAACATGATATTGAAGAATTAACTATGAAAAAGCATCATTGCATTATTCAAAAAAAGAAAAATTAAATATATAAAAAAGCACCAACAAATTATAAATTCTTTTATTTAATGTTTGAATGATGATAGAGCGTAGAAACCTATCAGGCCTTAATTTCCATGGCCTTCTTTTGAGCCTTGGAGCACATAAACAAACCGTAAACATCTCTCTATTTTTTCTGCATATTTTTGGAGCCAGTATGAGGGGTGGACTAGAAAATTGAAATTAAAGGGCTTAATAAATTAATGTAGTATAACTTTATTTTGTAAGGAGAATTAAAGGTATAAATACTTATAAAAATTACAAGTATTAAGAATCAATGCTTATGCGTTGCTCTCCTCAATTCATTATGTCAGAGGCTGAGGGAAGAAGGGTGGATAGAGGTCATTTGATCCCACTTTTTTTTTTTTTTTTTTTTTTTTTTAATATATTTTTTAGTATTTATGTATAATTTTTTATATAATATAAATTAAATTGGTTTGAAATTATGAAATTCATCTCCATTATCTATAGTCATATGATTGATCCCTATATATATATTTGATCCTATAGTTCGAAAGTCTAATTCCGTTTCTGCATTATGCAATATGTTTTTATTTTATTTTATTTAGTCTACGGGCTATTTGACAACAACAACAACAACAACAAAAAAATATTTATTTATTTATTTTGAATTTGATCTATTATAGATTTTGCTTTCACATCTGAAAGTACAGTTCCATTTGTTTCAAAAAGACTATTCTAATTTGATAATGTTGTATGTCACATTCATTGCCACCTTATCAAAACATAATTGAAAATTCAATTCAAAAACATCATCATCATGTTATCCTATAAAAAAAACACTGTTGAATACGATATGGATGTCTCTTTTTTGTCATTTTCTTTTCTTTTGAATGATTGAGCTAGGTTAAATTAACCTGTGTAAAGTTACTCGTTTAGATTTTCACTTTTTTGTACTGAGACATCATTTAGTTTTTCTGTTGAATACTATATGGATGTCTCTTTTTTGTCATTTTTTTTGTTAACATAATATCCGAAATTTAAAAAAAAAAAAAAAAATCTCGTTATAATGTATATATTAAGTTTAACCAAAGAAGCTTTTATAAAACACCAGAATTGTTGTATCAGTACAAAAATATGTTTTCTCTAATATGATTACAATTACAAAGACAATGTTTATTAGGGTGTGTTGATGCTTTAACAATTTGATTCTTTTAATCTCATCATTAGTTTCATGGCGGAAATAAATAATTTGACAAAGTCTAATTAAAGTTGATACTTTACCTGTTTGATTTGTTTTATTTTTCTTTTTATTTTTTTGTATTAAGATTTTGTAAGATTTTGTTTTGATTAATGGAAGTTGTCCGCTGACAATCTCTAATCGATCTAATTTTTTTAATTAATATGAGAAGAAGTACTATATATACGGAAACATTTACCAAGTAAAGAACTATTTGAAAATATTATCCATTTGGAACATGCATGATTTTATATAAAATTGACTTTAATGATTTTGATTTTTTTTTTATTTCTTAATCATCCAAAAAGTCTTTAAGTCTTTAATTTCAAAAAAATATAAACATTATCATTCTCCAGCTGTCTTTTCAGCCTTTTTTTTTTTAAACAAAATATCCCAGCCCTAGATCTGTAATTTACATTAAAAAAATGGCTGGTAAGAAGAAGAATATATAAAATAAAATAACAGCAAATTAAGGTGTAAATACTGAATGCTGATATAGATTTGATATACATTTTTGGAAGTTTAATAAGAGTATCGTTCTAAACTTGTCTTGAGAGTTTATAAGCTTTATCTCTAAATCATTGGCAGGTTCCAAATTAAAGAAAAACATACAAATATATGTTCATCTAATTGATCAATGATGCCTCGTATGACAAGTTTCCAAATTATGAAAAACATAGAAATATAGTTTAATCTACAAGAATGAAACACCATTTAAGAGGGTATCATCGGTAATATCGTCACACTCAGTAAAAATATTTTTCTGTCGGTGTACGCTCGCGGATACTGTTCCATTTTTATAGTTCTCTCAATCTCGTATAAAACATATACAAATTATAACTTTGAATGTATATGTATGGTTCATAAATTAGATTAACATATATCCTCGCACGGTTTAAATTCACATTGGAAGTCTTTTTTTATAATTTAAAGTCATGTTTGATTGTGAGGTGAGAGACAGTAAATTTCTTACTCCACACTTAAATTATCTAATGATATGTACAATATGATAAGTAAAATAAATTATGTCAAAGTTAAATTATTTATTTAGACGGATTAAATTACTTTACATTTACTCTACTTGTTGGACTCACTATATAAAGATTCATTTTTATTTTTATTTTTTAGACAGATTAATTTAAACCATAACTTGTAAAAGATAGAATAAGTAACTGTGACTCAATCCTCATATTTATGATTACTCCATCTGCATTACAAAGGAAAATATCTGTAAAAGAAGGATAGAAAGGTGAAAAACCTAATTAAGCTAAAGATGAATAATAAAAAACATAACAGATAGGAAGTTATAAGAGATTAAAAAAAAGGAAAAAAAAAAAAGGAAAAGGAAAAGAATATTAGGTCCATCATGGGATTGCTCAAACAGTTACAACAGCATGCCACTTGAAGAGCTTCTTTATGTCGACACCGTGTTGCTAACACTGGAAACTAGCTAGTGCTCTAACACACAAAACATAAAACAGAAGTAAACAAAAATAAAAAGAACAACACAAGATATTTGTCATGTTGCAACTGTTAAAAGAAATATTATACTCTTTGAAAAAAAAAATATACATCCATATTTTGAATATAATCGTGCAAAATGATGCTTTATTTCTCAATGGTTGTAAATTGTGATGTCAAAATTAAATCCTTATGCACTAGTACTAAAATTCTTCATGGCACTTCAAGAAATATGGGGTTTGATTTCTGTCAAACATATAGTCTCATACATGGAATCAACAGCGTTTCGATGGACATCATACCAAATTCAGTTTGAAGTTTGATTAGAACCGTCCAATCAACTTCAATATCCGCACAGTTAACTTAAAGATTCGTATTGATCAAATACACACAAATCTTAGAGTTGATTGAATGATTCCGATCGGACATTGAATCGAATTTGATTTGAAAAGACCTCAAATAGATCATTCTCCTTCGAATGATCACCAAAAGATCATTTTCTTTGTGCGTTCAACCGCATTTAAATCACGTCTCTATTTATTTTGAGCATGAACATTTGTCAAAGTCTTATTTTTTTTTATTGTTCTCACGAACCATTTGAATGCACCTATCCTTTTTTTTTATTAATAAATCTCGGTATACCTCAGCATCTTTTAGATTGATTTCAATGTATTTATCTTTTTATTATTATTATTATTATTATTATTATTATTATTATTATTATTATTATTATTATTATTATTATTATTATTATCATTATACTTAGTGGAGGAATCATACTATTGTGCATGTCATCAAACTGATGAAACAATGAGATTGCACTGTTAGAAATCTTCTGAGGTCGATACCCACTAATCATCACCCCTAAGAATGACCACCAAACGGTCATTTTTCTCTATGCGTTCAACCGCATTTAAAATCACATCTCTATTTATTTTAAGCATGGACATTTGCCAAAATTTTAATTTTTTTATTGTTCTCACAAACTATTTGCATGGGCCAATTAATCTCAATACATCTCAACATCTTTTAGATTAGTTTCAATGTGTCTATATATAATTTTTTTTATTAAAATGTCCTGATACATCCAACATATTTTAAATAATATTTTTGAGAATTGAGCATGCGACCTCTTCGTATAAACAGAGTTCGTGCCACTGCACTAAGTTTACAATTCTTCAATATGTCCATCTTGATCTTAATAACATTTTCCTTCTTGCATTATACTTAGTGAAGGAATACATTATTGTTCATCCTCATCAAACTGATGAAACAATGAGATTGCACTTGAAGGACTGAATATTGATTTTTTTTTTTTTTTTTTTTTTTTTTTTTTTTAAAGAAGGTCATATGACTTTTATTGTGCTAGATTTTTTTTTTTTTATTAATTTTCATTGAGTTTTCTTAATTTCTATATATACTCTTATTCTTGTTTTCCAGTATTTTGGAAATACTTTATTTGGCTTAATAAATTGTTATCTGCAGGTAAATTGTCAAGTAACTTCTATGCTTAATTAATATATTTTACACTCTAAAGTAATCAGAAAAGGGTTGGATCCATTTAACAATGGATATTTTGACTTTTAATTAGGATTATTCCTTGAACTTGGCTAAAAAAATAATATTTATTTAAGCATAAATTGAGAGAGAAATATATTTAAGAATAATCTTTATGATCTCTCCTCAAAAATCTTTGAAGAGAGATAAAGAGAAGAGAGAGGAGGGATTTCAGAAATCTGAAATCGATCGGAACTGAAATTGCAGCAGATTTGAACTCTCTTTGATGAGAAGACTCAGTGCAATCTTAATTATACTAAATTGGGATGGTTTGAGACTTTTTACCATTATTGTAATAATTAAATCTCTCACATCAACGGAACAGTAACCTTGCTTGTTCTAACTGCAAGTAAACAAGGAGAAGACGGTAATTAAATCTCAGAAAGTACAAAGAGGAAATAATTAGTAGTCTGAAATCATCGAATTTCTCTTGGCTTCGCATCAATCTTCTTTAATGCTTATTATTAATTGTTATCAAGAATTTGATCCTGATCTTTTTTTTCAAAACTGGACGTAACTTGACCGTGATAATTAAGATGTAAATACAAATTTTGGTTCCCTCTGTGCCTCTTATACCCTGTTTGCGTGGAGAGTAGAGGAAGGAATGAGAGGTGAAATATAGAAGGGAATGAAATAAAATAGAAATGAAGATTAATATATTTAACTTCTTTGTGTTTTTAATGATTAAAGAGAAGATAAATTTAATTTTTTTTGTCTTATTTTTTATTTGGTTGATTAAAATTTAGAAGATTAATAAGAAATTAGATTGTTGTTGTAGATTTGTGTCAAAATACTTGTATGAAAATTATATTTGTAAGATATAGGATTGTACATTAATTTGTGTTATTTTTTTAAAAAAATTTTACAAGATTAAACATTTCACCTCTGATATCCTTCACGGTTTCACTTCCAACATAATTTTAACAACCAAACACGATTCAACATAAAGTTTTCTTTTCTTTCCATTCCATTCCCTCCCTTCCTGATCCACTCTCCATCCAAACAAGGTGTTAATCGATTATTTATCATATAATTGCTGGCTTGACATAGTAACACGAGTTTTATCTCTTTACGCATCAGAAGTGTGGGTTTTACTTTCGAAAAAGGCATATGAAAGATGCTGGGTTATAAAAAAAAATAAAATAGAAACCTTTATGAAAATGAAATATTCAAACCGTTGGTATGTATACATGAAAATTTATATATTCTTGCTGATGTGAAATATTTTGTTTATTTAATTATGACATACACAATTTCTTTGACGTGGCCAGACTTCCGTATAGATCGTTGACGTGTAACAGGTCATAAAATTTAGTGATATCATAAGAAATTATCAACAAGAAAAGGGAAAAACTATCAATATACCTCAACAGTTCAACTGTTCAAGAGATTCAGACTTTGAGAATACACTGTCATACACATCTAATGCCACAAAATATATTATAGAGTCAAGAAACAGAATAATAAACATAGCGAAGTGCTATATATATAAGCAAGTTGCACCATTTTAACCATGTTGTATATATATATATATGATCCACACAAATAACAGTAATCAGAGGACCACAATATTGAGTTATTCCTTAAACACGAGAGGAAAAAAAAAAACAAAAAACAACCCACCACATACAATTGACAAATTAAAAAGGTTCAGAAAATAGAAAATATATAGGTTAAACAAATCTCACTTGAATAATATTGGGTTATTGATTAAGATTGAAGTTCCTCTCTGGCCAGCTCTTCCATCTTGCATCCACTCACCATGATCGCCTCTCTCTCACAACAGCAGCAAGTCCTCAGAGGCAAGCCTCCTTGCACCGGCGCCCCCTCAACCGGCAAGTGCACATGTGCATGCACCGATGGTAACTTCTTAGCAACAATCACTGAGTTGATCACCTCATCTTGAGGGTGATAAATCGACTCCACCTCAAACCCCTTTAGCTCATCTGATCCCACCACTGGGTACAAGAACCCCCTCGCACCGTGTGCACTGCGCACCACCAAAACCGACCCAACAGCCATGTACTTATTCAGGTGCTCTATAACTCTTGCCTTCTCTTCTTGGTCTATCCCAACCAGTGCGGCCAAGAAAACCACATCGTATGATGACAACACATGTGTCAGGGACATGACATCAGCAGTGCGAAACTCAACTCGAGATGCCATGTCAGCATCAGATTTTAACAGTTTACGGGCACGGATTGTAGCAGATGACTCTCGATCATACCCGTGAAACCGTGTGGTCGTCATATGGTAGGTAGCCAAAACGAGCAAGCTAAGAGGTAACGGGCCCGACCCGATAAAGGCGACACGCATTGGCATGCCATTAACATGCTGTGAAAGGAGTTCAAACTCCAACTGACTAAGTTTGAGGTAATTGGTATAGTAAGGAAAAAGCGAGAGATGCTCCAACGGGTTTTCGTACGAGGCTAAGATATCAGAGTAGTGATTCTCTAACAAACCCTCTCCGTTGCTGCATAAGTCAATCAGTTTGAAGCGCATTTCTTGCGCTTTCATGTCGAGTTTTGAGACATCAATCTCGGATGGAGGGATGCATGCCGTGACAAGTTCGGTAAAGAGCAAGTTGACTTGAGGTGAGGGAAGGAGAGAAGGAAGGGTGGAAAGAGAGTCATAGAGAGAGGAGATGTTCTGAAGTAAAGTTTGTTGGTCTTGGTTGAGAGAGGCCATGGATACCAGTGTTGTGGTAGGGGGTGGCGTGTGTTGAGAGAACTGAGGTGAGATTTAATTAATGTATAATGTATGTTGATGAGGTGCATTGGAGGGAGGGGAGGGGAAGGTGTATATATAACGGATGGCATTGAAATGTGGGCTGGAGATTGAATTAGGCTTGTCAGCTTGTGGATGGAGTGTGGACGGTGGATATATACCGGATATAATACTCTATGATAAAATAGTAAAAAGGGAAAGCGATGGTGCTGGTTTAAATGCTAGTCTAATTGAGGGAGAGAATGAATCTTGACTCTTATTTGGTCAATATGGTACATATATAAGAAATTAACCCTTAGTTTTAACATAGGGTCTTCAAAATTACAAGTCTACAAACATTTTCCATGATAATTATTGGCATTTCTATATAATATCATGTGAATCGTAGAGAGGCGAATTAAGGGAAGTCCTACAGATTGTTCTACTTTAATTAGTTTAATATTCCAAGGTTTAATTAATGTTGTAAATCAGGTGGACTGAGGTAAATTATTGTATATTTGGTGCAATATCGTGTTGAATTATTGTATATAATTAAACAGGTGGACTGAGGTAAATTAATAAATTAAATTATCTTCGGACTTGCTCTAGGAAGGAGAAAAAGATTAAAAAAAAAAAAAAAAAAAAAAACTTAATATGTGGACCGTCGGTAGCGTAGACGACCAGATTTTAAATTTAGTCACAAAATTACCCTCTAAATATATAGCACAGATCTCTCCGTGTGAACGGTCCCATATTCTTCTGAATTTAATTTTAATTTTTAGAAGATGTCTCCTCAATATTTCAAAATTAAAATGCTTCATCATCATTCTTATTTAAAAAAATCAGAATAAATATATCAGTCCGTACTATGAATTTATACTTTTATTTTTAAATTTTAAACAGTAGAACTACTAAATATGATATATATAAAATTATATAAAATTATTTTATTATTTGTTTAGAATCTAAACGCGTCAAAATATATATGGCGTGCATGCATGGCAACCACCTTGCAAAGATAACAAATACAAAACAATAATTATAAGAGGATTCTGGCATATACCTTTTTAAATTATAATCTAGTATTTGACATTTTATTTCTGAAAAAAAAAAATTTATCATTTTGATGTCACCTGATGTTACTTTTTATACTTTACATGTACATACACGCCGACGTTTAGATTGCAGTCTCTGTTAAGAAAGCGACAGTGTATTTTTTTTCTTTTGGAAATTACAAATGAATTTGTATCCTAGGGGAAAATATCAAAAAGAAAAAAAAAAAAGTGTGCGTGTGAGAGAGAGAGAGAGAGATACGGCATGAATTGTATTGCACTGGATCTGAATTCGAGAGAGAGAGAGAGAAATACGGCATTGATTGTAACTTTGTAAGAGAACTAACCAATTAAACAGTAATGTATATTAGTTAATATTTCAAATGGTATATAAAAAGTAACATTTGGAGAATGCTCATAGGATTCAGAGGTATAATCTATATATATCATCCAAACAAGATTTACAATGCATAAGCACGATACTGATAGGGATGGAGTCAAACTTATAAGTTACGGAAGTATAAAATTTTCATATTACGAATGGGATTAATATTACTGTATTTATAACATTTTATCCTATACTATATAAAAAATCATGTATAAATATCCAAAAAAAAAAAATCAAAATAAACCCTATTCTTTGAATGTATCTCCACCTCTGAATATTGCTATTTGCTAATGATGGATTACAGTAACAAAAATTCTTATAAGAATTACCGAGAATCAAATCCGGGTCAATCCATTAATATATACATATTAAAAATATAAAAACTAATTCAAATATAATTAATATATGTAAGTAGTCTTTCTTGATTTGAATTGTATATAAATTAATAATCTGACAAAAAATCTGTGTCCGGTTCATTGGTGGCCATCTTCATGCCACTCGGAGGTACTAAGAATCAATCACTTTTAAATTTTAATATTGGGAATATTTCTGTTCACATCTACATATTCGTACTAGAAAGGGAATTTAAAAAATTGAAGCATTGACTGGTATAATTTAGCTATTCTCTTAAGAAAGCTTATTATACAACTTTTTATAAACAAATCAAGATTCAAATACAGTAATTTTTATTGATCCACGTATTAGAATGTGGAATATTTCTGTTCACATCTACATATTATTTTATTAGAATTTGCTGATTAACTCATATCTTTAATTTCTCTGATTAACCTGGTAAAGATTTTAACCAGTGTTCTAAATAGCGCGCTATAGCGTTTTTCTCCCATAAAAGCTATGGCGCTATGCCCAAATAGCGCCGCTATAATGCCGCTATTTGGGTATAGCGCAATTCTTTTAACCCGGCCGCTATAACGCGATAAAGGCTATTTAAATCATTGATTTTAACAGAGTAGTTTTTTCTTCATTCAGCGCACGAACCATATGCAATGTTGTTTTGATTCTATAGTCTATGCGCTGTATGAAGTCAAAACTAATCTGTTAAAAACTTTACCTGATTAACCCCTCTATTTTTTTGCTTATAATTTTCTCCTCTTTACTAAACCTGATTCACTTTGATTTACATGTGCTGAGGAGGTTTGATGTTTGATCTGTTAAAAAGTACTAATGTTTTACAAAGCTTTTTTCAATTTCAGATTCTAAATTTGAAATACAATATTTTTTAGATAATTAATGCTGCACAAAAAGAAAATTCAATTTTTGAATGGAAAGATAAGTATCTGGTGATTGAGTAAAGGTCAGAAGTCAAGTCATCCAATTATGTAATCCTCTGTTATTATAAAAAATAATTTATTTCATCTAAATCTTGAATCCATAGTCTTCCACATAAGAGATCATATATCTTTGTAGCTAGATCAACGGATAGTTTTCCTAGTTTTTATAAGTATTTGGGATAAACTGTTAATTTATTAATTTTTTTTATGATTTGAATTTTTTGAATGGAAAGAAAATAGTACCTGATAAAGCCATGTATAAAAGCCTCATAAAAGCCTGCCTAGAAGCTTACTTAGCAAGGCCCGGAAACAACCTATCCGACCTGCCAACTAAAAAGAGAAAAAGCCTAGTGAATTCTAAACCAACTAAAAGAACCAATCCGACTTGCTACCCATAACTTATAAAAGGCCCAAAACCAGGGAACCAACAGAAAAGCCTTATAAATACCCCCAAGGTTCCCTGAGATCTGGGACTGTGAAAATAGAGAAAACACATACGTAAATGATAGAATAAACATACCCACAAAATCCAGATTTGTTCTAAGGAAGACATACAATAATCATTGACCTAACATGTGAGGACTAAGCACCCCCGCTTACGACTCACTAATCATACCTATGCACTAATCCCGGAAAAAGTTAGGACATATCAGTACCATATCAAAAAGCATATCTCTAGCACACAGAAACAGAGTTAGGATTGTCTTTTTTTTTTTGAAAACTTGGTAGTAGCTATCAAGGTTCGTGAGAGGAAATCGAACTCTCAACCTTTGGGTATAACAATTTTAGAACATTTTCCTAATCAATTGTACTACCTTCCCTTTCTCGGAGTCAGTATTGTATGTTCATAGTCCAAAAGAAATTCTTAAAATGCATCTTTTGTTATGTTTTTTTACAGAAGAAAAAGGTACGAAAATATCTGTGTTTAAAGTAATTATATAATTATGTCTTATCCTAAAAAGCGAAATTTGAGTTGCTCAACTTGCATCAATATTGTCCAATTCTGATTCATCAGTTGCTCTTATTTTGAAGTGAATACTTGAACACTATGTTCTCATGATTCTGTTTTCGCAAAGTGACGAAAGGATATTATTTTGAACAATAATTAAGAAAGCTACAGACATAAATAAATAGTTGTTATATATATTAATTAATTATTCAAGAGTGAGGTTATGGTACTATATATGCATAGCGTATACCAATCCGTACTATAGTTTTATATCTTTGTTTTCAAAGTTTAAATAGTTAATGTGAATCATTTAACATGATTCTATATAAAAATGTACTTGGAAAACAAATTTTATTTTATTTTTATTTTTTTACTATTTTTTTAGATGGTAGAAAATCACTTGACCTCCACTTTTTTTTTAAAAAAAAATTATATTTATATATGATTTTCTATATAATTTAAAGTAAAATGTCATGAATTTTATATAATAATTAAAGACAAAGAATAATTAACAAGATAAAGAGAATGCATAAAAGATGGCAATCTCTTTATTCATATAACTTTCATATGTATAATACAAGATTATAAAGCCTCTATTAATTTATACACTACAAATTGTAAATGAAAAGTCATCTAGAATTAATTCTAATAGCAGTGGGAAAATTAACTCCAATAGTAGTGGGAATGAGGTGATTAATTAATTAATTCCAATAGCAGTGGGGAAATTAACTCCAATAGTAGTTACAAAATAGTTGAACATCCGCATTTGTATTTCTAACAATGCATACTATAAAATTAATTTTTCATTTTCAGTATAAAAAATTTATATAATTAATATACATTCTCATTTGACCATGTAATTTAAAGGTCTAACTATACTCTGTATATAGAAATCATATTCAACAGTTTCAATTCATCATTTAAATTTTAAAAACAAAAATTTGAAGTCAAAGAACGGATCGACCTATTCATAGTACCGTAGCCTCACTCATTATTCAGCAAACAAGCAAAGGTTTTCTTGATGATGTTTTTCCTTAGAAATTCCTGTTCTCTTCAAAAGTCTTTTACATCTTATCTGCAACCAAATACTACAACAACAACAAAAAACCCTACAAAAAGATAAATTTGTTAGCATAGTATCATTTCCTTAGACCCGAGTTCACCCATTTTAAGTTAGAAAGTTAGTTTCTTCTTTTTTCTTTAGGGAAATGAGAATTATGGATCAAAGAATTCGATCACATATATAGCGTATACGATTTATATTTTTGGTGTATTAAAATTTTGTTCATGCGCTATGATAATAAGTTCCTTGGCATTTTTTTGGGATATTTTTGTCAAAATAAGTATAAACTCTCTATAAAATTGTAATGTTCAAAAGTGTAAACAGATATGGGACGCTACATAGATAGCAGAAGTCTGGACACTATGAAGAGAAAGAAATCAGATGATTTTTGCTCAGCAATTCAAACCAGTGTTGCAAAAAAAGATTGTTTAGGTCAATTAATTGACCGATTAGTCGTTGGCGATGATTAAATTATTATGGATTTTTTCGACTAATCGATTTATTATTTCTAATATTTTTTCGACTAATCGATCTCAATACGATAGTGGATGTACAAAAGTGGGAGAGATTTTAGTAGGTTTGTAAAAATAATAAAAGTAGACAGGAATGTGCATAAGTTCAATGTTAATTAGATCAGGTCTTCAACTTTTTGCTGAGGTTATAACTTGACATAGATAGAGTGATATAAATTTTATTGTAAATGACTTTTATATTATTTATAAAAAAACCTTAAAAAAAAAAAGAGTAAACTATATACAAATTTTACTTTGTACATTGGGCATCAAAATTCGTATTACAAATTGTACAGCACACACATATAAATATTTATGCTAACATCTAGAATATTGAAAGGTTTTCTCTCACCGATTGTTAACAACTCCCAAAAAGTTAGAAGATTAGCTTGTACAAAAAGTTGGCTTTTTTTTCGAGAAAAAGGAAAACATAAAGATTAATTAACCTTCCAAATTACAATATTCATAGGAAATATCATTCAAATTTGAAATCAGCAATCTCTAGTATTAGTTTTTGCTACAAAATCAGAAGCTAATTCTTAAGTTAATAAAGTACTAAATATTATTAATCACTTAGAGGTAAAACCACTCAGTTATTTAATATTTACAAGAGATTTCTCGTCCGAATTTAAAACACGTGATCTTCCATATGAAAAATATTGTCTTTATTACTAGATCAAAAATCAATTCTCCAATTTTTCTTTGATTTAATCTATACGATTTAAACAATTAAACTAGATGGTCGAATCATACTCTATTATCCTTCTAAAAAGAATTACATATACGAATGCAGATGGCTAAGGCCATGCTCATGAGGAAAGGAAGAGGCCTTCATTAAAGGAAGGGAAAGGAAGAGGAGCTGAAGAGTAACCATATCACAAGGTGCCTGAGCTCCTTCATTTGCTCCAAAAGAGAAAAATCGAAGAGAAAGCAGAAGGGAGTGGAAGGGAACTGACACTGTTTGAAGATAACAATGTTGTGTATTTTACTGAAATTTGTTACTTCCAAATCAAAGTGTACAAAATACTGTACAAAAATAAGCAACGCGCTGATTACATTCCTCCTTGTTTCTTATCTTTCCTTCCTACACACTGTTTTTAAAGCACAACCTAAGTGTAAAGAAGTAGGCCTTAACATAGGAGTACGACGTGACATAAACATAAATAGTAGAGGTGTCGACATTTCATGTCATATATGCGCGCATCTGAAATACATTACCTGAAATAGAATCTTGTCACTTTAATAAGAAAAAAGATCCAAATTAAATAATATGCTGCCTGTCCCAAAACATCTCCCAAATAGACTTTATTTCTTATGACAATAATTTTATAATTAAAATAACCATTTCATCAATATCCTTTCTTTTACAAGATATTTTCTCAATATTAAATGATGAGAAATTGAGAATCACATCGAATTTATTAAGAAGTAATCTCCGTATAAAGTTATATGAAAGAGTTTGACTCGTCTCATACTTATAAAAAGACAATAAAGATACATATAGTCAATGGCGTAGCTAGAATTTGAATCAAGAATAGACATAATGTTTTGGATTACCGAGTTACCATATTAATAGACAAAATTAACTTATATACTTGAATCATTTTAATAAATCTCACCAAATTCTAAATCAAATGTAAATAGAAAGTAAGAAAGACATTAGTACTCAACAATTTTAATCAATTATCTGTTGCAATTTACAATTTAATTCATTCGATTAGATTGTAGTATTGAATTGTTAAAGTATAGGGATAGGTAATCTAATTTTTAGGAGTAGACAAACCAACATGTGTATATTACTTTATTTCCAATTTTAAAATTTTAGGGGTAGACAATTGCCTGCCTACTCCTGTTACATGGTGGTTCTGCCACTATATGTAGTGGACTCTTGAATGAAGTCATTGTACTTATAATAAGGTAATAATTTAATAACAGTTGTATGGATCCCATCACAAAAATTCGGGATTGAATTATAGCACAAGTTTCAGTTACACCTTAATTTTAATGAATGTATCAGTGGAATATTTATTCCCACAAACTTAGAACTACAAAAAAAAAACAAAAAAATGAATTCATTACGCTTGAAATTACCTCTCAATACAAGTTCAGCTTCTCTTGTTTTTAAATTTTCAACTAATTTCAAATTACTAGCCATTCAAAGATAGACAAGTCTCGAGAATCTGTCTTTGGTTTAGTGACAAAAATACATAGCTCTCATGTAAAATGTCAATGGATTTGAAACTCACAAATTTAAAAAATCTTTTTACAATATACATAGATATTTAAAAGTGTGTTGAGTGAATTGACCTCCAACTCATAATTTAAAAATAATAATAATAATAATAATAATAATAATACACAAGTCTCGAAGATAGACATTAAAGATTTATGTTATTCATAGAACCTACTGGCCTAGGACTTTACAATATTTACCACTGTTTTTAAAGATTTTGGTCATGTTTGGTTGTGGAGTAAGTTAAACCGGATTAAATTTCTTACTTCAAACTAAATCGGTGTAAGTTAATCATGTTTGGTGGAGTAAGCTAAAACACCTCTCTAGGTGATGTAAGTTGCTCCGATTTAGCTCAAATCTTACTCCATCTTAAGCCGCCTATGTTACTCCTCATTTGGCTCCTTAAGCGTGGAGTAAGGGATTTACCCCACCTCTTACTCCACAACCAAACATGGCCTTTGATTTTATCATACCAGAATTTTGTGTAACAGGATTTGTGTTTATGACTTTATCTTAATCAATAGTTAATACTATTTCTAGCTAGGCCACTTCAGGTTAGGGAAGCGTATCCTATGCGGAGCCAATCTCTGCGGAGATTTTAATTTGATCTGTTTGTTTCAATTAGACTGATCAGATTAGATCTTGCAAATTTTGAGAATATATTTTTTTTCAATTCGGATAATATCTAATCTAACTCATCCGATTCAAAATGAACATATCAGATGAAAAGTTCCGCACAGCTTCGCAGAGAATACGCTTCCTTTGGGTTAGAGGCTGCCAGGATATATAGATGGTAAACATTCGCCATCTCCTGTGACTTTGCACACTATTGAGAAAACAGTAAAACGGCCTTCCAGTCACCGATTGGACAACCCTGGCCCCGCAAAAAGACCATTTATAGATGCCACCACTCTACTTTACCTTTTTTGTACCTTCTTTTTAGATCGTGCATTGACTCTTCTTCGTGTGCTGCTTCGTTTCTCCTCCTCCATCCCATCCCATCCCATCTTTGCTTTCTTTTGTCCCAGAAAGCAACGGTAGATTTTGTTGTGACATTGCATGAGCACACAATAGAAAGTGCTTTTGGAAAAGGAATAAATTCTCTCTTTTGAGAAAATGAATAGGTCAAAGGAATTCATATCAACTAGAGCTGCACAAAAAGTTCTTTAGTTTGTGATTTAATTTGAGTTTGATTTGAAAAAAGTACATAATTTTTTTTATTCGAAATTAGTTTGTTTTGAAACAAATTAAACCAGTTCAATTTGAATCTTATTCAAATCAAACTCAAATTGGATATAATTTATTCGAAATTGATTTGCGAACTATTTAGATTCGAATCTCAAATAATAATGCAACTAATGGATTCACTCATCAATCTTTAATAAAGCAGGAATCAAATTTACATCATAGCTCAAAATTGTTAATATAATGAAATAAGTTATATTTGATTAGGTCCATACCGTAATTTTAATCAATCCAGCAGTGTAAAAGGAAACCGTATAAATTTTGTTCCGTATAAAGAAAACTAATGCATAAACTACCGATATAACTAGGGCTGCCAAATAAATTTGTAGTTCAAAATTTGATTAACTTTGATTCGAAAAATTTGTAGTTCGTAATTAATTTGATTTGAAATTAATTAGTTCGTTCTAAAACAAATTAAATGAGTTCAGTTTGAATCTTATTCAAACTCAAACTGAAGCAAGCTTGATTTAGTTCGATTCATTTGATTATCACCTGAATTAACTCAAATTTTGAGTTTAGATCCGGACTGTCCGATTTGCTTTAGCACAAATATCTCCATGCATTTTCACTTCTGGTCGAACAGCCCGGATGTAAATTCAAATTTGAGTTATTTCAGAGAAGCCGGATTCGTCACGGTGGCCCAATAAACCTGCTATTCAGCTATATTTCAACCTTTTTTATCTCGTGGATACAGCCATGTAGAAATTACAAGATTATAGATCTTGATGAGTCCGTTATTGGACTAACTTCAATAAAAAAATCGCAAATGCACTATTGTACAATACAAGTAGAAAACGACAAATTCCAAACAAATTGCTTGTAAGACATCTATTGCTATAGGTTTCTGTAGCCGATGTGGAAGGTAAGAAGTACGATTGCGCACGTAAACAACTTAACGTGTGCCAATGTACAAGCAATATGACCAAATATTCTTTTCACATTTTCAAATTTATAAACGAAAAAAGAGCCTTCGAATTGTCAGATAAGAGTTACCAAAATTGGAGTAGAACTGGGTGTTCCTGAGTTGATCAAGCTCTTTTTTGTAAACTCAATTTTAAAATCTATCAAATTAGTTTTAAATAATAAATTTGAATCATTAAAATTCTTTTATCTTACGAGTAATACATATACATGTACAAAATTTAAAATTTAAAATTAATTTTGCATAGTGAAAAAAACATCCATTAAAAAAATGCATTAAAATTAATTTATAAACCTTCTAATTTTGACTACTTAATTTTATACTAATTTAATTCAAAACTTTAAATTTTCATACGTAGACGCATCACTCATAAAATGGAAGAATTATAACGATTTAAATTCATCGTTTGAAACCAGTTCGATAAGTTTTAAACCTGAGTTCACAAATAAGCTTGGTGAACTAGGAACACCCTAGTTCTACTCGGATCAAAATTGAGTCTTTAAGTTCCATTATCTAATCATAGGAGAAGGACGAGTACGAGTTACTGACCATTGAACCGATACTTAATTGTTCCTTTATTCCTGAAAAGCGTGATTCAATATCAATCAATAAAAAAAAATGTATAATACAGACTTAATGAAAGACGTAAACACTTATTTCTAAGATGTCTGAGTCAGCTTAAGAGCAGCTTATTTCTGAGAACATCCAGGATTCCTTTGGTATAGGCATGGTGCTGCATCTTCTATTAAGCTGGCACTTTTGCTTTTACCAATTACCATGCTTTCAATCAACTTGATCTGCAATAATAAGAATCAAAGTAAGAAACCATATATCTATGCAGATTGCTTTATATGAAAAATTATTACAATGACACAAATGACATAAAGGGGAGGAGCAATTTGGTTTCCAGTTAGATAAAGTCTTTTTTAATCATGAGATCAGGGTCACGGACAATGCATTAGCCAATGCGTTAAACATGGTTCTCCAATCAGATACTATTTGGATATCAATTCAATAAGTTTCTTGAAATCTGACGTATTCAAATACTTCTGTTACCCCATTATTTTGCAGAGAGGCTTACATGTTTCAGAACTACAAGCATGAGAAAAAATCCCTAATGTCATTCACAGATGGGAACATTTACCAAAGTAAAGATCTTGGTGTACAAAGTGATTCACCAAACTCTGAGCTTTCATGGGCAGCACCGCCGCCACTAGCTGACAAAGCCATGTTCTCACTATTGACAGCTGTTGTAGAGTTCTGTGAATCATCCCTGTTACTGGATCTATCACTATCAGAATTGGCTTCACAATACTTTTGGAGCCACCTGTCAGTCTCCCATAGCACATGCATTATGCTCTCCCTGGCTGAATAGCCGTGACTCTCATAAGGGAGAATTACTAAGCGACAGAGTGCACCATGGCCTTTCAATGCAGTAAAGAACCTATCAGACTGTCAAGCAAAAAACAGAAAAAGGTGATTATTATTTTTTTTCTTGTATTGCAACAGTTATCCCAGGATTAGTACATATCCAAGCGAACCAGTAAAGGCAAGGATCAAGTACCATCTGGTACAGGGTGAGGTACCAGCTAGCGTAGCAAAATACAGGTAATAAATGTACTATTTTTGATTTGATATGAGAATACCAGTAACTGTTGCAATCTGTTGTAACTATGTAAAACCCCGTACAAGGCCACATTTGTTTTATCTTATTTCTTCTTTGAGCTAATTTGAAACTTATCATTTCAATTAATATTATTTTTATTTTAACGGCTTTTCATGAATTCCTCTTGTTTATTTAAGAAATCTTTGAATTGAACTTAAATGTGTTCACATAATCTAGGAAACCATCTCACATATACTGTCCACTACAATTCTATTATTAATTATTTTACATCATTTGCATGCTCTTGGTGGTTATTTTTGTTACACTTGATAGTGTGGCCAATGTCTTGTGTTTTAAGTAATGTTTCGCTTAGGCATCTACACAGAGAGATTATCTCCTATTCTATTGCATTTAAAAATTTTATAGGTACGACTGCTTTATGAGAAAAACCCTCAAGATTGTCTGTGTGAGCTTCTGCAACATGTAAAACCATTTTGACCAGTCAATTATATAGACCTGTAGCTTATAACCCCTATTCTTAGGAAGTGGGGGGCGTCCAACAAGCATCGGACCAAAATCTGTCCGATGCCTAGTCAAAGCCATCCGATTCGCATCAATATTCACGCGAACTTGATCCGCGTGACATTTAAGCGGTGTGCACGGATGTTGATGTGTATCAGACGGCTCCGACTGGACATCTGACAGATTTTGGTCCAATGCCCATCGGACGCCCCATTCTTCCCCTATTCTTATTGTCATTTGTGCAAACCCAATATTTTATTCTACTTTTTTAGTCTTGTATTTGATACTCCCTTTTAAACCCATTGTTGTTATCGGTTAATTCATCTAACACTTTAAAATCATTTGCACTTCTACGAAATGTGACAAACATTGAAATATGTATAACAAAGTTCTTTCTGGAATTTTTGCATGAGGTATTCACCCCTATTAAAAGCACAAAAAATATTAGGTTTGGTTTAAGCTCCTTAATTAAATGAAATGAGTTAAAAAAGGCCATGCCACATTAAATATTAAATAACTATTAAAAAGAATATTGGTACTAAAACCATATTACTTTTGGTATGAATTAATTGGCCACTTTGATTTTCCTTGCATGGATGCCACTTACAATGAGCAGGGCGATATAGAGCCAGAGAGGGGCACTTGCGCGCACCCCACCCCCCCCCCCCCCCCAAAAAAAAAAAAATCCTTCTATTTCTATGCTTTTCTCACAAACAAGTACACAAATACTTGAGATTCAAAAAATGTAAAATTATGCCTCACCATAAAATTGTTTCCCAAAAAATGCTTCTATTTCTATGCTTTTCTCAGAAAAATTATAAAATATACTTAATATCCAAAATGATTATAAAATTGTGTCTCGCCCTAAAACTTTGTCCCACCTTAATAAAAATCTTGGCTCCGCGCATGCATATATGCATGGCAGGACAGCCCATGAATATCCAGGTTGGATTAATTGGGATTGCTATGGATATGACTTGGATATTGAGACTTGTAAAAGCAGATTTACTGAAGATAAGTTTTTATATACCTGCATTGTAAGTGTTCCAGAATTGTTGTCTTCTTCACCGTGTATCAGAAGAATAGGTTTCTTTATTTTGTTGGCTGACATGAAAGGGCTCATTTCAACATAAATACCAGTCGCCTCCCAAAGTGTTCTGTCTTCATTCTACATTCGATATTAACTTCAATACTTAAAAAGGTTGTTCAACAGTTAAAAGTAGTCAAACAACACCTGTTATCATTTATACAACTAGTGTGTGTGTGGGAGATGTACCTGAAAACCAAAAGGAGTTAGGGTCCTGTTGTAAGCACCAGAGCGAGCAACCCCACAACAGAAAAGATGTGGAGCATGTGCTAGCAGATTAGCAGTCATAAAAGCCCCATATGAGTGGCCGCCTACTGCAATCTTACTAGGATGCGCTACCTACAAAAAGAATAAGAAGTCGATAAATTTTAAAGCATAGACAATGTTACATAGTAAAAGGGAAAAGAAAATTGTAGGGACCTACCCCTCTTTTCACAACCTCCTCAACTGCTGCCTCTGCACTGGCAACTAATTGTTCTACATACCTAGTCAAATAGAATTGACAAAGAGAAATGTTAAAGTAGATACCAGAGGCAGAACAAAAATTAAATGAAGTTAGTATATTTAAAAGTAATTGGCAATTAGCCTTTCAACAGTAAAGATGTTACCTATCATTAGCCTCTTCATCACCTTCACCAATTATAGGTATTGTTGGACCAGATAAAATTGCAAACCTGAGAAGAGTACACAAGTAAATCACTTTTCCTAAAGAAATCTAAATTTCTTTTGAGAAAGACAGAAATCTAAACCAATATAAAGACAGAGAATCTCAGTACCGTCGAGCCAACCATAGAAGCGGTGATGTGGCACCTATACCAGCAAACTCATTAGGTGAGCCACGTACCTGACCAGCTGCATCTTTGCTCTTAAATTCACCTGGGTAAGACCACACCAGGCAGGGTAGGGGCCCATCTACTGATGGATCATAACCCGGTGGCAGGTAGAGAGTGGCTGTAAGCTGTACACCATCCTTCCTCTTATACCTTATCATTTCCTTCTGTAGAGATTGCAATTGTGGATATGGATGTGGAAAGTTTGTTATCTGCACTCTTTTCTTCTCTGGCCAAATTTGAAGGAAATACTGGGTGTTCTCTGTTTTGGATTCTTTTGAAGTCAGAATTTTTAACTGGTTGAGATGTAGAGTGCTGTCAGTTTGGTCAGACATCAATGCAACTACAGTTTCAAAATATTTCTCCTTGTCACTTTCCCATATGCGCTCTTTGCTTCCTGTCTCACTGCAAAAACCAAAATAAATGAAGAAGAATTAACACCTTTGTTTCTACTGTACATCCCATTATCCCATTAGAAAAATAAATGTCGTCTCCAATAGACATGCCCAAACAAAAGAATCTTGTAAAGCCCAAAGTCTTTAACCAAACTATACAACAAGGATTCTTCAAAATGCATCAAATGACAAAAGGAAGAGGACCATACATATCAAAGAGATCAAGAAATGGAATATTCCCCTCGGGTGTTGCGCCCATGCCATTAAGGAGAAGGTATGTGTGGTCATCTCCGTCCTTCTTGATCTTTGCAATTACATAGGTCCCTGTTGCTGTTCTGCGCATCATGGGGGAACCTGGATCGGAGTACACGTCCTCTGATGATCTGTCAAACAGAATTCGGGGGTCTACACCTTTCTGATCAGGGGCCACGACCCATGTTCTTGTTTTACGGGTTTTATACCACGATTCATACACCAAAGCCAGAGACTCGTCACACCACGAGATTCCTCTGTAGCAGAAACCATAGTATAAGATAATCATGAATCTTCTAATATTAGGTCTAGTTTACAAATGCTTCAAAGAAGTAAATCATACCCATATCGAAGATCAAGCTTATGTAAAATTTCAAGTTGTTCGCCATTGAGGGGTTCAGCCGGCTCCGTATAAATAAGGTCACGTGGAGAAACTTCAACTTTTGCATCACCTCCATCTTGTGTCTCTACCCTAACAAACGAAGCATGACAATAAATGAATACCAACATATCAAGTACGTAAGAAAACTATAACTAGTGTCTTGAGACTTACCAATATAAGGTTGAAGGTTTGTCGGGCCTCCAGTTGATCGAGCGCTTCCCCTTTCGCACACTACTGGTTGCAATTGGAATATCCTCAGCAAGGGGCAGATCACAAAGTTCTCTTACAACTTTTCCCTCAGTTGTCCACAACTCGACTTTTTTTGGGAACCTTCCACAAGGAACAATAAATGAGTACGGTCTATGTATCGACGTGACCATGACGTATTTCTCATCTGGTGAAGGGTCGATTGATGTATACACAGCCAGTGGCCCAATCGGCTTGATGGTCCCATCTAGAGAAGCCAAGACAAGTTGCGAGGTTGCATAATAGTCAAACAAATCGGCATCATACTCATCCTTGAGGAGGTCTTGGAAGGTGCGCACTTGGATCACGTTCTGTTGTTCGTTTGATTGGATTTTAGGGCCAGCTGGGACTAGTGGCTTTTTCGGTGGCTTACCATGGGATAACGGGATGGTGCACACTAGTAGAGTAGAATCATTGACCCATACAAAGCTGTCAAGAGAAAAGACTTGTAGAGTTGTAAGCATTTAGAAACACAAAGAGGAACGAACAAATTATAATGGCATGGCTTCTATCCCATTTTTTTTTATTTTTCAAACCTGAAAACAAAACCAAACATAAGTTCTGTTGGACAGTAATTTCTTTGTGTCTACTATTCTGTGTAAGCAAGACTTTTCATACAGAACATCAGCAGCTGGTACAGTAGTACTACCTCAGATCAAATGTGAAGCACCCACATGGCCACATCCTTCTTGGGTCCAAATAAAAGGTGTGAAGAAGATAAAGATGACCATTACCTTTCAAAAACTGAATTTAGGTACACATCGGGTGAATTAAAAAGAGGCCGTGCTTTTCCAGATTCTACATCCGCAACCCACACAGTTAGCTTGCTACTAGTGTTGTCCTCCTATTCACAAGGCACCAAATTGAGTATAGGCAATATAAAGAAAACAATATCAAAACATGCAATACGCATGTTCAATTTAAGAAGCCTGTACTACCTCATCAAATCGAATGGCGAATGATAAATGCCGACCATCTCTTGACCTAAATTTAAACAGTGAAGAAATGTCATCAGTGATATTATCTGGTTTGATTGATATTGGTTCACTGGAATTTTCCAAGTTGAATGTTTTTTTGGAGACATCATGGAAATATTTAGGAGAGTACACTTATAGCCAACCATTGCTTGCAATAAATAATTTTACAAGGTCTATACTCTGTATGCACACTTTAAAACAGAAAATGAGAAAAAATAATGTACCAAGTAACAAAATTGATCTTTGCTCCTTCTGGGTAGCCATAGATCAATTTTTCAGGCCCGAGACTGCCATCATCCAACAAAGCATGAATGCCTATTCCTGTATAGAAAGACCTGCACAAAGTAAAACAGCCCATCATCCAAAATGCATAGCAAACAATCTGAAACAAACGAATTCCTACATTACTAATTGTTTTCAGCACAGGAATGCCATCATCCAACAAAGCATGAATACCTATTCCTGTATAGAAAGACCTACACAAAGTACAAACATCCCATCATCCAAAATGCATAGCTAACAAACTGAAAAACACGAATTCCTACATTGCTAAATGTTTTCAGCACAGGAATCCTACTAAGGCTCCCTTTAATACGGTTGCAAACTAAAAATAATGGTTTCTGTGAGAGAATCATAGCTAGGAATCTAGATAAAGCCCAAGTCAGGATGTAGCTTCTTTGCTATCTTATAGTTTGTAATTAAGAACTGAATTATTATAATATGACCAGGATCAGTGCCAGACATTCAAGTCATGGAGGTCAAATGTGAATGGGGGTCAATTTATATTACCCTTAGCATTTTACTCTAAACTATATAGAAAATAAGGTACAAGTACAAAGATTTTGAAAAAAAAATAAAAATGGGGGTCAATGGGGTCAATGGGGTCAATTGACCCCCATTCCTTTGAGGTGGTTCTGCCACTGAATGTTACAGTGCATGGAAATGTTCCACTGACAAGGCTTTCTCTCACTAAAATTGAACTTCTCTGTGATTAAACCTGAAATTAGCAACTACATATAAAAAACATTCAACAAAAATAGTTACCCAAATTGCTAAAATCCATTTACTTTTTAACCAAAAAATGCCCTACCAAAGCATTAGTCTGCCTTAATCTAAGCAAACAATAGTAAGTCTTTGATTATCTTAACAAACAAGAGATTGAATGAACATAGTTATCACTAACATTCGACTCCTGGCATTAGAGTTGCCGTCAATTCGTACACCAGCAAGCTTTTCTTCTGGCTTTGCAAGGTCAGACAAAGGAGGTAGAGCTCTACGCTTCAAAAATAAAATCTTATCTCTCTGAGGAGAAAATGACAATACAGGGAGAGGCGGTGCATCAACTATATCCCTAATCTCCTTCAGTGGAAGCCGGTATCCAGCCCCACTAGAAAAATTACCTGCACATCAGGAGCAATTTTTATTACAGTTATTACTACAATCCTTATTTTTTTTTAAAGGGATGCACGTAACTTGTTACTATTACTTAAGAAGCAAGAATTTATTGGATTCCTTTATTTCCACTGACAATCAAGGTTTATCAAAATTCCATAATGGCAATTCACAGTGATTTAAGGTAAACAATTTAAAGAGGAGAATAGAAACACGAATGGACACAAAATTATGAAACCAGTACACGAAATCACTCAAGATAAATTTTATAGTTAAGAAATGACGACCTTCATCTTCTTGAACGGGAGAAGAGGAGTTCGCACCAGAATCGGCTACACTGTTCTCGGCCGCAGAAGAACAAAGGGGTACTAGCGTGGCTAGCCTGGATGATTTCATGGTCCTTCTCTGAGCAAATCTCTTGCGATGGAGTCTAAGAGGAGAGGCGAGAGAGAATTGTGAAGAATAGAGGTGGAGGGTGTGACGAGAAGAGAGGGAAAGGGAAAGAGAAGAGAAGCAATGAGAGACTCTAGACAGAAAGGACATTGTTTGATCGGTTAGTACACTAGATATTTGTTTCCTTAGCTTTACGGATTGACTGTTTATTTAATTTTTTTTTTTCTATATCTGTCGCCATCGTTTAGGTTTTTCCTCCAATCGGAGCCATCGAGTGTTGTGTTAGTGCAAGATTGTTGATAGTTTGATACCGACACAACATAATTGGACAAAACTTTTTCGGACTGGGAGCATCTACATCCCTCTTCTCAAAAAAATATAATTTGAGCTAATTATTTAATTATTTAATTATTTAAAAATTTTAAGACTTCAGTATCAAGATAACGACGTTAAATATGATTAATATTATTTTTCTATGCACGCTATGTTTTATTGTTATAAGAGTTTGTAAAAATATATTGAAGTGAATATTTTATTAATAATTATTTTTCAACTTAGAGATTCACATAAAAATAAAATCAAAAAGTATAATTTTTTATTTACGTATGATAAAAATCAATATAGATCGTATCTAGCGGTCTATATATATTCTAAAATAAACATCTTAGAATTTAATCATTTATACAATAATCATATACTCTACTTATTTTTATATCATTACGATGCTTTGTATTACAACTTAATTCGGCAACATACGAATTTGAAATTAGTGCAGTAGTTATTTTTCACAGAAACTAAACAATAACATTCAACATAAAAAAAAAGCTACGATAAACTAAACTATTTTTAAACCAGCATTATAAAACTCTCCCAAAACCAGTCTTTTAATATTCAATTTAAATGCGGTATGCGAAAAGCCGCTGCATACCGCATATGCGGTATGTGACTTATATGTACGGATTTTTTATGAGAATTTATATATATATATATAGAAAGAGAGAGAGAGAGAGACGGGCTAATACGCTTTCGGCAGCACTTCGGCCGAAGTGCTGCCACTCCATTTTTGATTTTTTTAAATCCAAATGGTCGATCCGAACCGTTCATCTTGTTCTCCATATTAATATCTGCTTGGAGACCAAATTTTACATTTTTTGAAATTTTTTTGCTATTTATTAAGCCACTTTGAAAATCGCTGATCTAACGGTAAACTGCCAAACAGTAAAATCAGGGGTTCACCGTTGGATCAGCGATTTTCAAAGTGGCTTAATAAATAGCAAAAAAATTCCAAAAAATGTAAAATTTGGTCTCTAAGCATATATTAATATGGAGAACAAGATGAACGGTTCGGATCGACCATTTGGATTTTGAAAAATCAAAAATGGGGTGGCAGCACTTCGGCCGAAGTGCTGCCGAAAGCATATTAGCCTGTCTCTCTCTCTCTCTCTCTCTCTACGGTGAGTTGTGAAGTAAAGCGACTATTTTTCTTCAGGTATAACAATAACAAATTTAGAAAACAATATATATTCACCCAGCCAACCCGTTACCCATTGACACCCTAACACCTTGTTTGGATGGAGAGTAGAGGAAGGGAGAGAATGGAAAGAAAATAAAACTTTTCGTTCAATCGTATTTGATTGACAAAATTATGTCGAAGGTGAAAAGTTTAATCTTATATTATTGTAATCAATGGAATTGGTTTCCCTTCCAATTTAGAATGTAGTTGATGAAAAGAAATTTGGTTAAAAAATATTTTTAGAAAAAATAACACAAATGCTCAATTTTATATCTTACATATATAATTCTCATACAAGTTTTTTTGTGACAATCCTACAACAGTTACCGAATTTCTCATTAACCTTTTAAATTTTAATCGACTAAACAAAAAATAAGATGAAAGAAAAACTAAATTTATTTTTCCTCGTTAATCATCCAAACACAAAAAGATTAAATATGTTAATCTTCATTTTTATTTCATTCCATTCCCCTCTATTCTTCACCTCCCCTTCCTTTCTCTACTCTTCATTCAAACCATAGTTATAGGGTTCTGGTTTAATTCGCAAATTAAAGTTTTGAAGCCATCAGCGTATCAATCTGCGTTTAATACAACGATTCACGTATTAAACGGTCAATTTGCGTATTATTTGCATTTCTAACGAATTTTACGAATTAAACGCATATAGTTCGAAAAAAATTCGCTGTTTGTCACACGGGAGAAATTGAATTTTTGACGCGTGCGCTGGAGTCACGGGAAAAATTAAGCATAAAATGTTGCACTGGGCTTCAACTCCACTCCAGAAAGAACACTTTTGATGCTCCTAGATGATCTGAACTATTTCTTTATAGTTTGAACCGTTCAGATTATTAGTGTGACAAAGAAAAGTTCAACAGGGATGATATCTCAAGTAATTTATGTTTTTATATGTTGTTGTATTTTCGAGGAGCATCTTTAACTCCAAGATTTGTGTTCTTATGTTGATGAATCTGTATAACTTTGTGTGTTGTGTTCTGAATTTTTTTTTTAATTCTTTCTATTTTGTATTTAAAGTTTTAAAAATAAATCCATATAATAAACGAATTATATCCGAATTATACTAATTTGGTGTTTACAAAAACAAATTATTTCTGAATTATACCTGAATTATATCCGAATTACGAATTTTTGATTTTACTGAACTTTTTTCAAACTATTAAGTTGTGACTATGATCCAAACAGAATGTAAGGTTCCCATTTTTTTTAGAAAAGAGTGCAAAGAAATACAATTAGCTTCCATTAACTCTCAACTGAAGAAATGAAATTCTGTACCTATTTAAATATAGAGGTCTGTTTTGAGATTTGTACAAAGTCAAAACTTTACTATTCAGATCTAATTGTACTCAATCGGGTACTTAAATATAGAGGTCCGTTATGAGATTTGTACAAAGTCAAAACTCTATTCAGATCTAATTGTACTCAATCCGGTACTGTACTCGAACTGAATTCCTTTTTTACACCCCTAAGCGGCTTAGGCTACCTTCTTCTTTACAGCGGTCAAAAAAAAAATAACTGTCCTTATTTTGGGGCACGCCGCTGTATATTCCAGTCAAAACCTCTCTAAATTACGTGCTTCTGTGTCTGCACTCTTTTTGCTGCAAGCATTCTAAAAGAGATTGATACGAAAATATAATCTGAACTGCTTCTCTTTGCTAAGAAATATTTCCCTAATTTCTTTGCGCTCTTTTCAGGAGTGTTTGGCGGTCACATGAGATTGGAAACAAGTTTGAGATATGAGCTAAAATGAACTATTGGTTACTGTATGCATGGAGAAAAAAAAAATGAATTGAATTTTTTTCTTCCCACTCGAACACGCCGTTATATTTTCCTTCCGTAGCTGCTTGGAAAGGGAGCCGCTTCGCTTGGATAACAGAAACTATACAAAGTTTCTGCATTTTTTTGAGACATGTTGATCTGAATTTCTGAAACATAATCTTTAGTTTTCGTTTTTGAGGTGTAAAATATATTATTTTTTTGAGTGAGGCTAAGGTACGATGTATAACGTGGATTGGTCCATACTATATATTAATATTTTTTTAAAATTTTAAAGTTTGTTCGAACCGTTCAATATGGTCTCCATATAAATATGTAATTGTAAACTGATTTTTATAATTTTTTACTATTTTTTTTTTAGATTGAAAGAAAATCATTGTAGTGTTTTTGGATGGTCGATAATTTTTAGATCGAGTGATTTTCTACCCATCTAAAAAATAATATAAAAAAATTTATAAAAAAATGTAAAATTTAATTTACATGTATATTCATATGGAGACCATGTTATACGGTTCAAATCGACAGTTAGAACTTTCAAACCAAAGATTTAAGTACATAGCACAAACCAATATATGCTATGCATAATACCATAACCCCACTCTTATTTTTTTTATTTTATTTTGACAGAGATTGCACAACACATCAAAATAGTTACATTGTTTGGTTCTTCTTTTAAATCGCAATGTGCATTTGAGAAAAATGGTACTCAACATTTTAAAAATCGACCGTACATATCAAAGGAGTTTTATGTTTTTCTATTAAGTGGGCCATGGGTGTAATCAGAGTAGATCTAAAGTCATTCAAAATGACTAAGTCACTCTACGATTTTAAAATTTTAGTTATGTATACTAAAATTTAATTGAATTTTATTTTTTTTAGAACAATTTATATAATTCAGCCCCCGTCACAAATTAACACATGCCTACTTGTATTTTAGTGATAAGAGCTTATCTTGTGTTTGGAGAAAACTTGGGTTCAATTCCCGTTAGTCACAATTTGTGCATATTAATTTTTAGTCTCCTCTATCAGAATTTTCTAGTTCGGCCGCAGGGTGTAATATTTTGGATTTGTAAAAACCCTTGCTGATTGATATTGACTGGTACTGAACCACAACCTGAAAAAATTATGGGATGAGACTTTATACAATCCAATCATTAAATGTGAGGACGTAATGTAAAGGAGAACCTGATCCTGATGCAGCAAGTAATGCTTTTTATTCTACAACTATACAGCTAACTAGCATTTATTAAGATAATGGTACGGTGCTCTCTAATTTCCCTTAGGAAATTCACATGGTCAAATTATATCAGAACTAATTAACACCGGTCCCCAAATTTTAATAAGAACATGAGCCTAATTATAACAGCTAAGATATGGCTTCAGTAAAACAGCTTTGAGCCTTTCTCATTATCTAAACCAAGACTATGACTATGGTACAGGCAACTGACAGGTACCACTGGAACTAATAACTGGTATCAGCTGTAGAGCTACCTTTATCAAATAATTCTGAGAAACAAAAACCAAGGAACTAGAGATCTACTACCCTTGCACCCCCCCCCCCGGTCCATCCTCCCGGGTTGCATAAAAAATAGACCCTTCCTGATCATGAACCTATGACTGAAACATTTCAACACCATGACTGTAACATCTATCAAAGCAGTGCAGGATGAAAAGAACAAAGAATTAACTTTGCATAAGAAAATTATGTTTTGGGTCCGAATACTTGAAAATTTATAAATTTTAAGACAGATCAATGAACAGTATTTTATCTTTCCTTTTCTTTTTTTCACAATCCTCGATTTACTTCAAAAATCAACCATCATACATCTTTTTACTTTATAAAGTGGTACTGGACAGATCAATGAACAGTATTTTATCTTTTCTTTTCTTTTTTTCACAATCCTCGATTTACTTCAAAAATCAACCATCATACATCTTTTTACTTTATAAAGTGGTACTGGTACAGTTTAACACTTCAACCCCGTCTTCAACCATCCAGAGCACCACAACAACGAGTGAAAAATCAGAATTTATTTTCAAGGCCAATGAGGAGAGAATCATGCAAGCCCAACACATCCTATACCACCCGTTAATCACAAAGTAGAGGTATTCAACTGAAATATGGGTGCATCACAAAATCTATTAAATCTGTATAACTCAAAACAAACTAAATCCCTCTGATTCTTGCGTCTCCTCATCTGGCCTCTCATAATATTGACTTTCTTCACTGCTTTCCTCTCTTTTATACTCATTTTCATAACCCGATTGAGATTGATTGCTTTCTTCAGTTTGCACGAAATTAACTAAATAACCCACCCCATTGACCACATCATATACCATCAGCCCCACCCTTGCCCCAATCCAGCTCCCAATATGGCTCCCCATAAGGTACCCAATTCTACCCCCAACCCTCTGCTCCCCGTGGAAACCCCCCATATATGTCCCCAAAAGTGTCCCCGTGCCTCTCAAAAACCCTTCAGTCATGGAACCCCCAAAGTACATAGCCTCAAAAAAGTCCCAACCTGATGAAATAAGTGGGCCCAGGATACGTTTTGCCTGACGGGATGCCAGCTTGGCAGACTTGGCACCAACCTTCTGTGCCAGTTTTGCTGCATCAGCTGGTGAACGGCCCTCAGATATAGCTTCAGCTAGGGCCTGTTCGATTGCCTGCTGGCGCACACGTTCTACATGAGACGATCGAAGGTTGTAAACATAGAGTTTAACGCCTTCTTTGGCAGCACAAGCAAGGGATCCGGAGCCCATATCAAAACAGTTTAAGAAGGTGAACTGGCCACTCTTTGAGGAAGCCTCTTCACCTACCATTTCTCTGAATTTCTCAGCTGGATAAAGTACCAAATAAATCAAGTTAGATATGTATCTGGCTGACGCATATAACATTAAACTCTAGGAATTAACGGTCTTGTGCAGGGATGCAGGACACTCAAGAAGGCACTAAGAAGAAAAAGCTGAAGACAAATCAAACAAAATGATAACATCCGAGAAGAACAAAGGCCAGTCACTGACTAGAATGTACTGGCATGCCAGACCAGTCTTCGCAAAATTAAATAAAAATAAAAATAAAAGAGGAAGCTAATTACAAATCAAACAATATAATAACAATTAAATCTCTCATTGCTACCATAACAAAGTTCGGTTACTGACTGGAATGTACCTGCAACATGACTGATTTGGTACCTAGAAATTCTATGTAAGAAATTGGGATTTTTGCCTTTCTTGACGGTAATTTTGGTTGCTGTAATGCTATCCAACGACATAAGCATTTATCCAAATACGTGATAATTTGATTGAAGAAATGATACAAATTCTAAGTATACAGCTACACTTAATATACAACACCCATAACTCTCCTCTTAAATTTGCAACACCATCAATTAATCCCGGATTCACTCAATCGACTCAATATTTCCGTTTATAACATATTACACATTTTAAGTAGCAGCGATTTCGAATTGGGCTATTTCAAAACTAACTTGATCTTTCAAAAAGGCAAACTTAGAAAATAGTAATCTTCAATATTGATAATTGAATTAGCAATTATCAAATTTGCAAGCTTGATTAAGCTCGTAGAAATTTGAACCCCTAAATTCAAAACATAAATCACAGTTGAGAGAATATCTACCTGTCATGCTAAGAGCGATGAGACCAATGACAAAAATGAAAAGCTGAATGCGCCTTTGCTGTAGATCCAGCATCCTTTCTGACTGAGAAACCCTAACCTTAGTTAATTGCTCAGGTGTTAGCAATAAACTTCACCTTTTTCCTTGCTAATTTCTGATGGAATCGCAGACTAAGGAAAAGATACGCACTGTTAGTAAAAATGAAATTAATTTGGTTTCGAGTAACACACTCTTCTAAGTCTTCGTCTCTTCTGGCGTCGTATTCCGCGGTGAACAATTGCAGAGAAGACTTTTCTGGCAAAAATTTAACGGATTACACTGATTCGTGGGACCATCCTGTATGTTTTCCACCTGTCAGTGTCATTGTTATTAGATTCTTCACCCATTTTAACACGGATTCCAACACGCCAATCTAGAACAAACTTTAATATATGCCTAAGGATTTTTCTCTCAGAAAAAAAAATAGAACAAACTTTAATATTGAACTACACCTGGCGTACATTATTCTATTTCACTGACAATTCAATTATGTAACAATTAATGAGCTGTGGATGCTTCACGGCAGTAGCAGCTCTTCAGCAAAGGAAAGAATTCCAGTTTATAGGGAGGGGTAAGGTATCATCAAAGCAAATCCTACAGAGTACAGATGCAAGATCGGACTGCAGACAGTAATAAGAGGTGTAGCGAGTCCCTGACATCAAAACCTGAAGACTTCAATTTTGTGGTGTTCCATGTCCAGCGCCTCGATAATGAACAGTTTCATTCTTTTGTGGGTCTATCAAAGACTTGCTACACGATGTGGGTTTTCCCGTAACGCAAAACGAAACTGTCGCCACTTGAGAACTTAGGTCATGTTCGGTTGTGGAGTAAAGTTAAATCAGATTAAATTTCTTATTTCAAACTAAATTGGAGTGAGTTAATTATGTTTGGTGGAGTAAGCTAAACTACTTCTCTAGATGATATAAGTTACTCTAATTTAGCTCAAATTTTACTCCATCTTAAACTGCCTATGTTACTCCTCGTTTGGTTCCTTAAACGTAGAGTAAGGGGTTTACTCTGTCTCTTACTTCACAACCAACACATGGCCTTAAATTTTTCTTTCTGTCTGGATTTTTTATGATGTACGGTTGATTTTGTGTTTTACATATGCTCAATATCTTTTTTTTTTTTTAAATTTAAACTGCACAATATAATTTTTATATTGAAATATGTTTAGAAAACAAATTTTATATTATTTAAAAAAATTATTAATTTTTGTAAATAGATACAAAATTCCTGTTTTGGATGGTCTAAAATTCTTCGAAACAATTATTTTGTACATATCTAAAAAAATTAGTAAAAGAATATTTTAAAAAAATAAAAAATTTAGTCTTCAAGCACATTTCAATACGAAAATTATGTTAAGCAGTTCAAATCAATTATTCAAACTTTAAAAATAAAAAATAAAAATGTAAAACATGATTAAAACACAAAATTAACAGTGTATTTTAACTCTGCTCTTAGTAATTACTATCAAACTTTTGTCTTGAAAATATTCATCATCTACTTATAAACTCTAATATTAACCACTCATAAGTTGCACTAGACTTAAATATTTAAACAACTTGAAAATTTTCCAAAAATATTCTTCTTAGTACTAGACGAAACTTATTAGATTAAAAAGTCTACAGCCAAAAGAGTTAAAAAGAAAAATATATATATAGACACACACACTCCGCTTTTAGTGCACTTCCCTCGCATCTTTATACTCTTGACCAAATTTATTTATATTTTTGCAGCATGTTCAAACATTTTTGTACCAATTCAGAAAATTTTAATCCCGCTTGAAATTTAAGAATGCATTGTATCAATTCTCAAATCAAATAATTTGCAAATATAAAAAATTGCTAAGAAAAATGTGGAAGTCTAACCTCGAGATTATTAAACGACACCAACAGGCAACAGCGTTTTTGGTTTTCGTAGATTAATGAAGAAATGAAGAGCGAGGAGAAAATTCAACTCAAAACCCAGCTCAAAACCAATGTATGTTTTTAAATGATGGGCAACTATTACGATCATGAAAAGTAAAATAAAATATATATTTTTTAATTTATTTTTACTGAATTGGATTTTTTTTTAATTTTGTTTGATGAAGAGAGTTCAAATATCATCATTTTATGTGCCATCATAGTGAAAATTTTAAATTTTATATGTCAAAATAAAATTGTTAAATTTGGTCTATATGTACTTAAAAATTTATCATTTTGCTGATTTTTTTTATATATAAATTAGTAAGTTAAAAAATCAACGTCAAAAAATTATGTACATTAGTGTATTTTTATAAGCTTTTGATAATAATTAAAATAAAATCAAAATGTTGTATTCTATTACACGTGAATAGAAAAATAATGTAAATTATATATATCGATCTTATTTTAATATTTTAATTTAAAATTTTATATAATTATTTTTTTAAATAAAAATATAACGAAGACACGAAAACTAAAAAAAATGGGAACCTCTCTTATTGGGTAAATCACCGAACGGGCCTGGAATATGGCCCAGTTGAGAGCCCAAAATCCCATAAATGCCTACGACTATAAGACGAGAGCATCAGAATCCCGAACGCAGAACACTCCATATACAGCGGCAGCGATAGTGTCGGACTGTCGGTCAACGATCAACCGATGGACGACGACCTGAGCCCGACAGCCACGTGGCAGGCCAAGCACCATGTGCTGTACCAGCGAGCGACGCGTCACCCTTTCATCCTTTCGATCCGGGACGGGACTGTTGATGTCTCCTCTTTCAAGCGTTGGCTGGTAATCTATTTCTTCATAAACCCTTTCCGTGTTTCATTTGATATCAAATTAAGAAACTACCTTTTGTTGTTATTTTTGTGAGGTTAGATTTTTGGCGTAAATCGATTATACCTAAAATTGATCGGACCCGTTGTGTAGTGTATTATTGTTCAGGTTTTGAGCTAACTTTAAATACGGACTTTCAGGAAAAAGCACCAGGCTGGTACAAGAAAGTTAGATTTTTTTTTGTGGGGGGGTGGGGGGTTCATAGCAAAATTGAGTCATATACTAAGAACATATCATACAAAATGAATTAACAAAAGCTGATATTTGAATGGATCAAGATAAATATTTACATTTATTGGAAAGAAAAAAAGCAGATATTTGAATTAAAAAAAAAAAAAAAAGTGTATTGAAGATCACTGCACCAGGCTGGTACAAGAAAGAAAGATTTTTTTTGGGGGGAGATGGGGGGTTTCATAGCAAAATTGAGTCATCCACTAAGGACATATCATACAAAATGAGCATATAGTGAAATGTTGTAAAATTACTGTCTGAATTATCTAAAATTGGAATGAAGAATTCTAACGATCTATCAATGTGTGTTTCTTTAACCCAAATCATTAAAATGTAAGCAACATTCTTATTCTTCTTTTAATATATTTGTGCTCTCTACAGGACAAGCGTTTAGCATTACTCAAATCGACCTAAATTGCTTGGATCACTTGAGCTTCTCAAATTGAATTAATTTTGACCATTTATGTTTATGTGAAATTACAGGGCCAAGACTATGTTTTTGTGAGGGAATTTGTACCCTTTATATCAAATGTGTTACTAAAATCTTGGAAAGAATCAGAGAATAACTCAGATATGGAGATAATTTTAGGCGGGGTTGCAGCTCTAAGTGATGAGCTGTCTTGGTTCAAGAACGAAGCTTCAAAATGGGGTGTTGATCTATGTGGCATAACCCCACTAACTGCAAATACAGAATACTGCAGGTGCTTTTACTATATAGAATTTTTTTGTATTTTTTTCAATTTATTGCTAGTCCTTTCTACAGTAATTTGCAATAACTAAAGAAGTCCTAGACACTGTACAGAATAGGTTAGTATCTTGCCCTACCTGTATAAAATGAAAAGCATACGAGTGAGGCTATGGTACTTCGCAAATCAGCCCGTATTGTGGATTCATGTCTCTGTTTTTATAGTTCAATACCCAATCTGAACCGCTCAACATGATCTCCATATGAAAATGTAGTTGATTACAGATTTAACTCTTTTTAGAATTGTTCTTACTATTCTTTAGATAGATTGAAAATCACTACTTCTGGATGGTCCACAATTTTTAAATTAAGTGATTTTCAACTTATTTTAAAAATTAGTAAAAAATTCTAAAAAAAAATGTAAAATTTGATCTTTTAAGTGCATCTTCATATGAAGATTGTGTTGAAATGTTGTGATTGACTGTTTGGACTTCCAAAACTAAAATATGGATCCGTAGTACGGATGCGCCAATTTAACCCGGACAATTCAACACAAGTTCTTATCAACTTAACTATACTGGCATATACTTCCCAATGTTAAAATATAATATATCCCCTCCTTTAGGTTTCTACATAGCTTCACTACACCAGACATCAACTACACTGTTGCGGTTACCGCATTCTGGGCAATAGAGACAGTGTACCAGGAGAGTTTTTCTTTCTGCGTTGAAGGAGACCACAAAACGCCAACCGAGCTTCTGGGGGCATGCCAACGTTGGAGTAATTCTGATTTTGGGCAGTATTGCAAATCTCTTCAACAAATTGCCGATCGACGCCTTAAAGAGGCCCCAATTGATGTGTTTAGAAAGGCTGAAGAGGTGTTTATTAGTGTTCTTGAACATGAAATTGAGTTTTGGAATATGAGCTCCAATGAGTAGTGTGGAGCATACTTGCTAATATTTTGTAAATAGGATGTATTGCATTCTTTATATGACCTATCTTGTCTTTGTACTGGGTTATTATCTGACTTTTTGGGCTAGAGATATTTTTCTTCATTATATTATATTCTCTCTTTTCCATGGGGGATTAGCACTTGGTGATTTGGGAGTGATAACCTGATATATTCTTGCACTGATAAGATGCACCTATCCTAACAGATTCAGATTTGTCTCAGTACCAGCATTTTTTTCCTTTACCTTTTTTTGCTTCTGCTCTGTCTCAGTATCAGCATATGTTTTGCAGTGACAAACTAGTAATCTGTAGTTCCATTATTCCAATGTTTTCTTAAGCATACAATAGCTGAAAATAAAGGAGGCAAAACAATAAAACTTAAAAAAGAGATACACACCCCAACATAACCCGAAACCTCTGATTCCAACCAAACCACAATCTTAACTGTTGTCTACTTGAACAATCTCGCTACGCACATAAATCAGTACATGGATTCTGACAATTCAGTTAATCCTCGTATGTGCGGCACTCGTCTGTCTCTGGATTATCCTTGCAGTACTCCTCAAGTGGGTCTTTTGTCTTGTTTTTGTCACGTGCATGGCTCGCAGCTGCACTGAGCTCCTCCACTTCATCCCAGGCCGCAACACACTCACCAGCGCTCGGGTCGTCTGCGCAGGTCTCCTCCGCCTGCTTTATGCTCTCTGACACCTTCTTGGCTATCTCTGATGGAGTTGACCTAACAACGAGTCTTGTGTAATGCCTAGTGGTACAAGGGAGAAGCCTTACTTGGGATGGTGATGATGGGTATGGATTGGAGATGTTTAGCAGCCTGACTGGTGTTGGAGTTGAGAGAGTAGTCATGCTAGAGAGAGAAGCTGCCATTGTACCTTGGGAAGATATTTGGGTGTGGTACGTTTTTTGGTTGTGAAACAGAAAATGTTAGTTTAGAGAGGGGGGGTATTTGGATATGGTTGAAGTGCCTTGTAAGGCGCTTGTTTCTTATCTTCTAGGGATCAATTGTATGGTTACAAATCAGCCTACCTAGATTTTCTTTTTTGCTTTTATTATTTCCCAACAAAAGGAAAAACACTATATATACTTTTGAGCCTTTTTAGAAATATCCTTGTAGAAGGTTGTTGAATAGTAGTTTATCATGAAATCCTCAAGCAGCTAGTTGCCATTACCAGGGGCGGATCACAGTGGAAGCTGGGGGGTGGTAAGCCGCCTCAAGATTTTCAAAATTTACTACCAAGTATATAGAAACTCTTATTATTATTATTATTATTATTATTATTATTATTATTATATGTATTAGCACTTCTCATAATAATTTAACAAATTTAAAGGGACTTGAATGTAAACTTTAAAACTCAAAATCACGGACTGGGCTTCCATGCTTGTTTAGGTGCTTCGATTTTTGTGTGCAGTGGAGCAAGGGCCAGGCACCCCCCATAAAATCTGATTTGCTTAATTAAAATATTGTGTACCAAAAAAATAATGTTCATGTGGCACCCTCCAAACTTATCAAATGAATACCTCTTGGTTCCAGCCCTGTTTGTGTTTAGGGTTTAGGGTTTAGGGTTTGTGTCTGCAAGTGAAAAAGAAAAAATAAAGAATAAAATAGTGACTGATCCAATGAAAATGAAAAAAAAATCTCAACTGGAAATAAGCACTAAACTTTAATGAGACAGAGCATTAGAACATGTCAGTACAATAACAGATCAAGAAAATCTTTGCCAAGGCTAACATATACTTTTTGTAATTTGTAGGCTTAAGCTTCAAGTCAATGAGTTTTTTAGTCTAGATAGGCAAGTCAAATACATTAAGCTTAATACAATCCATTCCCTTTGTTGTTCACAATCCATTCTTCTGGAAGCTGGCATTAAGCCATAGGTTAAATCCTGGCTAGAAGCACTGTATCGAAGGATGAGTTCCTATTCTAGAAGCACTATGTTTTTCTCAGAGATAAGACCTTGATACAACTAAGCATAACAACCAAGTTTTTTAGCAAGCAGATCTAGTAGCTAGGTAGGTAGGGTATTGAGCTACGAAAAACACCATTAGATTTCAAAGAATCCCCAATTTTGCTATCTCCCTTCATTTTCCACCACGATTGTCAGGGGCGGATGCAAGATTTCTGCCAAGGAGGGGCGAGAATCAGATTCAAATGGCTTACAGGGTTCAAACCCATTAACTATCATATACTAGATTAAAAAAACAATGAACATAAAAAACAATATAAATAACATATACTTACATAATAAAAATAACAAAATAATATCATTTTACATATTAAAAAATAACAAAGTTGGTCTGGATCTGTAAATTTCGATAAAATTTATATAAAAAATAACACAATTTTTCATTAACAATGCTTTTGAACTGGTCTCGCGAGATTTTCAATTCTAGGGAGGGGCAAAGTGGTATCGAACCCGTATTTTTCCACTGAATTTCAAAATCCAAGGGGGGGGGGGGGGGGGGTGATTGCCCCCCTCTGGCTCAAGGTGGGTCTGCCGCTGACGATTGTCCAAAACAATATTTTTTTTTTTTTTTAAAAATGTTGTTTAGCCCCCCCCCCCCCCCCCCCCCCCATACTCAAATTCTGGTTCCGCCCTTGACCATTACGTTCTTCTTTTGTTTATGAATTAAGATATGCATGGGAGCAAAGCACTCTAAAATTTATCGGATTGACTTCAAACGAGACAAATACAAACCGTTGAACACAGATCTACTTCACGAGTGATGCATGTACATGCAAAAATTTAAAACTTTTGAATTCATTTAGTACAAAGTCAAACGGTAAAAAATTGATGAAAAGTTAATACTTTAAAGTATTTGTAAGACTTTATTTTTTTGCATGTACAAAGTTATATTTTTGACCGTTTGACTTTATACTAAATAATTTTCAAAAATTTCAAAGTACACCTACACATATCACTTGTAAAGAAATTGGTTTCAACGATTTAGATTCGTTTCGTTTAAAATCAACATGATATATTTTAGAGTTATGCTCACCAAACTCTTTAGTGAGCACAACACACCCAAACTTTGCTATAAGGTAAACATCCCAAATTAAAGCTTGGCATTATTCTTTCCATAATCAAAATCAATGTAAAACAAACTAACTCTATATCTATATGTATGTTCATTATTTTTTAAACTAGATGTACTTAAAAGAAAAATATGTTTACTATTTCGTTCGCCTTATTACAAAAAAATATGTAAACTAAAAGACTGGACAGTATTAATATACACACACACATTTTCCATTTAAAGTTGTCAGCTGCTGGTACATGTACAGCGTACAAAGTGCTTTCGATAAGAAAATTTTCGCATGATACATGTAATGTTTGGTAGATTAAAGATAATATTTTTCGTTTGAAAGATCATATGTCAAAAATCCGAACGAGGATCTTTTGTGGAAAAAATTAGCAAACTGTTCTTGTTCCATTTCCATCTCCTGCGAATTCAATTCATTTTGTTATTTTTTTTCTCTCGAATAAACAGAATTGGTATTGAAAATACCATCCTCTTGAAGAAAATATAGCAATCCCCTCTGGTACCTATTGGTACGTCAAAACAGGGGCGGATCTACTGTAGCACAGGGGGGTCAGCTGCCCCCCGCTGGATTTTCAAAAATAGTGCTAAAAATCTGCTTTTCGGATCTTTGTCCCTCCCTGGAATTCAAATTGCCCCCCTTTAGCCCATTCTGGAATTCTAATAGACAGAACAGAGCTAATATAAACTCTAAACAAAACAAATTAGCAGAGCCCAAATAGGTGCTGATCCCAAATATCGAAAATTAGTTGAACCAAAATGTATTTATTTTTTTTGAATTCAAAGGCAGAGGCTGCCAAGTTGAACCAAAATGTTGAATTGTTGATTTTTTTCAAGTAATTTAGGATTTTTATTATATTGATTGGTATTTTTTTTTGTTATGTTGAATTGTACCCGATAAGCTATTGGGTTTGAACCCGATAAACTATTTACATCCGATTATTGCCCCGTCCTGACAAAAATCCTGCATCCGCCCCTGCGTCAAAATCTAATTGGTGGCACTGACCGCTTTGAGAGTCGGCGACAGAAAAGGCGATTTTTTCTGGCCCCAACCCACCCCTCTCTCCATCTCCTCTAGTCCGCTCGGCTTCCACTTCATCTTCATTCTCTTCTCTAATCCTCTACTCCATTTAAGCAGATGTCTACTCGTTGATCTGTCTATTGCTTCTCATCTATCTCGCTTCTGAGTTCAACTGAGGGTGCTGCGAATTCATCTCACTCTTGTACTATCTACGATAATTATCTATGAATAAGGTATGTGTTTTGGTGTTTGATGTTAAGATGTTGTCTTCTTCTTCTTCTCCTGCTTCCAACCTTCTTTTTTTGGCATTCACACTAGTTGTTCCTGAGAGATGACTGTCCCGGTCCGGTTGATTTAGTTTCTGGTTCGGTTTGATTCAGTGCATTTTCGGCTGCACATTCCTTTGAGCAGGTGACTGTCCCGATGCGGTTGATTTTGTTCCCGCTCCAGTTTGATTCAGTGTCTTCTCAATTGTGATTCGGTGTAGTATGCCAGAAGAAACAAGACAAATAGGCGCACAGACGAAACAATCACAAGGCTTCTAGAAATTTGAATCACACAAAGATTATCAAATTTGTATCCATAGGATGTACATATTCCTGTGTGTTTTTTATTTTTTTATAACTGAATATTTTTAAAGACACTCATTGTCTAATATAATGTAACAGCTGTTTGTAACTTTCTTAATAAATAAAAAATAAAAAATCCAATTGGTGTGGAAATAAAAAATTTAGCGTCACCAGCTCTCACGGCCGCACCTGATTCACCTATCGTCTGAGCGTGTTTGGCACAATTACACCAGCCGTGAGCTGCCATTTGGCCCGGCCCAGTAGCCCCGTGCTTTTCTCTCTTTATTTTTCGAATATTGGGCCACAAAAGTGAAAGTTTATTGGGCCGAAAATGTCAGACAAAATTTCCAGACAGAAGTAGGTAATGGTTCAACAAGGCAATAACCTATATCTGATACTTATAGGCTCCTTGATTATATAATTATGTAACTTGATCTTCAACATATTGTAAAATAATAGATTACGAGTTTACGACCAATTTTTTTTTAGCACTAACTTCAGCTGGGAGTTGAATTTGTAATCTGTATCTCAAATAAAAAAAAATAAAAATACCTCAGCAAGCTGGACATAGTTTTCTCTATTACAATACTATACATTTGATATGGGAATCTGTCTTTACTTTAGTAATAAAGTTAAAATTTCTTCAAGTAAAATGGTACAGATTAAAAGTTCGAATAAAAATTCTTTATAAATATTAAATGGTTAGGTAACTTCACATTCAATCTTTACTAAAATATATATATATATATATATATATATGTATGTATGTATGTATTTAGCACTAAAAGCCCCAAAGTCAATATTAAATGACAACCTTTACATGAGAACCGAATTACCGAACACCAGCGTATGAAATATTAATTCTTAAATTTCCTTTTGTCTAACTTTTTATCATTATGTTCAGTTGTGTGGTTGCTTGGCATCTACTCATGGACTAATGGTCAGCTAATAAGCACAATACTTTCAGATCAAATGAAATAAATGCTTATTGAGGTAGTTAGGTAATTTCTACATATATCTTTTAGTAATAGACATTTCTTGGCGCTCTACCTAATTTTTTATCTCCTAATGCTTTGCATATTTTTACAAGCTCTTCACATAAGATAAGATAAGACAAGACAAAAAGGAAAAATACTACATAATTAAATTTCCTTTTCATTTTTCTTTTAAACTTGGTGATTTGTTAGGTCGAGGGATTTTCACTGTGATCAAGACTTGAAATAAATATGATTTGTTAAAAATTTGGTGTACTGATATTTAATCTGCTTTTGCGTCGAAGTCATGGATGACTTTTTTTTTTTTTTTTTTTAATTAATCCAACAGCTTAGTTGAAAACTTCAATTTGGAAAAATCAGAAAGCGCCATCATTTTTTCTTAAAAAATAGGAAATGTTATTTTTTGCGTTATACTTATAACATTTTTTGCAATTGTATTCAAATTTGTGTATTTTTAATAATTTCCACAGGCAAAAAAAAGATATGCCAAAATAAATGGTATACTGAGGACGTGGCACATCATATATGCGTCATGTTTGTTAATAGTTATTAATTGTCTGCGTATGTATTAACCATTAATTTTAAATAATTTTAATTTACACTGAATTGCGTGTAATATATTGGAGAAATAATTATATTAGATGGCAAGAAAAACGTGAAGGAGAATATTTAGGTCTTTACATATTACAATATATATTTTTACTTATACTAAGTTTTCATTTTTAATTTTACTATCTCCTTGAATAAGTGCAACTTAGTGATGATTAAATTTTTCATCTCCACCTACTTAAGGATAGAGTTGGACTTTCAAATTATAAGAGTTAAATATAAATATAATCAATTTTATACTAACAACATCTTTTTTTTATTTAAAACTTTCACAGTAGCTGTGAAGTCGTAAAGGAAAATCGAACTTTCGATCTTTGGGTACAATAACTTTAGGACTTTTTTCTAACCAATTGTGTTACCTCCCATTTCTCAATACTAACAACATCTTACTCTAAACTATATCTCCATTCTTATGTTAACTATATAGATGCCCAAATTTGTCAACGACTTCGATTAAAATATGAAATTTTGGATTTAAATTATCACTCGGATTAAATATTCTAATCATTTTTGTATATTTTTACAACAATTTGTGATAAATTTTGCGAATCTAAAAATACAAACATTGCCTACTCGATTTTTCTTGTTTAAATGAGATCTATAATGAAGTAGTTTTGAATTATATCTATATTGTTTTTTTTTTATTGAAGATATGCTACATATAAAAACTTGATGTGCTATATTTAAATGCTTCATATGTTGGATTTAAAAGTTTCATATGTTATGTATAAATGCCACATTTTGATAAGTTATTTGTAAGATCTAAAAATTTGACACAACTATTTTAAAGAATTGTAAACAAGAATAATCGGAGGTAAAAAAATGTGGGTAAAAAATATTTCTTTGTTTTTGTTTTGGAAACAAATTGGGAGGAGTAGAATTAGTAATTAGGAGTAAAAAGGTGTAAGTTTTTAGAGTTCAACAGGACATTGGAACAAAGTAATTTAGCAGCATTTTCGGAAATTAGAACTGTTCCCAAACCAGTAATATTAATAGTTTTATTATACCACTTACTTTTTTACCACGCTAGGCTCGAAGTAAGTAGTTTCATTTGCAAGTTTAAACGCGCCATTAGCATCAACACGAACCCATCTTTTGTTTTGTTTTGTTTTGTTTTTTCTCTTCAAAAAAGATGGCACGAAATACCATCTAAGCATGAAACTTGTCAACTCTATACTTGCTATAATTCCGATGTCATTGTATTGTATTACTCAAAGACTATTTCGGATAAAACTTTTAATTCAAATACAAATTTCTGCTGCTAGCAAATATCGTTCCCTTTTTAAATGAAATAATTGATTGAATTTGAATTTTTACTAACCAATCCGGTCAAAAAGAATGGCCTCATCCTGTGGCCTTGCAATGAAATATGATATATTTCATTTGATATATTCTATTAGAGTAAGGCTTGGTGGCTTGGTGCTATGGCTAGCATAGAGGGTTACAGTGCTTCGGCTCAATATTTGACTTTTTAAAATTCTAACAGTCGATCTGAACCGTTCATCTTGTTCTCCATATTAATATGTATCTGGAGACCAAATTTTATATTTTTTGAAAATTTTTTATTATTTTTTTAGATAGATAGAAAATTAAATATCTGAACAGAACATAATTTTTTAGATCAAGTGATTTTCTACTTATCTAAAAAAATAGTAAAAAAAATTTTCAAAAAAATATAAAATTTAATATCTAAATACATATTAATATGAAGAACAAGATGAACGGTTTGAATCAACTGTTAAAATTTTAAAAACTCAAATATTAAGCCGTAACACCACAACCCTCTGTGCTATTGCACTCAAGCCTTACTCATTCTATTATATCAACATTGACCAAATACCTGCCCAGGTCCCACTGGGAAATAATGAAAGAGAACGAATATAAAACAAAGGCAGCCCACTGACACAAAAATATGTATTAAATATTGACAAGACAATGAGGTAACAAGAGAATAACTCGATTTTCTCTTGTGGAGTACCAAAAGGGAACTCGTATTAATCCTCTCTTTCGTCAGATATTTTATTGGAAGCTCAAGAATATTATTTTGTTTTCAACCCATCATTCTATCTGGGAGTGAAAACGGAGCGGATAGCGCTGATATCGTAATCATATTTTTTTTTTTTTTTTGATAGTGCTGATATCGTAATCATATATATATATATATTTTTTTTTTGATACAAATACAGATTGGATATAAGTCGAATACAAATACATATTGAATTAGATATTTATTAAAATAATATAAAAATACTAAAGTTCATAATATTCGTCTAATTATAGTGGTGAATAATTTTTTTTTATAATATATAATGAAATATATGATATATATCTATTATTCAGATACAGATAATTCAAACGTAAAACCATATCATAATTCATATTCACACAAATACTCAAATATTGAATGTTCACATCTGATTTTTCAAATACAGATAAGATATTATCCATAACATTTTTACCCTAATTCTATCCGTAAAATTAAAAAACTTATAATTAAAAAACAAGTAAAATCACATTGCAGGACTTAATGTTATGATAATGTTTGATTGTGGAGTAAGAGGTGGAGTTATTTCTTACTTTACACTTAAGCTGTCAAATGAAGAATAAAATAGAAATAGGATAGAGTAATAAATGAGTTAATTCGGAATAAATTAATCTATCTCTAGATGGATTAACTCTACATTCACTCCGACTATAGGACCTAATTACAAACAAGTTCATTTTGTAACATCTTGCTCCTTCATACAGATTAATTTAAATCAGGACTCAAACCACCAAAAGAGATAAAATATGAACAATTGAAGTACACAATTTAATTCTTATTAACTTTAATCTACAATCAAACATGACCAACATGACCAACATAATTACAGAATGACTACCACATAATTTGGAATATTCCATTTCAATTTTTTAGTTCAGATTGAATATTCAGTTTCTCCGGATAAAATAATTGAGATTAACACCTACATATATGAGTATGTGTGTGTGTGAGAGAGAGAGAGAGAGCATTCTAATGAAAATTCTCAAGGAATAAATAACACAAGATTGCAATTACAATAGAAACCCCTAATAATGTAATATGTCTATTACAAGCATCACAAATTAAAATAAAACAGCACACAGGACTTTGAAACATCAAGCAACAACTCTCAAAACATCCCCAGAGGCAAATTGTACCACCCCCATTTTGCATATTGGGAATGAAGAAAATTGGTGCTAATAGATTAAGGTGAATAAATTTCTGCTACTGTTTCTACCAGAAGAGACCCATACATCATGAACTGACCTGACAAACCCTAATTATCCAAAAACAAAACACATTAAAGCACACAGATACATATCACACAACATCTTCTCTACATAATTGCACACAGTTATTTGCTTGGCACAAAAACAAACTGCAATTCAAAGGCTATTCCAGAGGATGTAGCTTAATTCAGAATTGGACCAGGTTGGAGGCAGCCATGATAGGCGGGGCTGCTGGGACTTGCCATGGATTGAAAAGCGGGTCGGCGGTTACCAGGTAATCGAGTTCAGGCATGGAACCTGTCATAATTGGATCAAGAACTGGTAGCTGCCATGGCTTCATGACAGGGACAGGCTGAGAATCTGGCATATTGGGTATATCCATGGAGACACCCATAAACTCTTCATAAATGCTTAAAATAGAGTTCAGGGAATGCAACCTCTCCGTGAGCTCAGCATGACAGGCCCTCAAGACCTGATTCTCCTCCTCCACCATTAGGTACTGCTGCATGGTGAGGTTCATCCTTGCCTCCATTTCTGCATTATCTGTCTTAAGGGAGGCCGCTTCTGAGATAAGGGTGTCTAGATGAAGCTGTTTCTTCTGGCGGGATCGCCTGGCAGAGTCACGGTTTGATTGCATCCTCTTCCTTTTTCTCTCATCCGAGCCCAAGGAGTCTTGCTCAGGGCTCGAGTCGCGGCGAATTGGAGGAGACCGAGACATAATGTTTTTTTTTTTCTTTTTTTGTTTTAAAGTTGGGTTTATTGGATTCTAATTTGAACTTCGCAGAAGTAAAATTTTGATAAAAAGTAAAATATTGGCACAAAATTGGGACTTATTTGAATATTACTGAGCTAGCAAAAGAAGATATGATTCATGAGACAGCATAGAACCAGTAAAGGAAGGCTACGGAGAAGGAATGGAGGAAGATGAAGCGGCGTAATGAGGATATTTTCATAAGAGCTCAGATTATTTTTGAATTCAGGGTTAATACATGAGGTGAAGAGATTAACAAGAAAAGGTTAAAAATTTTGGGGGTTTTGGCTCATGTGTCTTCTAAGAATCAGAAAATTTGGGATTTTTGGTTGCAAACTAGATCTATTTTACCCGGTTTTGACAAGAGAAAAATCAATTGCGAAAAACAGAGTAAACAGATGGAGAGCGTATTACCAGAAAGAGGAGATTTCAAGGGAGAGGAGAAGAATCGGTGAGCTTGGGGAAGAAGATCTGAAGACCTTTTAATTTGAAGAGAGGAGAAGGAAGAGACGAGAGAATATCTGAACGAATCTATAAAGTGATTTCTTATGGGGGTATTTTAGGAATTAAGAAAATTAGACATGTTGCGTTGTTTGTGTCCACCAACTTCGTACAAAATGAAACTTCAGAGAAAGGAACTTTTTTATGTGTAATGGTACAGCCACGTCGATTATCTACTCTCTTTTACATTCAATTGCGTGGACGTTTCACATTGGATATAATTGATCATTATCTGGTGGCGGTGGATTAGATGCTGCTGATGTGTGTGAAGTTTAGTAGTATAATGTAGAAGTTTGTGCGTGCATCGTACCCATCATGGAATCAAATCGAATATTATTTTTCTGTAAAGCACTAAAAGGGCTGTAAAGGTTTGATAGGGCCAACTGGCACTTTGAAACTTCCAGCTGTATATTGGGGCCAAACTTTTTTTTCTTTCTTAAAACTATGTACTGTTTTACTATTCAGTATTTCAGTGCTCCCTGTAAATAGGGGTGAAAACGGAGCGGATACAGAGCGGATAATGCTGATACCATATTCGCATCCGTCGGATAATGCTAATATTATAAACTATCGATCTTTTTTTATTCAAAATATATTTAGCATCATGACATAATCTATCTTTTTTCTATTTAAATTTCAAAATAACCTAGACATCATGGCATAATTAATTATCTTAATCTATTCAAAATATTCAAACTATCATATAGTAAGTATCATTTTGTTACTTCAAGAAATATCTTAATATATTTAATTTGAGCCTTTATTTAAAGCCCATATAAATTAAAAAAAAAGAAAAAAAAATAGCTCATGTTACATAGCGCGCTGTAGCTTCCTTATTTGATCTCATTTAATAATTAATAATTTTTTTATCAAAATAATAATTAATAATTTAATATAAAGCTTAGTATGTCAATTATAAAAAAAATCACGGTTAAAATCCAATCTGAGCCTTTATTTAAAGCCCGTATAAATTGAAAAAAAAAAAAACAGCATGTTTTATAGCGGGCGTTATTTGCACTACACGCTATGCGCTATAACGGACCGCTATTACCGCTATAGCGTCTGTAGCTCAAATAGCGTGTTTTAATTGTATAGCTTAGCGTTTTGAGTCCAAAAACGCTATAACGCTGCTATAGCGCGCTATTTAGAACACTGGTAGTTGGTAATAGCTGCTTAATTAATTTAAACCAATTATTTTGTTGAAACTTTCTATCAGGCGTCGAAAAAAAATATTATATTGAAAACAAAGGCGCCAGGTGTTAAATTTTATACAGAAACCTGTGCATGCGCTCATCTCTCACGGAAGCAATTCACTGTTTTGTTTTGAAAACGTGAATTCTTACGTAAGACCACAGATTCGTTTTAATTAAATTAAGTTTACAAAAGAAAAGCACGAAGCCATAAACCGGGGGCACCGTGGTCTTTGGAGAATTAGTAATCAAGGAATATTCGTATCTACTCAACAGCAATATATATTTAGAGTTGCTATGATATTGACACAATATTATTTTAAGTTTTGATACAAGTGAATATAGTCAAGGATACCATTAACAGAAACCATAACGTGTTCTAACAAAGAACCAAGCAGCCGGTATTGAGATGAAGATGAAACTACCTAAGGATTAACTAAAACTACTGAACTTGAGCTAAAAGTACATCTTCTACATCAATCATTAGAACAATCATCAATAACTACAATAGTCAAATCAATAATAGCTATTGTTTATTTTACGTTTGAATGAATTAAGAAATAACTTGGAATAGCAATTATTTCTAGGTTCAGAATAGCTACTAACTCAATATTTCATAGGAATAGCAGAATAACAGCTAACCCGAGCTATTTCTTTGTTGATAATAGCATTTTTTTTTCATCCAAACGTGATGTGTTGAGAATAGTTTGTCAGGAATAGCAGCTATTTCTGAGTTAGCATTATTCTTGTGTCATCCAAACGTACTCAAATTTTAAAATTCTAAGGGAGCTGTTCAACAACACATGATGGATTAAATATTAATCCGTGCTAAGGAGGAGCTGTTTGGTAAGTTAAAGAAAGTGATAAAGGATTAAGATAGCTAAAGGAAGGAGGAGATGTCTTAAGAAAGAATTAAGAGATTAAGATCCAAACAAAAGGAGGAACAGTCTATTCAAATAAGACAAAACGTTTGAATTCACCATTCTAGTTATTCTAACTCAACTAAATACCGAATAGGTTACTCCAAATAGTCTAACTCCAAAAATTAACTTATTCTCAATCCAACCAAACATACCGACGTCACTCATCTTTCATCAATTAGATTGCAATTAATATTATATTTAAGCGTCAATCCAATATAAATAAAATGATTATCTTGTACAAGTAATGAATATGTACCAGGTCATTTTAATTTTTTAATTTGATATTTTTATTTTTATAATTAACTGAAAGTGTCACTGACTAAAAGAATTGAGTAATAACGTAAAATGAACAAACTAGCAATTTGAAAAGGTTAAAAAGTTTTTTCATCACCAAATACAAAAATATTTTGTGTAAAGTTTTCTTTCATTTAATTTTGAAAGAAAAACGGATAATTCAATCTTATGTCTCAACTTTAGTAGGTAATTTGAATTCATTGGTGCTAATTTGATTGGAAACGTGCTAAAACAAAAAAAACAAGTTAGATTCTTTTTTTCTATTGTATGAGTTGTCTACCTTTTTCAAGTGAGAAAATCAGGGTTCTAAATAGCGCCGCTATATAGTGATTAGTAAATGGGTCGGGCCGGGTGGTCCGGGCAAAACCCAGGCATGGGCACGGGTAATCACGATCACGGGCGTCACGGGCACACGGGTACAACGGGCCGGGTGTCACGGGTTTTTTTTTCAAAAATCCTACTCTGCCCGCTTAATACCCGTGCCTGTCACGGGTTAAGGGGCAGGACGGTCCGGATACTGGGGGCAGGACGGTCGGGATACCGGGGGCCAGGCAGTCCGGTCCGGTCTGAGTCTGGACCGGTTTTTTTTTCTGTTTTTTGTTTCTGTTTTTTTGTTCTAGTTTTTTTCTTCTGATTTTTTTTTTCTGTTATGTTTTTTTGGTTATGTTTTTTTTTCTGTTTTTTTTTTCTGTTTTCTGTTTCTGTTTTTTTGCGGTTTTTCTGTTCGGTTTTTCAGTTCTATTTTTTTTTGTTATGTTTTTTTTTCGTTTTTTTGTTCTGTTTTATTTTGTTTTTTTTTCTGTTTTATTTTGCTTTTTTTTTGCTGTTTTTTTGTTTTTTTTTTTTTTGAAAACCAATAAATTATAAATATAAATTCATACCGATTTAAACTCATTTGACATGGTTATATATTTGAACTCAATAATTTTTGTTATAATAAAATATAAATAAAAAATTTCTTAAATCAATTATTTTAAAAATAATTAAGCTCTTCTTTTAAAACAATAGATTAAAAAATAAAAGTTACCCTCCTTTTTTATTTCGGACTTGGGACCAGCTATGTAAAATAACATAGGCAGAGTTCTAACTTTTTTTTTATTAGTAATTTTTCGTTAAAATGAATAATTTAAAAACTAATTGAAACGTTTAGAAATTTATAATTTAAAAAATAACCATAAAAATTAAAGATGTTAGAAATATATACCGACACTATAGATCTAGAAGTTCGCATTCCTATACCATTGTTCGCTCTCTTCTGCATCGTTTGAATCCGAATTTCAAAACAAATCAAATTACTTCACATATTCAAAAAAATAAATCTAACATCCTTTATTAACCTATTAAAAATAAATCCGAATTTCAAAAATAAAATCTAACCTATTCAAAACAAATCTAATTACTTCACATATTCAAAAAATAAATCTAACATCTTTTATTAACCTATTAAAAATAAATCCAAATTTCAAAAATAAAATCTAACCTATTCAAAACTAATCAAATTACTTCACATATTCAAAAAAATAAATCTAACATCTTTTATTAACATATTAAAAATAAATCCGAATTTCAAAAATAAAATCTAACCTATTCAAAACAAATCAAATTGCTTCACATATTCAAAAAAATAAATCTAACATCTTTCATTAACCTATTAAAAATAAATCCGAATTTCAAAAATAAAATCTAACCTATTCAAAACTAATCAAATTACTTCACATATTCAAAAAAATAAATCTAACATCTTTCATTAACCTATTAAAAATAAATCTGAATTTCAAAAATAAAATCTAACATATTCAAAACAAATCTAATTACTACACATCTAACAAATCTAACATAAACTAAATAAATCTTACAAATCTAATTACTTAGCAAATTTAATAAATCTAACATTCAAGAAATATAACAAATCTAATTAGTTAACATTCAATAAATATAACATAAACTAAATCTAACATTCAATTTAAATTCTAAGTTTTTCTACAAAAATAAATCAAACGTCAAATTTAATTTTTAAATTACTCTACAAAAATAAATTTAACATTCAATATTTCAATCTAACAAAATTTAATCTAGCAAAATTTAATCTAACAAAATGTAATCTAACAAAAATTAATGTTACCTTTAAATTTCGCGGGAAAATCTTTGAGTATACCTTCGTAATTCCGCTTCCGTTTGCGTGTATGTGTTTGTGTATTTGTTAAATTAACAACTATTTTTTTAACAATAAAATTAAAATTGGAGAATAATAAAAATATTGAGATTGAGAGAATGAGAGATGAAAATATTGGGAGAGATGTGAAAATTTGTAAGGAATGAGTGTATATTTATAGAATTTTGTTTGGAGGGATTAAAATTTGAATTAATAAAAATTGAAAAAAAAAATGGGTAGGGGTCCGGGTAGAAAGTGGGGATGTGGGGCATGGGGGGAATGAGGGGGAGAATTTGAGTTTAAATTTTGAATTTTAGACTAAAAGTAAAAAATAAAAATAATAAATAAATAAATTTTGCCACAGGCTCACGAGCAGGGACACGGTCACGGGCACGAGCACGGGCGTCATGGGTACGGGTTACAGGTACGGGGGTCCGAGTTCTCACGGGCATTTTTCCAAAAAACCGGGTCTGGCCGGTTTAATACCCATGCCCGTGTGCCCGTGTGCCCGTGTACCCGTGCATACCCGTGGCACGGGCACGGTCCAGTCCGGGCACGGGCACGGTCCATTCTGGGCATGGTCACGGGCGGACCGGTCCAGGTTGGGTCTCCGGGGACATTTACCAAACACTACCGTTATAGCATTTTCGGACCATAAAAGCTATGTCACTATTGGCGCTGTAAGGACGCTATTTGGGAGTAGTGCTGTTTTTTCAACCAACACGCTATTTAAACCCTCTGGGGAAAATAATAAAGTTAAGTTAGATGACTGCAAAAGGATTTTTAAACCTACGGGTAATTTGCCAAAAAAAAAAATAATAATAATAATAAAAAGGATTTTGAAGAAATTTGCTAATTAAAGGAAGAAAAATAAGTTGACCTAAATGAAATAGACGTGGGGTAATTTGTCACATATCGTTCATTTTGTCTGTTCATGAATCTCCATCATATATAGATTCATAGTCACATTTTAGGTAAGTGAAACCAATCACGAGCGACTTAAAATAGTTGTTTTCTCCCTGTTATAGTTCTTAAAATTTTAAATTTTTATTCAAGTTATTCTATATAATTTAATCATTCTTATATAAATATCAACTATGCACTTGTACCGATTTTTTTTTTATTCAAAATATAAATTGAATTTTAAAAATTAACCGAACCGGCTGTGTAATTCTAATTCTACCCAAACCGGTTCACGGTTAACCGGACCAAATTTTCGGTTAACGGTTAACCGGACCCTTTGAAATAGTACGGTTAACCGTTAACCAGAAATTTGGTTTCGGTCCGGTTAACGGTTAACCGTTTAGCGGACCAACGGGTTCGGTTAACAGCTTAGCAGACCAACAGTGGGTTCGGTTAACAGTTTAGCAGATCTGTATTTTGGTTCGATTTTTGGTATACCGGAAATATTTTAACATCTGCTCTATATATATCAATCCGACGGAGAGATGAAAGGAATAAAAAAAAAGTGTTGTTTGAGAGACGAACGGAAGAAAAGAAAGAAAAAAAAACCCTCTATTTGAGATACGAACGGAAGAATAGAAGAAAAAAGAAGGTAATTTTTTTTTATAATTAATTTGTAAATTATATAAGTTAATTTTGTAACTATTGATTTTTGAATTTTTTTTTGTTGGAGAAAAAGAAGTTAAAATATGATCTCCAACCAAAATACAACATATTATAACCGTAATATTTGCATATATTACTATTATTCAATATGTAGCACAATTTTTTTTTGACCAACTTGTTATAAATAAAATAAATTGACAAATTGTTCATTATTGTTATAAAAAAATATAAATCAAAAGTAATGGAGAAAGAATGTTACTTATTATTTAATTTATTATAAATTGTAGTTTATTATTTTTTTATAATCAATTTTATTTAATTCGGAAAATATTCAAAACAAATAAATAATACTGATTTTTTTATAAATACTCAAAATTAATAACAAATTACAGATTCTATTTTTTTGAAAACTTAGTAGTAGCTACCAAGGTTCCAAACTAGTTTAGAATATGACAAAAAAATTCTAAAATGATTTAGAATTGTTTTAGGAATCCTTACGAAGCTCTGACTGTCTGATCAATCAGCTCTTCAATTCAGGTATTTTTTATTTTTTATTTATTTTAATTGATAATATAATTAATTAGTTCATTTTAAACGGTTCAGAATATTGTCGAAATAATTTAGAATTTTTTAGAACATTCCAAAATGGTGTAGAATAATTTAGGAATATTCAAAATGGTCTAGAATAATTTAGAAAAATGTAAAATGATATAGAATAATTTTTAGAGGTCCAGACAAGTTTTCATTACTTATATGCTGTTATTTTTTAAATTGTCAGACCAATCGAAACTAAAAATGATAACCATTTGTGCGAAAATTTTTATTGGAGGGGAAATCCAATACAATGATGACGGGGTCTTTTACAGTACCCGAGCTAAATACTCATTACCGCTAACCGTGAACCATAATTTTGATTATCTTCAGAATGAGATCTATAAATTTGTTAGGTACAATGCTAGTCAAGCAAATCTGAAAATTCAAGCCAGGTTTAATATATCCACTGATGGACAACATGACTATCAATTAGTACCGGTAATGGACCAACAATCGTTCGAATTCATGTTAGGAGTTGTGTCGTCTTTTTCACAAAGGTTACCGATTCTGGAGTTATATGTAGAATTGGAACCGAACTGTACCAGTCAGATTCCTGAACCTTGATCCTGACCCAGTACAAGTCGAAATCCTGTGGATCCCGACCCAGTATCGGTCGACACTCTGTGGATGTACCAATGAGACACCGACCCAGTATCGGTAGCAACTCTGTGGATGAACCAGTTATACCCCGACTCAGTACCAGTCGAAACTCTGTGGATTTACCAGTTAGACCCCGACCCAGTACCAGTCGAGTCCGTAGACAGGTACGTGATTATTCGCATGTACCTGTTGATGCAATTGATTCTGACAGTTTGGAAAGTGGAGATAAGATGCTCTCAGATGAGTCATTGGGTTCCGACTATGATATTGAACCGCTCAGCCAGTCACAATCAAAGTCTTGTCAAACACAATCCCGTCAATCACAGTACCCGATAACTGGTTGAGAAAATATGACACATCCGGTTGATAGTTTCAATGACATATCTGATTTTCGGCCTGCAGATGTCGATTTTTTCGACAGCTCAAAAAAAACATTCGATAATCCATTGGCTAAGGGTGCAGTTTATGAGTCAAAAACGGCTCTAAGAATAGCAATCAATGAGTTCCATCTCGGTAAGAACTGTGAATGCAAGATTCTTAGAAGCGAACTCAGACGTTACGAGGTGGTGTGCAGAGATGTTTTTTTATAAATTTAAGTTATGCGCCAAGCAAAACGGTCTTTCAGAATCTTGGATTATTACCAAACAAGCGTATCGTCATACGTGCAGAGTATCAGCAACACGTACGGATCATTGTCAGCTGACAGCAGAGATGATTGCCCTTGCAATTGATAAGACTATCAGAAGGGATGTGTGCTCTCCTATAAATCATATCCGAGATATCGTCATGCAGAAATATAATAAGGTAACCCCCAAGTATAATAAATTATGGAGAGGCCGTGAGCTTGCTATTGCAAATCTGTTTGGGAGTTGGGAGAACTTGTACGACTTGCTTACTCCACTATTAGAAGCCATCAAAAGAAACAATCCAGGAACCAAGTATTGTGTGACCTCGACCCCGATTGATGGAGAAACTGACAGGCTTTTCCACAGAGCGGCATGGGCATTTGGAGCTTGTATTACAGCGATACCGTTCCTCAGACCAGTGATTAGTATCGATGCATGTTTCATATTGGGACGGTACCAAGGTAGGCTGCTGATGGCATGTATGTATGATGCCGAAAACCAATTACTTCCAGTGACTTGTGCAATTGTGGAGAAAAAAAGTGCTGACAACTGGGGTTTTTTTATGAGATGGTTTATGCTCGAAGTAATTGGAGATAACCGATTCTTTTGTGTCATATCAGATAGACATTTGGGAATTAAAACCGTGTTCCAGGAAATCTCGGGTGAGATGAGACTACCAATCAATGTGTGCACCGTTATTGCTCTCAACATGTTGCGGAAAATCTCTACAAGCACATGGGCCGTAAGAGAGAGTTAGCGATAGGTTCATAGCTGGAGTGAACAAATGCAAACCTAGGAAGTTGCAGGAGATATTACAAGACTTTGAAATTAGTTGTCCGAAGGCTATCGACTACCTTAACAAGGTGGGTAAGAGGAACCCTAATGATGAAGACGAGCTTCCATGTCCAGAGAAGTTGTATCAAGCAGAGGACGGAGGTTACCGATGGGGGATAATGACAACAAATATGTCAGAGTCACTGAACACCGTGTTCAAAATTAGTCGGCGATTAGCGGTTGCAGCGGTCGTGGAGGACATGTTTTATAAGTTGAATAAATGGTTTTTTGACCGATGGAACAAAGCTTAAATGAGATTTCAGGATGGTCAGGTGTGGTCCGACAGGGTAACTAAGTTATTGCAAAAGTGTATCGAAAAAGGAAGGGACATGACTGTGATTCCTTACCGTGGAAGACATGGTCTTTTTGAGGTCATGATTAAGGGTGAAAAATACCAGCAAGGCGTAATCAACCGAGACTTGAGTATACTCATAGGGATTTCGGTTATAGGATTGTTGTTATGGACAACAACAAGGTTGAATGTGAATGTCAGAAGCCTCAACTAACCGGCATACCATGTTCTCATTTCATGGCGGTTGTCCGTGAAATGAGATATGATGAAAATTTATACGTCAACCCCTTGTACCGTATGTCAATAGTGTTACAAACATGGAGCAGACATTGGGAACCGAAAGGCAACCAATGTGAATGGCCTGCATATAATGGCACAAAAATTAAACCTGATTCGGATCTGATCAAGAAAGGACAGAGACGGCACAACCGCATACTGATGAAAATGGACAGAATGCGTGGTCAGAGACTCGAACACCAGCCTCATCGTGAGACAATTGATGGGAATGCTGCAGGTATAACTGATCAGTCAATTATAAATACTTTTTTTTAACTAAATTCACAAATTAATACATGGTCTACACTACATGTAGAGGAGGTAGCAAGACAGGCACGAGCAGCAACAGAGCAATCGGCAAGAGGAAGTACAACTGTTTGGCGCACCCTCAGACAACATTTGAGTCTGCGTCGTAGAAATTAACTTGTGTGTTATTTTATTTGTATGTGTTGAGAACTATTTTATTCTGTATGTGTTGGGAACTATTTTATTCTGTAATATTTTAATATTGCTGATTATTAAAATTGCAGATGATAAAGATGGACAGTAACAATCGAGAAAAGACCGAGGAAAAGAAAAACAACTGTCAATTCACTGTAAGAGATAGAAAGACTGTCCGAGATGTGTGCAGATAAAAGAATATTTTTGAGTTGAAATATCTGATGATGATTTTATCGATAAAAAGGTCTAGCTAGCACGTCGTTTGGGACAGATAAAAAAGACTGGCTAGCATTGTTATTAAGTAGGTTGTCGAACTAAGTTTAGTTTATTTTTGGATGTTATGTTGTGCAACTTGAATTATTTTGTGAAGCATTTGTATGTGATGAGAACTATTTTATTTGTATATGCTAAGAACTATTTTATTTGTATGTGTTGAGAACTATTTTAGTTTAGTTTGTATTTGAGAATTATGTTGTTAAATTTCTGCATTTTTAAAACAGACATAGATATAACTAAAATAGATGGAAGGAAATAAAAATAATTAAAACAGACATAGATAAAATTGATATAGATACAACTAAAATAGATGAATTATACAGACATAGATAAACGATAAGAAAATAGATCAAAGGCCGGGCATGTGGCCGAGATAATATGCATACGTGAAGCGCCGTGTCGCACGGCGGCACCTATGACCCCTTCCTAGTTCTTCTTCTGGGCTTCTATCGCCTGTGCTACCATCAGATGGACGTGAATGGGATGCGGATGCCCCTGCGTCACTAGTATCGATAGATGGACGTGAATGGGATGCGGATGCCCCTGAGTCACCAGTATCGAAAGGTGACCCTTCAAATAACCAACTAGTCCTCGGATGCTCACGCCGCAAAGTCTCCATAGATACTCGTCGTGCAATCTCGATATCCTCCTGCTCATGCAAATCTTCTATGGTGCCTATGCCTATTCCCTGTCTCTGATAATCCTCCCAAGACAGATTGCGTCCACTCTGATCCTGATTCACCTGTAATTCATACACAGCTTTAATTCCTAAAAAAATAATTGTAATTCATAAAAAAATACTTGTTCAAAACAAAAAACATACCTGTTCAGGATCAACGTCCTGATGTAGGCTGTAACTCGGCCCATGCGTCTGCAAAAGGCTATCCGGATTCCAAGCTTGCGTCCCCTGATCCTGAGATACCTATACTTAGAATTTAGTTTGATAGGTTGGGGTTTACAAACAATTTTTTTAAGTAAAATTACAAATTACCTGTCCAGGGTCTGCGACTGGACGTGGTGGATTTACCGGTGCAAATGCTTCTGATGGGATGTACTTTCTCCATTCGGTGCCGTCATATAACCAACCCTTAAAAGGATCTGGGCCTTTGAATTTGGGCAGTTCTGGATATGGATACGCCCCAATAGGAGTAGGCTCGTCCGATGGGATCGCTTCCTAGTTTTCTGGAATCCCCGCCTCATCCATCATTTGCCGGGTGTTCACACAAAAGCGTGCACACGAAGTTTCAGGTACAGCTAGCTGTACCCTTTTAAACCGTGATTGAGCTTTCGTATTAGGTTGCAAGTGTACAACCTCTGTCCAATAGTACAATCAGGTATTGATCCTCAGGGACGGGACAATTCAAGTCTAGATTACTACTTATCCTAGTTAGGTACAAGAAGTGAAAAGTTTGGTTTGAATTCGTTTCAAGTTTCTAAATTCAACAACAGAAGATAACAGAAAAATAAATGTTGGTTCAAATTGATTTAAAATGAAGTTTCCAGGGTTTCAGATTTCATCCTCAACCTTGCCTCTCTGGACCTTCACGCGACCCGCATGCTTTCACATGTGACCCTTGTGGCGCGACCCACGTGGTCCTCGAGTGAATGCAGCATTGAACCTGATTCTGAGTTATTTACTTGTGCAAAGATCTATTGACTGTACCGAAAGTTCTTGGATCTCAACTTTTGTTTATTGACTTAATGAACCTAGTAAGGAATTGCAATTTTACCTTTTTAGATCTACAACCTCAAACTTTTGTTTACAAGTGTTCAATCTAAGTCATTTGATCGGTTTGCTAAAGGTATCCACTATCTCTCAATAGATGAAAATCTCACCTCTCGGCTCAATTGATCTATCTTTTCAGATCCAAGACCTACCTCAATTACTTGATCAAATTGCAAGAAATATCAAGGTCTCAATATTAGAAGCAATGCAAGAAACATACAACAATAGACAACAAGATTCAATCAAACAATCACAATCAAGTAATGGAAGAATAATACTCAATCAAATGAACACAAGAACAACTCAAATTCAAATCCAATGCATTACAATCAAGGTTTTAGATTACATCAACCTTAGAAACAAGATAGTTCTACTCAAGCATCATAAAGAAAGAGAAAGAAGGACAAATCATGATACAACCGAAGATGGAGATGGATCTATGAAGAATTTCCAAAATCCTCCCTCCTCAACTTCCTTTCCTGATCTCTACTCCACAAGGGGGTAGAAGCTTCAAATTCGGAACCCCCTCTCTGGTGACAGAGGTGGTCTATTTATAGACCTTTGCAAACGGTTGCTTCAATTCTGGGCCTTTATTAGGCCTTTACTGTCTGCTCTGGAAACTCGTGATGCGACCAGCATCGACTTTGATGAGGGTCGCGTGCAGAGTCTCAGAATTCAGTAACTTCCTTGATTTCACCCGTTTTCTGCAAAATAAGAATGAAATCGCAGCAGTACCACATTCTATGGATATTCAATGTAAAATACGCGATTTGGTGGTTTAAAATGTAGATTTTGGTATAGGAATTGGTCAGAACAATAGATCAAATATGGAGATATCACCGGGCATATGGACCGAAACTTGTATCACAGCAGAGATGCCAGCTTGTCCTCATCAATTTTTTACCAAGCTTTCTCCACCCCTTGATTAAGAACATCTTGACACCGGGCGCCAACTCTCCAATCCCAGTCAATGCCTGTACACAAACATTTTCAATTTTAGCAATTATGAGTTTTCAAATAATTGAATCAACGAGGATAGAAATTAAAAATATTTACAGCTCGAGTGACAAGTGGTCCGCTGGGAATGTATCCACTCGGCCCATGCTCTGTTCCGGGGAGCCAATTCGTACGATCCATTCCTTCCACGTGCTGACTAAACAAATAGACAGATGCCATACATCTCTTCTGGTACCGCTTGCGATAACGTGGAAGGTCGTTTTGGTCAAACGAGCGACCTTCTCTGATTACTTGCGCCTCATATGCAGTAGCCAATTGAACATATTCCACGTGTCTTGTGGCCTAGGACTTGTTCTTCTTTGAGGCCAACATCAACCTATTCATAATTTTATAAGAACTTAACACTCAAAGGTAAGTAATATAAATAAGGAAACTGACGGTGAGTAAACCTTACTTGTGCAACTCAACATGCGTGTGTCTATTCAGTGGTTCTGGCACCGGAATCTCTTGAAACAATCCGAATTGGCGCATGCAGCGATCCGGATAGGTATGCTCAATGATCCAATAAAATATCAGTGGACCGCGATACAAGTAGTTGATGCGTCCAAAGGGTATGATGCAAAGTTTCAGTACAATGATGTACTTTTTAAACCTTTAACACACATTTGAATTGAATTGCAAGTGCACAATTCTTATCAAAGTAGTATTTTAGGTATCGATCCACAGGGAGTACGATAAAAACTTAGTTCAAACTTTAGTAATAAATTTCAGAAAATAAAATAAAATAAAATGCAATAAAAGTAAATTGGGGGGGGGGGGTTGTTCTAACAATTCCTAAGGTTGGGTTCAATACCCAAAAGAAAGGAGTTTGAAACAATAATTGTAAATAAAAGTAAAAGAAAGGAATTGGTTTGCTTTGAAGATTTAGAGATCTAGGGGTCTTTGGTCTACAATTCCTTGCTAACTCTATTAATTCGGTATTTATTTGAATTCATGTATGATTTGACGAGGTTTCTAACCTAATATGTTATTAAGGGTTACTTTCGTAAATTAATAACGTGCCTAGGTAACTCAAACTTCTCAATGAAGTTCCCCACCCTAGTTACCTTGACCTATAAGCTCTTGTTAGTCTCTCCTCTCCTCAAATATTGGTACTTCGCAATTAAGTCCATCATACCAATACCTGATTTGAATTGAGATGTCCTAATTAGGGTTTGACTTCACGATTAGGTTCTTCACCAATTTTCTAACCTTAATTTCTATAGTTCCGGCTTAGATTAAATTGGTTACAATCTTAACCTAAACCTGAGGTATTTGCATTCATAGTTTGGTACTATCATATTGATCACAGTCAATTTTGGTTCTTTGGAATCCAAAACGGGATACTACAATTCAAGTACTAATTATGTAATTGACACAAATGATTAAATCACAGAAATTAACATCAAATCCCATAAAACAATCATAATAAAAACAAATAACCGAATAAAATAGAATTAAACAAGTTCATGCATTGACCTAAACCCCTAGAGAGAGAACTACTCCCTCATGGAGAGATCCATTACAAAAATTGCCAAAGTAAGAAGAAATGAAATAAAGGAAGTAATTGTTAGTTTGTAATAATCTAGAAGTCAATAATACGATAAGTTAATCATAAAGCTTTGTTCATGAATTGAATGTTTATATATCATTTTGTTACCTTGAGTATTATTGCATTTGTGGATCATTTCGAGTTCATGACTGAAATTGTGAAACTCCATAATATAGATAATATATACTCTTAAAAGGTCACTGACCAAGGTAATTAGCAGGAACACTAATTACCGCTATAATGTTAGTATGTGGATTAAAAGATGGTTAAGTTTTACAAACCACCTGACACGAGATGTCATTTTAATCACATAGATACATGTTCTAGGAACATGGTATTTGACAGACCCCGAATGAAACATTAAATAGAATTGTGTTCGTGTCATTTATGTTTTCATTCAGTGTCAAAGTTCTACAGTATGAGATATTTATCGTTCCCATTAAGAAATATATATGAGTAAGTGTTATCTAACGCTGTCCGTAAAAAGCAGCCATAACGGTAGCATTTCCATATGTATAGCTTAGGTGAGGAAGTGATAGTCTGCCAAGAATACTATTTGTCCCTCGTATCTCTATACGAGCTATAGCATCACTGGGCCCCTTGGTAGAGTTAGATTATCTGCATGCAGTATAATTACAAGAGTAATTATATTTGATAATCTACTCAAGATCAAGAAAAGATACAGTTAACAAGGATGACACATATCTACCTTAAAACTGATCTGATAGCTATGAGACAGAAGAACTGACACAAGTAAATTGTTTACTGGATCGTGATATTGTACAGTACAGCATCATCTGTGTAATTGGATGGTCATGATGTGTTGCCAGATGCCACCCATGACTAACAGAAGTTAAAACAGTTTTAACTCTGTTTACCAACATAACACAGATCCTATTGGGTCACACCATATAGGAGCTACTCGGAGAATCTTACTGATTAATTATAAATTGATTATAATTAATATTAAGATGGTTATAATTAATTATACGTGATATAATTAAATTATAAATGTCATTTAGAATGACAAGCAGAAACAACGGTTAATTTATAAACGTACACGTTACGTTGTATAAAAGTTACCGAACAATAACCGAAAACAAATATAATTGTACATGACAATTATATATATATGATTTGGAATTTTAATTGTTAATTATGGGTTTGAATTATGGATTTAAAAGCCCAAAATAATCAAAGCCTTAATTAAAATTAAAGGCCCAAAGTCAAAGCCCAAAATCAAAGCCCAACACTATTCATGCCTTAATGGGCGAAGGGCAAAATGGTCTTTTTACCCTTGGTGCCGACTTCCCATGTGTTGACATGTGTCATGTGAGGTGGAAAGGGTATTTTGGTCATTTCACATGATAAAAGGATGAGGTGTCAAGGGCTTTTGGTAAATAGATTTGTTTTGAGGGGTATTTTGGTCTTTTGCAAACCTCCTCAAAAGTCTATAAATAGAGGGGTAGGGGTAGAGAGAAAGACTCACTAATTCACGTGTTAATCTGATTACTTTGTTAATCGGTTTTTCTCTCTTCCTTGATTTCGGTTATTTCGAGATTAGGAAAATAATATATTTTGCGAAATCCCGCGGTTTAGCTTTTAAAGCGATACCAAGTAACCTCGGGACACAAATATATTTATTTTGTCATTTTTCTCGGTGAATAGTGTTTCAGCAGAATTCCGCGGTTTACGGTATTTCTGGCAGAAGAAATAAATCGCTCTCCGGTTAGTCTTGGTGGATAACCGATAGAGGTATCACACGTGTGATACTACGAGTCGATTCCTTCCTTGGTGTAGCTCTTCTCGCTTATTCTGCATTCCAACTGAGATTTGGAATCAAGGTATAAATTGTTATATTAATCTATTTAATTTGTAAATAGATTTAATGCTTTAGAAAATCAATCATGGAGTAGATCTGTAAATAAATTAAATGAGATTTTGATGCCAAAGGAATACTGAAGGTGGACCGCCTTGGGAGGTTTCCTGACATACCTCGTTTAATTTTTAGCTTAACTTAACTGTAAAAATTTTGTTTTACACACTTCCGCTGTTAAGCTAAATTAATGGGTTTGAACCGTCAAAACCCCAACAGTAATTACACCCTTTGACAAATAAAAAACCTCTATCTTGCCGACTTCTTGCTCAGGAAATCATTCTTCTCCTTGCTTGAAAGCTTTCCTTTTCTCCATAATTTATAGCTAAGAATTGTGTGTGTGTGTGTAGAGAGAGAATGAGAGAATGAGAGATGATGGATGGGAAGAGATGAGATGAGATGTTATGAGATCAATTGAGAATGAACCCCCCTCTTTTATAGTCAAGGATCATGTCCAATTAAGAGCCTAAGAAGTGGAGTTAGTGGGTGTTATATTGGATTGCTTCCCAGGATGTCTTGTCCATGTTATGCTGTAAAAACGTGTCCATCATGCGCCAAAAATAGAAAAGGTGTCAAAAAACGTATATTTCTGACTGTCTGCGAATTTAATGCATCCAAACGACTCCAAATTTCCTTTTTTAATTTCTCATGTTGTAGATCTTTTTCCTAGCTTTCCAAAAAGTGGTCGCAATCCTAAATCAGAGTTACGAGTCAAAAGTTATGACCGTTTTAAGTTCAGACTCTATTTTTGGCTGACGGCTACAGTGTGTCCGCACTGCAATCCGCATTGCTACAGTACTATCCGCGCTGGGATCCGCACTGCGTCCTCACAATCCGCACTGCTACAGTACCATCCGCACTGCGTCTTCACTATCCGCACTAGGCTCGGACTTTTCTTGTGTGACCAGAGTGCGGCTGCATCGAGATCCGTGCATCCGCACATATTTTGATGTATAGCTTATTATACCTTTTTAAAATTGGGGCGCGTCCAGAAATCCATCTAAGTACTTATTTTGGCCATATTCCAAACCGTGTGTTCGCAGTGGGCATTTTTCTTCGGTTTTTCTTCATTTTTCTTCATTTCCTGTAAGTTAAAACCAAGCAAACGCAGTAACTTGATCCTAGGTGTATTCTATTGACTTTATATTCAAAATACAAGATATTTGGTGTTATTTTGTGATAAAAATCAGATCGAATATATATATAATTTAGGACTATCAGTAGTAGGGTCGATAAATTTATCAAGAATGTGAGTTATAATTTATAAATACAGTAACATATAACTAAATAAATAAATAGATTGAAACATACCCTTCCCTGCTGGTTCACTATCGGAAGCTTGCTGTAGACCCTCCCGTACAGCTCCCAATTCACATGATCCTCCGTCAAACTCTAAAACTAGCCCCGCGGGATACGTGCACCTTGGGTCTTGAAGTAGGAGGATGACACATATTTGTGCGGACAACACCATTTGTACACAAAAGATGCGCATGTATCAAGCGATGGAGCGCCCCAGGTAGGTTCCCAATTTTTAGTTTGAGGCTCAGGCCGGAGAACTGGAAAGCGGGTCCATGACCAGTGCTGCAGAAGCATCAACAGACCATGCATAGATCCTCTCCCGGGCTCGGTAGCGACAGATAGATATCGATACAGATATGCAAGAACTGCTTCACCCTAATTGTACTGTACCGGCGTGTCCAAATCCACGATTAGATTGAAATAACACAATGGTATCCCGTCCCCGCCACTGTCTGGGTACAAACTGGACGACATCAGGTCCAAGATAAATGCACGGACAAACCTAGCAAAATTCAAGACAAGGTGAGTACATTATTGATAGGCTAAAGAACAAATAAATTAATATATATATATATATATATATATATAATTAATACTTCAGCGTCTGCTCGTCGCAATCTACTGGTAGCTTCTCAAATTGTTCACGAAACTTAGATTTTAGGAAAGTCAACTCCATACTTTTTTCATTTCTCTTAGACCCCCGTTTTTTCAAAAGATCACTTTGCTCATGCTCTTTGATTCCTAACAATTCGAAGAGCCTGCCTTTTGCATTCCTCCCGTCTGTACTCCCCGTCACTGGGACTCCCGTAATGGGCAAACCCCATAAATAGCTGACGTCCTCTAAAGTAACTGTAATTTATCAAATTAAAAAATATAAATTTCTTCACTTGAATTGTCAGTAAATTATCACAAAGAACAGATTTATTTGAAATAGTTTTGAAGTTAATACCTGTCATCTCTCTGAAGGGAAGATGAAAGGTGTGTGTCTCGGGACGCCACCACTCCACAAGTCTGTGTATCAGCGCCGCATCGATTTTTTTGTGAGGCATGACTGCGATCTGGTATAAACCCAATCGAATCAAGAATGGCACGTATGCAACGTGGTACGCGGTCATGCAACGGTAGTGCTTCACGTTTATAACATCTTTTTTCTACATTATTGAAAATAAAAATTAGAAATTAAAACAAGATGATATTTCTGAACAAGTAAGAAACAAAGAAATAAGTAATTGCTTACCTTCTCAGAAACCTGACACACCCTGTGACTGCTATGTGGTATACACAATAGATCACTAAAAGTATCTCGCGCCATAGGTACTTCATCATTGATTTCGTCGGCCATGCTACAAAATCAATTCAAAGTTAATTCATTATTTTCAAAAATTTTAAACTAATCTAAACTGTTTTGGATGTTTCTAATTATTTCTAATCCAATTTAGATTACCTAAATTTTCTAAACTATTTTACACTATTTTAAAATTTTCTAAATTATTCTAGACCGTTTTCGAACTTTTCTAAATTATTATCGACTATTTTGGAACTTTCTAAATTATTCGAGCACCAGTTTAAAAATTTCTAAATTATTCTACACTATTTTACAACTTCCTAAATTATTTTTCACCATTTTGAAATTTTACAAATTACTAATTACTCTAAACCATTTTGAAATTTTTCTAAATTATTCTACACTATTTTGGGAGTTTCTAAATTATTTTTCACCATTTTGAAATTTATACTATTTTGGAAGTTTCTAAATTATTCGGGCACCACTTTAAAATTTTCTAAATTAATCTACACTATTTTGGAACTTCCTAAATTATTCTACACTATTTTGAAACTTTTCTGAATTATTCTACACTATTTTGCAACTTTCTAAATTATTCAGGCTACTATTTTAAAATTTTCTAACCAGAACTAAACAATTTCAAAATAATCAAAACAATATTCCAAATAATATTCCAAACAAATTCTAAACAATTTTTCAATATTCCAAACAATATTCCAAATAATATTCAAAATAAATATTCTAAATAAATTTCAAATAATATTCCAAATAATTATTAGAATAGTTTCAATTTCACTTTTCGGTATAGAGACATGCATTTTTGTTATTTTCAAATAATATTTCAAATAAATATTTGAAATATATTTCCAAATAATTTTCCAAACAATCTTAAACAATATTCCAAATAATTCCAAACAATCTAAACAATCTAAACAATCCAAACAAATAATTCTAAACAGTCTAAACAATCCAAACAATATTCCATAATTCTAAACAATCTAATCAATATTCTAAACTATTCTAACTAATATCATAAACTATTTTAATATTTTAAAAAAAAAAACTGATTGAAAAGCCTCGTCTTCTTCTCTTCTCTTCTTCCTGCAGATCCCCGAGCAAATGTCGAAACTAAACTAAAATTCGACATTATTTCAGCACATCACGAGTATACAGTGCCACGTGTCAACGCCCTGCATGAATGACCCCCACGCGTCTAAAAAAAAAAAGGTTGGTTCGGTTAACCAATAACCGGACCGACAAGTCTACAGTGCCACGTGTCGACGCCCTACATGACCCCCACCCCCACGCGTCTAAAAAGAAAAAAAGAGCCCAGTTCGGTTAACCAATAACCGGACCATTCTTTCCGGTTAATAGCTAACCGAACCAATAACCTTTCAGCTAAACGGTTAACCGAACCAACTAAAACCGGTTAACCGTTAACCGGACCGAAACCAAATGTCCACTTAACAGTTAACCGGACTATTTCAAAGGGTCCAGTCAACGGTTAACCGGTTTGGGTAGATTTAAAATTTCACAGCCGGTTCGGTTAATTTTTAAAATTCAATTTATATTTTGGATAAAAATAAAAAAATCGGTACTTGTAACATAGTTGTTAAAATTCTACATCGTAATTATATATATATATATATATATATATAGATCTGCATTCAAATTTAAAAGTTTGTAATTATCCGTTAAACTTTAAATTTTCCCATTTCATCAATATTTTCTAACTCTTATAAAATAAATGTACAGCGCACTAAATTATCTATCTGCTCAATTTTAATTTTCAAGTTCCGTTCAGAAACCAAAGGCAACACTTCACCTGTTTAAGCCAATTAAGTTATAATTTTAGATAAGAAAGAGTATCAGAAGTAGGGGTGTCAACGGGTACGATACGGGTCGGGTGGAGACATTTTCATACCCGTACCCGTTATGATAACAAAAAAAAATCTTTACCCTTACCCGTATTTTCCAATACGGTACGGGTCGGGTAAACGGATAAAAAAATATCATTAACATTTCAATTTGTGTTTTCAATAAAATAATTTTTAAAATAAGAAAAAGTAATAATGAATACAACTAATTTGTATTATGAAAATTTAATAAAATACAAAAAAATTATTGTATTATGTATCATCTTCATACAAATATATATTTATATATGTAATTTTATTTTTTTTAAATTATCTTATACTAAAACGGATAAGATAACGAAAAAAAATCATTACCCTTACCCATACCCGATTAGCTAACGGAATAAAAATCTTACCCTTACCCGTATTTTCGGATACGATATGGGTCGAGTAAACGGGTAAAAGGGTGCCATTGACACCCCTAATCAGAAGCTTTTCTACGAATCTGCGACGCTTCTAATCAGGATTAGAGATGTCACCTTTTTCCAACCCGATCTTAAATTTTCAACTCGGTAAGGTCAGAAAAAATGGGTGCTCGCTGATCATAGATTGTCAATCAAATCGTCCTATGTCATAGAAAAATGATTCGAATCTCCGTATGAGGTGTCAACTTTTTTAAAGAATTCCACTAAAATAATAACAGTGTTTAAAGTAGACTCACACACCGCTTTGAGTGCGGCAGCTGCCTTTTTTTTTTAATTTTAAAATTTAGTAGGAAAATACAGATTAGGTTATTTTTTTTCTTTTCTAAAAATTATTTTGTTTCTCTCTGGAACTGAAAATCTCGCCAGATCAGCTCATAAACACCATTAATAAAAAACTTTGTTGTTTTTATACAAATTTTATAGAAATTTACGGATTCGAAACAACTTTGTTGTTTTTTAATATGTAAAATGATATTATTTTTTTTTATTATTATAAAAATATACTGTTTTTATTGTTTCTTGTTGTGTTAGATTGTTTTTTATCTAGTACCTTATTAGTTAATGGGTTTGAATCCGATAAGTTATTTTAACCCGATTCATGTTCCTTCCGGACAAAAATCTTGCGTCCGCTGTGTAAGTAGCATTAGAACGTAGAATAAAAGAGAAATTTTGATATCTCTAATTATTATGTCTCTGCTCTTCTAAAGAAGACCTTAATTACATAAAGCAATCACATGAGTATATATCTAACTCATTCGTTAAATTATGTGTGTGTGTGTGTGTGTATAAGTAGTGATGTCAATTTAATCAACATTCATCACATTATTACCGCTAATTTAGGAGCATCTTTGTTCTAATTGTAAAGCAATTGCAAATTCTGACTGATAAAAGTAATTTCCGTTACAGATATAAGTATCGATTCTGAAATTTATAAGATTATTAAATTTGTAATTTGTCTAAAACTGACACATCAATTTGTAATAGACAATATGCAACTTTTAAAAGTAAAAAAAATTACACCAACACTTAAAAATAAAAATAATAGTAATTATGACGATCATATGAAATTAATTGAGTAATAATTCCTCAAATTTACTCTGTTAGCAAATTAATTCCGTTCTAACGCGTGCATAAAATTAGTTCGATTATGTGAAAACAAAAAATGGGCACTTTATTAAGGGTAAAATAGGTATTTCATAAATTAAAAATGTGTTTAAATTGAAAAGACCATAAAATGAGTAAATTTGTGATTTTTTTTTTGCAGTAAAATCCGTTGGCGGTTTTATTAAAAGAGTTACAAACTAGCTGTTACATATGATTAGACAAAAAATTTAAAGAGCGTATCTTTTTTCTTGTGTGTTTTTGAAATTTAGGATAAATATTGTATTATGGACTTTAAATGAGGAAGTACGTAATTTTGAAGTTTTTGAGAGGTATAAATGAAATAATACATACTAACTTTGATAGTTTGATCTAAATTTAATATGTGCAGCATTTTAACCTCATAGCATTTACGTTTTCGAAATTACAAAATATGATATCTTTTAGCGCGTCAACAATTTTGACATATAGCTTTCAATAAATTTCATACAATTTTCATTCCTACAAATTTCTAGACTGATTGATAATTTAGCAAGATTGTTAAAATAGAGATTACTTCACAATTTTGTAATTGTGAATTCGCCTTTGATTTAGGGGAACAAATATAACGTTTTTCTGTGTATTTTTTATGTGAAAAGTTGTGGGATCGAAACCCGAATGATTATTTTTACTGGACATAAAATTTGGAAAATTAGACCTTTGTCTTTCTCTAAAGAAAAAAGAAACTTATACAATATGCTAAATTGACTTTTCACATATCAAACGAGGATAATGTATGTACTAATTTTAAAATTTTAAGACTACCAATTTCTAAATACAACAATATATATACTATTTTGATTCATATTTTACCGCAAGTAAATGCTCCAGTTCTCAAGTTACTTTTCAGTGTTGTAATTAGTTTTTGAACTAATAAACTCTTACATAACAATAATATTTTACATAACTGTATTAGACGGACATATAGAGATTAATTATAAAAAAATTCTATAAAACATGAAAAATAATTTTAATATATTATGAAATTTATTTTAAATTATATAAAAATTAATTATTATACATAAATAAATAAAATATATAAGGGTAATCTGACTAGTAGTTTTTTTTTTATTACAGTTCATTTTAACTAAAGCAGTCAAACTTTGAAAAAGAAAAGAAACAAAAAAACATGAGCGGTTGAATCCGTACTTTCTTCCTTCGGAATTAAGTAAAGAAATAAAAAAAAAAACGCACCCGGAAAAATAAATTAAAAACGAACAACTATCAGCGGGATGTTACATCATCTCATATCTCATATGCAACTACTAGTTTTGTTATGTTTCCTTTTTAAGTTGGAAAAACATAATAAATTAAAAAGATGATTGATTTATTAATTATGCTTGGACCGTATTATGGTCGTCTGCGTTATTTCCTAACAAATATTATGGATGCCCAACTTGTACCACAACGATGCAAAAGACCTAGCCTCGATATTGTGGTTAAAATCTCTGTGTTTAGGAGTGGAATTAAAAAATTGAGATTGACAATACTGGATATACAAGTATTATATTATTTTATTTTATTGAGAAGACTTATAATGTATTTTAAAAAGAAAATTATAGAGAGAGCTTAGTATTAGGGGCGGATGCACCTTGAGAAATTGCCGACATTTTTATTTTTACTCAAATTTTAAAACATTTTAATAAAAATAACCAGATTTTTAAAAAAATTAAAAAATACCCAAAGTGCGGAACAATTCCGCATCCCGGAATAAAAATTCGGGAGTGCGGAAAAATTTCGCACCTTGGAATAAAATTGTTTAGACCTTGGATTAAATCCAGCACGGATTTGGAGTGCAGCAAAATTTGAACGGTGGAGATTTTCCAAAGAATGAAGTGATTCATTGATTGATATATATATATATGGTGCGAATTGCACCTGACTGGAAGCAAACAGTTATATTTTTTTTAATTAACATTGTTATAAATTTTTCTTCTATATATAAGTTTCAAAGTTTAATATTTCATATCATGTAATTATCTACAAATTATTCTTCAATTCATAACTCGAATCGAGGCTTTGTAAAATTTCCATAATGTTGTACGAATATTTTCAAGTATTTATAATTCGATTTTAGAATCCAAAAAATTCAATATCAATTAGTATGTATATACATATATAGAGTAAAACTAATATACACTTAAGTGTACCGTACACTTAACCCTAGAACCGTACGATTTCTTTAAAAGTCGTGTAGATTCTTTAAAAGTCATGGCAGCACGAATCTCAAAGCTACATATTAATATCTGCTTGGAGACCAAATTTTACATTTTTTGGAATTTTTTTGCTATTTATTAAGCCACTTTGAAAATCGCTGATCCAACGGTGAACCCCTGATTTTACTGTTTGGTAGTTCACCGTTGGATCAACGATTTTCAAAGTGGCTTAATAAATAGCAAAAAAAATCCAAAAAAATATAAAATTTGGTCTCCAAGCAGATATTAATATGGAGAACAAGATGAACGGTTCGGATCGACCATTTGGATTTTGAAAAATCAAAAATGGGGTGGCAGCACTTCGGCCGAAGTGCTGCCGAAAGCATATTAGCCCGTCTCTATATATATATATAAACATCAAATCAAATATCTATAATTCATAAACGAACGAAATTTGTAACTTTTATATAGTCTTATTCGTACGAGAATTTTGTATATTTATTATCCTCCTAATTAGAATTCTTATTTATTTATTTTTCTACACGAATTATTTAATTTTCTATTCTAAATTTTACGAACTTGTAACGAATTTTTGATTTATGAATCTTGTGGATAATTATCAATTATTATAGGTACTAACTATACTTTATTTTTATTTATTTTTAAATCTCAAATTTTGATATACATAATTTCATAGTTTATTTATATTTCAAAATTTTTAGATTCATTTAAATTGATAATAAAATTTCTAAACAATCATTTGGTTTAATTAGTAAAATTTTAATTTGAGTGAAAATTTTCAATTAGCACGATTAATATTTATTTAAAATTTCGGGATATACAATAACTCAAAATTTTCAGATTTGCATAGAAGCCCCTCTAGTTAATTAATTTATAAAATTCAAGTTTATTCGGAGTACACCCCTCCTTATTATCTAAGAGAGAAGGGAGAGAGGATTAATTGGGTGCTTCAAGATCCGTGCTGGATTTAATTCAAAGGTCTAAACTATTTTATTCCGGGGTGCAAAATTTTTTTGCACTCCCAAATTTTTATTCCGGGGTGCGGAATTTTTCTGCACTCCCGAATTTTTATTATGGGGTGCGGAATTTTTCCACACTTTGGGTATTTTTAAAATTTTTTCAAAAACCTGGTTATTTTTATTAAAATATTTTAAAATTTGGATAAAAATAAAAATGTCGGGAGAAATTTAGTGGAAAAATACAAGTTTGATATCACTTTGCTCTTTCCTATAAATTATTTTGTCTCTCTCTGGAACTGAAAATCTTGCCAGACCAGTTTAAAAACATTGTTAATGAGAAATTGTGTCGTTTTTATATAAATTTTATAGTAATTTACGGGTTCGGACCAAGTTTGTAGTTTTTTAATATGTAAAATGATATTATTTTGTTGTTTTTATTATGTAAGAGTATGTTATTTTTTATTTTTTATCATTATATTGATTGTTTTTTTTATCTAGTATCTGATTGGTTAATGGATTTGAATCCTATAAGCTATTTGAACCCGATTTCTCCCTCCGTGATAGAAATTCGTCATCCGCACCTGATTAGTACCCCTTCCCCTATATCTATTTCCTTTCTTTTTGTGCTGCACTTTGCAAGAAAATTAATTATTCAAATACAAAAATATATTATATTAAAGCTTTTGATATATTTCACAACACCATGTATCATGATGTCACACGAGAAAACCTCTACAATAGAAGGGCTTTTGATGTAATTTTTTTGTCACAATATTGATTTCTAAATTAAATGTTTGAACAATGAGTTTGTTTTGCGAATCCTTTGACCCAGATAGATTAGTGGATTATAGGAAAACACCATCAACAAAACACAAAATATTTTGTTTTTCTAGAAGAGAGAATAAATAGTTCTGCCAATTTTAACACATTCCTAAAAACAAACGCTTTCAGCAACTAAAACAACAATATTTATCTACTCGGATGCACACTTTTTGACGAACATAAATACAATAATTTTAGAAAAACAATGGACCGAATTTTTTTTAGGTACCATCTAAATATTTGAAAATTCTGATTTTACATTTCATTGAATAGAAATTAAATTTCCACCACCCACGCAGCTCTGAATTGTGCAGAACCAAGACCATTAGCGCAGGCTGGAGCTGCGCAAGAATGCGTATCCTCTGCATTAACTCAAAAAGGAATTTTTTGAATTAATGAATCTCAACCGTCTGATTTTGAACGGACACAATCCGGGCCCTTCTTATAATATAGGGGGCTATTTATTATTAGTGCGGATGTAGTTTGCACGAATCTTAAAATAGATCGGATGGTTAAAATTCATTAACTCAAAATATTCCCTTTTGAGTTAATGCAGAGGATACGAATTCGTTGCGCATGACCTAGTTTTGTGCAGCTCAAAGATGTGTAGAACCCTTGTGTAATTTTTTTTTTATCTGATCTGATATGTAAAAAAATAAACAAAATAGAGAAATTATAGAATCCTTTTAATTAAATTTTGTTGTAGAAAATAAACTACAATTTAATAAAAAAATATCAAATTGAATAAATAGAGCATGCTACAATGTGATAAATAAACTAAACATGACTAATAAATAAAAAATTTAGCCCCAACTATATTGAACAACTTTGTAGGTTGGATACTGTAATAAGCACCGTTTGACTCTTGTAATATCTCACCACCAAGGTGAATGGTTATTCCAATCATATTTGGTTGAACTAATTGATAAACCAAACAATTATAAATTTAAATTTAAATTAAAAAAAAACTAGTACATAATTTTTTTTAAAAAAAAAAGGACTTTGCTGTAAAAAACTTACAATTTTTGCTCTTTGACTGAGAAGAGAGAAGGCTGGAGCAGATGAATGATTTTTTTGAGTTTCATTGCTCTTTTTACTACACAGAGCTGCGCATATCTTACATAAATCAATGGTAATATTTAGAATTTTCATATATTTAGATGGTAATTTTACTTTGTTTTTCTATGAATATACACTTCTTCAACCATAATGCTTATTCTTATGATAAATAATGCTTACTTTTATTAAAAAGAGATATTTCATAGTTAGATGGTTTTCCTATTCTTGAGAAAATAGACCAACAGGTGCTAGAGATATTTAAGGGGACGATAATTCAGAGGTACGAATAACAACCCAAAATGATACAGTGTGTGTGTGTGTGTGTGTGTGTGTGTGTACGAACATTACACGAAACAAAGAAAACGATGCACGATGGCACGATAATTTTTTCGTTTTCAATTTGAATAATATATAATAGAAGTGCTCTCAATGAGTTGGTTGGTATTCTGAAAGGACTGGACATTTTTTTTTTTTGTTGCTTTGAAAGCCCGTAGGCACCATTAATTAATACTACCCACTGAGGGGTCCAAACAGTTTTACATTTTAGGATGCTTTGGAAAGCATTTGTCAGAATCTAGAAACTGCTTAACAACAAACAGAGATATCTCAAGAAAAAAGATGGATTAAATATGGGAAATGTGTATCCTCTATGATTCCATCCTTCGATTCTTCCTCTTCTTGCCAATTGGTCTGTCATTTCGTTTTGTCATCTTGACACATGGTATGGTAACATGGTAGCAGTAGAACTTTGGGTTTGCTTTGAACAACTTCCAAATCTCTAGGCATTCTGTGAAGATCCTCCAGTCAGCTTGAGTTGGGGGGCCTATCCCAGTACTCCATTGGACTAGCGACTGGCAGTCACTATAGAAAAGCACACTCCTCTATCCCCAGTGAGCACGTGTATGTTACCGCTTCCAATAGCGTCTTTGTCTCAGCCAGAATTGCACAACAGGCCCTTCTTCTTGCTGAAACATATGAGATGAGTGAGTCTTCCTCATACAACACATCCAATACCACCTCCCCATTCAATTTCCCATGATCCATCGACAAAAATTTTGTGCCTTACTGTGTCCGGTACCGTACCAGCTCCCCTTAATCCAAAAGCAACCCGACCAAAGTTTCAAAACTGCTTGAATAGCCTGAAGCACCAGAGAATGAACCCGATCCTATTTGATCTAGCCAGACCCTACTAATCCATGTGCTTGCCATCTCAAATCAATATGCACCATTTCCTTTTATTGTAGAGATAAACACAATGATTCAATTTCACTCAATAGTACCAAAGGAATGAGAAGAACAGGGTATTATGTCAACCTCTTTTAAATCTTCAATTCTATTAGCCAACTCAAATTCACCAAAGCTCTTCAATCCTTCAATAATACAATGAACAAATATATTCTCAATCCTTATTGATCTCTCAACTACCTCTCTCCCCATATCAACAGCTTCTTTTATGAACCTCTCTTTACATAAACCTGCCAATAAACAACTATATACATCTGAATCAACAGAATCATAACCATTCTCTTGCAACCAATAATATGCATCCAAGAACCGCCTTTGTTCACAAAACCCCCTTAACAAAGAGTTAATTGCTGATGCATCCAATTCGATGCCATTTTCTAACATTCTCTTAACCAAAATTTTGGCTTCATCAAACCTCCCATTTTTTGAGAAGCATCTTACAATCAAGCTATAGCACTCCTTGACGGAAATTTCTCCTTTGCTGACAAGACTGTCAATTAAACCCTGAATCTTACTGTAATGCTCATCAATGCAGAACCCTTTTAATATAGTTTGTATCGCGACCCGGTTTGGTTGAATGCCTCTCTTTCCCATCCGATCCAACAACCCCAAGGCATCCTCCATGTGTCCATTCTCACAGAGGCATTTTACCAAACAGGTGTAGGTCACTACATTGGGCTCACACTCTCTTCCCAATTCACATTCCATTTGACCCAACAAATCCATTGCCATATCCAAATTTCCAGAAAAACATAATCCATCAAGAAAAGAGGTATAAACAACCACATTCGGTGTACATCCAAAGAGACCCATGTCGGAAATTACAGCACGTGAAGCCTTGACTCTACCCATTTGTGCCAAACCCTTAACTAAGGTCAACGTTACCAAATTTGGTGAAATCTGCTTCCTACACATGTCATGGAACAAAGAGAGTGCCTCCTCAGCTCGGTCAGATTCAGTGAAAATGCGAATGACCGTGGTGTAACAGAAGGTGTCAGGTTTACAGTTGAAATCGGATTGCATGTGGTTGAGAATGTCGTGGGAAAATGAAGGTAACCATGGGGGTGGAGGGGAGGTGGGGTGTAGGCAGAGGGAGAAGAGAGCACGGAAGGACGTGATAGAGGGAGGGACAGGGGGGTAAGGAGAGGGGTGAGGAGAAGGGGAAGAGAAGGGAGGAGGTGAGAGGAGAAGAGGGAGATGGAATGAGGGGAGAGGGAGGGGAAGTGGGGGGAGGCGAGGGGAAGGGGATTGGAGAGAGCAAAGGATTTGAGAGGAGAGGGAGGAGATGGCGGATGAGGTGAGGCGAGGACCCATCGGAGGGGAGCGGAGGCCGCGGTTGTTACACGATCACAAAATTGAAGTACGCCAACTGAAAATTTAAAGTTTGCAAATATTGTTGAAGTTTTATGAGCTGAAATTAATGTGAAAAATATTACAGGAGAATTTACAATATACTAGTCATAAACAATTTACATTTATGTTATTAGTATTTGTGAGTTCGTACATACAACTCTAGCAAAAGTAGAGCATCTACATCCGTGAAACTCTTAAAGTTTCTAAATAACTGTTAACTAAACTTTAGAAATTTTGTCTTTGAAAGTTTCTAAACCCCCACATCTCTGAAACTAAAATTAGAGTTTCTTAATTGCCACATCATCAAATAAATTACAAGAGAGAAGAATTTCAGCGAATTATTTAGCCACGTCAGAGTTTATAAACGATTTCTTATTAAAAAATTTTGGAGCAAAATTGCTAAATAAGAAATCCATCTGCATCTCTGAAACTGATTTAAAAATTGCCACATCAGATTAGAAACTCCAAAAGTTTTAGGAATGTAGATGCTCTAAGCTTTTGTAACAGTAAGCTTGACAAGATTAATCATTGATCTCGGTGTTGAGGTGTCTGTGCATCTATATGCTGGTAAAGTTTCATAAATTTTGGGACTTCCTAGTTATACCAAGCAGCAGCCAAGACACACGAATAAATTGGGACTTCCTAGTTATACCAAGCAGCAGCCTAGACACACGGATAAATTGGGACTTCCTAGTTATACCAAGCAGCAGCCTAGACACACGGATAAATTAGGAACAGTGCTGTTATTTTTGTTGTTTTTTCTCATTTCAAAGACTAAACTTCAAAAATTAATTAAAAATAGTCCAAAAATTCAAATTAATCAAAATTTGAGCCTAAATTGCATGAAATTAAATCCTTAATTTGTCTATCATATCTATTTTACCGAAAATTAGAGTTTATGTTATCTAATTTGTCAGTTTTCAACATAAGGATATTTTTGACCCTTTTTGATGACAACAGAGACTTTAATAAGCTTCATCACTGATTTCATGTGCTCAGTGTATGTTGAGCTGTCTTTACATCATACTAATGTGGTTTTGTACATACCTGAACACTCAGATCAATGACTAACCTTCCTTCTGTCAAGCTCAACCATATGCGATGTGCATGATGTGCACAATAATCACTCACACTTCCCAGCACAGCCCTATAAGAAATAATAAGATGAGAATAGTTAATTAAGGTCAAATAATTTAATTCTTAGCCAGTATGTATGTGTATTAATACTGCAATTTAATTAGTACCTTACAGCCTAACTACTAACTAATTCATCAATTACTCCCCAATTATTATCAATCTAGACTCGCTCTAATGCAACTTAAAAATGAACAACAATTAGTTCTTCAATTCACCTATACAAGTAAGCTTCCAATTGAAATTTTGCTAAAATTGAACAAGTAAGCTTCCAATTGAAAAATGATCAAATGATAAAACAAAATCAATATTTAAATAAAGGACTTCAAAACACACATTTTAGACACAAATTTTACATTCATAGCATTTGTCTATGATTTATTAGCTATTTTTAAAGTTAGCTTTTTGAAAATTAAAAAAATGCTAAAATTGAAACAAGGGAATTAAAATCCAATGATCAACCCTAGGCCTACTGGAAACAGTAAGGTGGTTATTGAGCAAGTAACACCTTGCTAACCATCATCAAATATGAAGCAAAATATAAATGGATCCTAAGAAACTTTTAATGGCCTGGAGAAAGAGGCTCGCTAGCAACCAAAGCAAATACAGAATGGATTTTGTTATAAATAATTCTAATCAAATTCAAACATCTATGTGATAATTAAAATCCAAATCGAGAAGGCATGTCGGCTTAACTATGCCACTAAGAACAGTAAAGGTCATGTACCCAAATTGTCTGTGAGCCATATAAATATAACCAAAACACAGAGCGAAGGTCGGCTTAACCAAGGAACACCTCTTATAAGCCAACCATAATAAGTCCAGTACCCCATTTTGGCCAGAACAAATGGTAGTCGAGAGTTAAACCAATTGCCAAAACAGATTTTAAATAACAAGTATTCCAGTTCAAAAGTCATGACTTTTATATTCCCATTGATACATAATTTTTTTTTATAGATTGTTACCTCAATTCTCCTCCTCTAAACTGTGTTCTGTGCAGAGAGATCAGAGAAATGCGACAGATATTGTGTTTTCGCATAGAGAAAACAGAGAAAGTTGTTGTATTTGTGCGGTGGTTGAAAACTTAGTTTTAATTCGTGTTGGGGGAAGGTAATGAAAAGAAGAGTTATTATGATCAGTTAATTTAAAAAAAACTGATCCTAAAAATAATTAGAGCTGGTTATATAGAAGGGCAATCCTAATGTAGGCATTGTTAAAATTGATTATACATAAAAGCCGATCCTGATGCAGAGTACTATTAAGATCGGTCAAATAAATAATTGATTATAAAAAACTATCAAGATTGCATGTTCTAAAAGACTGATACTTACAATGAACAATCAAGCTTGATTTATTGTAAAGAATCGATCCTGAATCGTACAGAGTTTTTAGTATCAATTGTTTATGTATAACCGACTCTGATAGTATCCATTAGAATCGGTTGTTTATAAAGTCTGATTCAAATATATATATCAATATCGTATTATTGAATAGTCTGTTCCTAATAGACCGATCTTGATGTGTGTTTCTAAAGCTGATTCTTACTATTGTAATATAATGTATGTATACATGTTTTGATTTTTATGAAAGTTGAATTTGAATGAAATTCTACTTGTATAGATGTTGATCAACTTTTGCCTAGAAACTTCCATTCATGCATGTTTCCAAATAATTAAATTTCACACTGATTCTTTGATCAAATCATTATATCTGTTTGTAAGTAAAAAATTTATGGGAGTCATCATAAGTGCTCCGTATATTATATTGTTAATGACTTATGATCTAATTATGCAACGTAAATGTTGTACGTGTTAGATAGGAGGGATATTAAATATGTTGCTCATGTACTTGCCTTTTATTTTAGTCATTATTATTGATTGACAGTGAGTCTCGCTTGGTATAGACGGTGAACAATGACGGAGCTACATGATAGTTTATGGGATAAAATAATGACCCCATAAACTATGTGCACAATATCGATCATTGAATATAAAGAAATTATAATCACTAGTTCCTTTATTTTTGAAAGAATATGAATAATAAAAAATAAATAGAATTGTATAAATATTGTGTTAATCAACTTCGTTATAAATACAATTATGTAAAGTATTGTATAAATTAATCTTGTGCCAGTTATAATAGTAAATATTAGCTAGAGTAATTATATCGTCCTCTTCATTCGTTCCTGAATTGTTCTGCATTTCAATTTTCAGTATTCAACTTATTGCATTTTACACATTTTTTTGGGTTATTTTTTATTTAATCTAGTTCGTATTTCTGACGATTTATGATGAATTTTGTGAATCTAAAATCACGAACGTCTTCTACGTAATTTTTTTTCTTTCAAATGAGATTTATAATTAGATATTTTTGAATTTTTCGTCGCCACGTAATTATACATGATCATGACAAATATAATTATGTATTTATTACTTATTTTATAAGATAATAAATATGAAATTATTCTTATTCATACACTTATTTGGTAACTTAAAAAGAAAAATCTAACTCATACTCTTATTAGCAATTAATAAGCTAAAAAAAAAAAAAAAGTTCATACCTACACCTGTCTTTCCGGAATATGAATATATGGTAAAAGGATGAACGGATTTTACTGTTATCCGAAAAGTATGTAATTGCCATGCGGGTTTCGTATAAAGATGTAATTAATTACATTATGAGCGGATGCTGCCAAGCAGAGCTGAAAAATGGCTTGGCGGACCCTGTTTTGTCATGGAATGGCACGACACGGCATGTGTATCCGTTATGTATCGTGATTTGCGTGTTTCGTGTTGTGACTATTTGTGTATCATGATCATTTGTTGAAAACTTAGCACGACACGTCATACGAAAGATCTGATCACGTATAATTAAAACCGTTAGATCTTGATTAAATGATGAATCTTAAATAAACTAACATAAATTATGATTAAATGGTTACGCAAGTCATATTTGGTCACATCACGTTTAGACACGCATGACTCATGTGGCGTGACCATTTACGTGCTGTGACCATCACTTGACATTTTGATCACGGTATGGCACGGCATGTAAATAATTAATTTAGTCACGGTACAACACAACACAATATTAAAATCACGACGTATTAGTCATGACACGGCACGTTTTTTCTACTCTAATGCTAAGCTGAGGTACTGCTGAGACTCACTGACTGCATGCTAGTAATTAAGCATTTCTACTCGAACTATGCTTAATACATCGTATTTGAAGCGTTAGGAAAGCAAAAAATATTACTCCGTTGCAGATTCGATGTTGTATTCCAGTCATGGTTATACCGTGCATATATAAGAAGTTTGTAAAAGTTATGAAAATTATGAAGCTATATGGAGAGGAAAATCACCTTCGAATTCTGACGGTCCAGATCTAAACAAAAATATTCGGTTACCTTAGGTGATCTGAGTTCTTGGTGAGATACATATATATCTCTTAATTTACTTTAATGCTGTGGGTATGCCGTCCAATTAAAACGCTTAATATGATTATTTCGGTTTAAAATTTAACAAAATTGTGTCCAGTTTTGAAAGCACTCTTAAGGAGTTAATTCCAAACAAGTACATGCAAGAGGGCAAGAGGCTCATGGATGACGTTTAAATCAAATATTTAATATGAATACATGTAGTTATCCTACCTCCGTCATATATTTAAAAATATTTCTCTAACAATCTGAAATATTATGTAATATAATTTACAAACGCATACTTTCAAAAACAGGTACTTAATTAGTAATTATTTCAATAATGAAGTTGCTGATGTCAAAAAAAAAAAAAAAAAAAAAAAAAAAAAAAAATTCAAAACCGGACAGGCTCACTGGCATATGAGAAATTCCGAGTCGGCCAGCGGGCCAGTCCGGTCCAGTCCAGTCCCTTGAAATCGTATTACACTGTCTCATTCCCTTCTACTTGGGCTACAAGAAAGCTATTCCACTGGCCACGTAGGATGAATTCAGGCCGAAACTACTGGACTAAGTTCACCCCCAAACTTTTCCATAATTACATGTATAACATGAAGAGTGAAGACTCACCCCCAATGTATTATTATATTATATTTTGCTCGGACTCGGAGTGCCTCGGACAAGGCTATCATGGCATTTTGTTGGACATTAACTGTTGACTTTAGAGTTGTGGGGCTTTGTATTACATAGCGTTGGTGATCTGCGCTATAAATTTTTATTCTTTATTTTAAAGTTAAATTATTCGATATGACTTGTTTAATACAATTTTCTTACAAATTCTAAAAAAATATATAAAATATGTTCTCTATGTACATTTTATATAAATATCATGTTTAACTGTTTGAATCAATTATTAAACTTTAAAAATACAATATAAATTCATAATACAGATCGGTCCGTAATATGTATATTATGATAACCTCACCTTTTTTTTTTAATACTTTCCCAAAATGTTTACCCAGTGTTTTATCACCAAAGTCAGTAAAAACTAAAAAGGCCTGGTAAAAAAAAATCAGAATAAGAAGTGCCAATGGCCAATACCCACAGCCCATTTACAGCTTCAAGGGCATTTTGGTAATTGCTCGTCCACCAGTTGAGCAAGGGTTTAACAATGGTTTCTTTTCTCTGTTCTCCTTTTCTCGCGCCTTCCTGCTTAATCTAAACGATTTATCAAGCGAATTTCTCTGGATCCATCTCCATGCTCAGAGTTCTCACTTCAACATCCCTCCAGTCTCGCTTGAGACACATACCGCTCAAACAATGCACGAATTGCGGAGAATCTGTTTCCTCGTCTCCATTACTTAGGGTTCTGAGCTCTCTGAGGAATAATAATGGACGGGAGACGGGTAACAACTGGAGAAGAGTCTTCTACTGCTCGGAGTCGTCAGAAAATGAGGCCGATAGTGTTGCAGAAGCAGAGGCGAAAGCGGGAGAAGAGGAGGCGAAGGAGGCAGACTCAAAAACGGCCGGAGCCATTGTGCCAACTAAACCTCGGCCTGAGGATTGTCTCACTGTCAGTCTAATTTTCCCTTTTTCTAAGTATGTTTGAATGTATGGCCTGAGGAATGTGTATATTTGATCTTGAAGCCGTGCATGTCAACTGTTTGTGTAAATGCTCCACATTATGCTTACCTTTTGTTGACGTCGATTCATTTTTTAGTTTTGTGTTAATTTAACATTGTCTTCTCAACTCTTAACGATCGAGTACCTGTAATCTATCAATTTGCATTTGTGTGTATGTAGTCCAATAATAAGTTATACCAACATGGCACATTTGCACATTAGGCATAACGATGCCATTTTGAGTTTATAAGTGTTGCATGTGAACTGTTTGCGTAAATGCTGCTGTATGCTTGCTGGCACTCATAATAATTGAGAATTGAATATTGTTTTTGCCTGTGAAAGTTTCCTTCTCTTTGTGTGTTTTACTTATTTGGTCAGGAGTCTGCCAATCTGGGTGCCTAGATATGCCTGCCATGTGCTTGTGTAAACTTCTATAATTTGACAAATTTCAATTCTGATTGGTAGTAATTGCTACAATTGAGGTGTGAACATTAGCTGGTAATGGTGCTTAAGTTTTCCTTCGTTGGGCGCTTTTGCTTAATTGGTCTTGAATCCGGCCAAATAGTGATTTTTTTGTCATGTGTGCTACGTGTTTTTGTTATTGTTCAGTGCTATGATGTGCATCAATGTGATTGCCAGTAATCATTCTAGTTCAGAATTGACTCAATTTGAGCATTTCTGCGAGGCATAAAGTCTTTTTAGTCCCTGTGTCGACTATTTCTGTTCCCATCTTGTACTATTTTGTTTAGTTATCCTTAAAGATGTAGTCCAAATGCAATCATGTTATTTTTTTTCAAAATTTTGCTCATTTCTTATATTTTTTGCCCTTTGTTCGTTCAGGTTATTGCATTGCCATTGCCTCACCGACCGTTATTTCCTGGTTTCTATATGCCTATTTATGTAAAGGTGAACCAGTTTAATATTGCTTGGGAAAATCTTATTTGCTTGGCTGATATATGTTTGTGTTAACGGGATAAATGTTCTTGGAGTTGATTGTAGGATCCCAAATTGCTGCAAGCTTTGAATGATAATCGTAAGAGGTCAATTGCCTATGCGGGTGCATTTCTTGTAAAGGATGAACCAGGGAGTGACCCTAGTACAGGGGATTCTGAGAAAAGCATATACGACCTCAAAGGGAAAGAATTGTTGGACCGTCTGCATGAAGTCGGAACACTTGCTCAGGTATTCTTTTTGCTCTATTTTTTTATAATCTGTATAAAAATAATATATTATTTTTAAAGTGCTTAAAATTAATTTTCTTATATTTTTTCTGTAGATTACTAATATTCAAGGCGATCAAGTAGTGCTTATTGGCCATAGGCGTTTGCGAATAACTGGGATGGTAAGTAGAAATTTTTGTAAAACTATTACATGATCTCCTAAATGATTGTGTATATTTTTAATGTTCGTCTTAACATCTTCTTTTCAAAAATAAAAAATAAAATAACTCTTTTTTTAGGTTGAGGAGGACCCCTTGACTGTAAAAGTCGACCATCTCAAGGTAACTTTGCAGGTTTTCAACCTTTTTCATTTCTATCCTCCTTTGTGAAGTGGCTGGTGGTTTCATGCCTTATTATTTGGATATTTAGGAAAAGCCATATGACAAAGATAATGATAGGATAAAAGCGACCTCATTTGAAGTTATATCAACACTTAGAGATGTTCTCAAGACAAGTTCTCTTTGGAAGGACCATGTTCAGACCTACACTCAGGTTTTTTTCTCTCTTTTTTTTAATATTCTAGATATTTTTTTTTTGGTTTGATGATGTTTCTGTTTGCATGGTTTTATTTTTTTAGTCTTCAGACCATCAAAGTATCTTGTTAACTTCTCCTCAAGTTTTATTTTTTATTTTATATATATATATATTTTGGTGCTTCTTGCAAGCCTAGAATAATTTCATACAAACATAAATATCTTTTCATGAGCTTTCAGCATATTGGGGAGTTCAATTATCCCAGGCTAGCAGATTTTGGTGCCGCTATTTCTGGGGCCAATAAATTGATGTGTCAACAAGTCCTCGAGGAACTCGATGTAAGCAAAAGTTACTTTGTTCCTGACTTTTTAAATTGATCAGACTTGATCTTAAACTCTCTTATCATGTACCTATATCTGGACAGGTGGAGAATCGGTTAAAGCTTACTCTAGAGCTAGTAAAGAAAGAGATGGAGATCAGCAAGATACAGGTGAACTAAATACCTTTTCTTACTTAATTTTCTATTTCCTTTATTTGTCCTTTCTTATACCTGATTTTTTTGCTGATTTCAGCAATCAATTGCAAAAGCTATAGAAGAGAAAATAAGCGGTGAGCAGAGGCGGTACTTACTGAATGAGCAACTGAAGGCTATCAAGAAGGTAACAAAATCTTGGCACAAATTAATTTCTGTTGCACCATGTTTTGTTATTGTTTTCATCGTATCTGAGTATTTTCTTACATAATCTATAGGAGTTGGGATTGGAGACTGATGATAAAACAGCCCTTTCTGGTTTGTCCTTCTACTTGACTTGTAATAAATTAGTTTCCTCTTTGTACTCTTATAAATATATAAATTCTTTTTTAATCCAGCAAAGTTCAGGGAAAGGATAGAAGAAAAGAAAGACAAATGTCCCCCCCATGTGTTACAAGTAATAGAGGAGGAGCTAACAAAGTTACAATTACTCGAAGCGAGCTCCAGTGAATTCAACGTGACTCGTAACTACTTGGATTGGCTCACAGTTTTACCTTGGGGAGATTATAGGTGGATTATTTATTGCAACTATTGAGAACAGTCGCTGAATCACTACATAAATTGTTGAAATTGAAAGTTTTACCCTGGTTTTATCTAATATCTTCCTTTTGAATTGCTGCAGTGACGAGAATTTTAATGTGCACCGTGCTCAAAGAATATTGGACGAGGATCATTATGGCTTGTCAGACGTGAAGGAGCGAATTCTGGAATTTATTGCTGTGGGGAAATTAAGAGGCACTTCACAAGGTATGTTTCATACAATCCTTTTAGCTGTGTATACTAACTTTTGTTACTTCGATATCGTCTGTTTTTGATAGGTTTATTTTATGTACAGGAAAGATCATATGTTTGTCAGGCCCACCTGGTGTTGGTAAGACCAGTATTGGACGCTCAATTGCACGTGCACTCAACCGAGAGTTCTACCGGTTTTCAGTTGGTGGGTTAGCAGATGTGGCAGAAATCAAGGTCAATTAAGCACTTCTTGCTTTTTTACAAATTAAGGACACTCTTTTTTAAGTACTTCAAAAAGTATGGTAAATTATACAGGGTCATAGGAGAACTTATGTCGGGGCTATGCCTGGAAAGATGGTGCAATGCTTGAAAGCGGTGGGGACTGCTAACCCACTAGTTCTAATAGATGAGATTGACAAGGTACTTATTAAAAAAAAAAAAAATCATCATTAGCTTCTAATGTGGCATTTATGTAACTAATCATTGCTTATTTGCTTGAAAATTAAATTAGTTAGGGAGAGGTCATTCAGGTGATCCAGCTAGTGCACTACTGGAGCTTTTGGATCCTGAACAAAATGCAAATTTTCTTGATCACTACCTCGATGTTCCAATTGACCTATCAAAGGTCAGTATGTGTTTGCATATGGTCATATATGGAGTTTCTCTAAGTTTAAATTGGTTTCCTGACATTTTTTTGTTCCTGTTTTGTTTCCTTTTCTTGTGAAAGGTTTTGTTTGTTTGTACAGCCAATGTGGTGGAGATGATACCAAATCCTTTGTTGGATAGAATGGAGAATATTGCGATTGCAGGTTATATCACAGATGAAAAGATGCACATTGCAAGGGATTATCTTGAGAAGACTACTAAAGAGGCTTGTGGCATCAAACCTGAGCAGGTAGTCCCATGCTACTCTTCTAGAGCTTGTAATTTGATTTTAATGGTTTTTTAGTCTATTTTATACACCCTAAATTCTCTTAGGGTATGCTCCAGAAGGGGTGAGGGACGTAGGCCCTACGATTTATAGTGTAGGCATAGTATTGTTAATAGTATTAGCAGTATTATTATTAATATTATAATTGGTACCATTATTACTATTAGTAATACTACTACTGTTATTATTATTATTATTATTATTATTATTATTATTATTACTATCTACCTTGGTTTTGTGACTCCGGTTGGGTTTCATTTCTAGCCTTCCCCAACTTGTTTGGGACTAAAGGCTTTGTTGTTGTTGTATGTTCCAGAAGAGGGGAGGGTGACCGGACCTGACTGGCCCCTGTTTACTTGCTTCATAACACTAAATTTTGAGGGGGGGAGAAGGGGAGAGGAGGTGAACTCTGTATACAAACTATTCAAATTTTGCAACCCTCAAATCAGGGTAGAGGAGGTAAACTCTTTACGCTGCCACTTTCCCCTCCCCTCCCCGTCTCATAAAATTTCTGGAGCACAGTCTTAACATTGTATCTAAGTCTTTTCAAGTTCTACTCTGTGCTTTTTTGAATCTTTATAATTCAGTTCTTAATGCATTTTCTATATTTCTTTCTGTGGAAGAGAGCTAACAAAATCAATTTCTTAACATGGATAGGTTGAAGTAACAGATGCTGCTCTTCTTAATCTGATAGAAAACTACTGCCGGGAAGCTGGGGTTCGTAATCTTCAAAAGCAGATTGAAAAAATATATCGCAAGGTTTTGTTTCTATATATTTAATTCTTCAAAATCTTATGTCAGATGTCAGGCAGTTGTGTCCAGTTTTCCACCATTTGCAAGTCACACCTGCAAATGCAATTCAAAACTTAGAATTGCTGGTATTAACCAAAAGTGATAGAATAAAACCCCCAAGTGATAGATATTAAGCAAGCAAGAAAGAAAATTAGTATCATTATTGAGAGCAGTTCCATGTTTGTCCATATGATGGTGATGATTTAATATTGTGTTATTTCTCTTACTTTTTCTTTGTTCTTCCATCATATAGATAGCTTTACAACTGGTTCGTAAGGACGCGTCAAATAAAGAAGAAGAAGAAACCAGCTCAGAGGAAAAGGAGAAAGAAACCTTGATCAACGATTCAGTTGACGCTGATGTGGCGACAATTATTGATGACATTCCAGCCAAACCTCTCCTTCCACATTGCCGTGCTACTGAACAAAAATCTGGTGATTATGAGGTAATTGAAGCAGCGCTTCTTTGTACGATATAGATGAAATGGGTTTTAGATGATCAAAAGGAATTTAATTTGTGACCAACTTTGTCTTGAAATATGAGTAACTTACAGTTCTCTGATTGAATTTTAACTTAGTTTATGTATTTGTTTTACTTAAATAGTTTTAGATGTTGAAAATTACTTTATAATATTACATATTTATTCCATTGTTGAATCACTGTTTTCTAATTTTTTTTTTCTTTGAAGAAAGGAGTTATTTATTTATTTTTTTGGGTCTCTGTAACTAAATCTTTTGGGAGCTTGAAATGACTTTCTTTGTTTGGGTCATAACTGTCTTGCCTGGTTGTTTGGTCAATTACTGTTTGAGTATATATATTGTTTTGCAAACTCTGCCTGATGATAGTTTTTTTTTAAAACGTGAATTTATATCTGATTGAAACAATCTAAACCTTATTGTTTACTTTCTGAATTTTAATTTTCAATATTTAACCTTTTTGTTTACTTTCAGGCAAAGTCAAAAGGTGATGACAACCCATCAGAGGCAATCCGATTGAAACAATCTAAACCTTTTTGTATTTAACCTTTTTGTTTACTTTCAGGCAAAGTCAAAAGGTGATGACAATCCATCAGAGGCAAAACCTGATAATCCAGTGGAAAAGATTATAGTAAATGAATCAAATCTGACCGACTACGTGGGCAAGCCGGTTTTCCAGGCTGAGCGCATCTATGATCAGACACCAGTAGGTGTTGTCATGGGGCTCGCATGGACCGCCATGGGAGGCTCCACCCTGTATATCGAAACCACACATGTTGAACAAGGAGAAGGGAAGGGTGGATTAGTGTTGACTGGTCAACTTGGGGATGTGATGAAAGAGAGTGCGCAGATAGCGCATACAGTTGCACGTGCAGTTCTGTTGGCGAAAGAGAAGGAAAATGAATTTTTCGGGAGATCTAAACTGCACCTGCACGTGCCAGCAGGGGCCACCCCGAAGGATGGGCCTAGTGCTGGATGTACAATGATCACTTCCATGCTGTCTCTGGCTATGAATAAGCATGTCAAAAAGGATCTGGCAATGACGGGTGAGGTGACACTGACCGGACGAATTCTTCCAATTGGTGGGGTATGTAATTACGATGCCTTGTTCAATTTGTTAAACAATGGTTTGCATTCCTGGAAATAAACCTGGTGGACCCAATCAAAATAGCAAAATACCAAAAGTAAACTTCATCTGCTGTATTCGTAGCGAGTAATGAGAACGGATGGTAAATATGTAGTTCAACATTTGGTACATAGTTGTATAGACTGCAGAGGTGATTGGTCATGCTTTCTGGAGTTAGTACGGTGTTTTATGTGTTTCTTGCAATATACTTGATGGGGGAAAGTTAGAGGGTATTAAAGTCCAATCTATGTGTCGGTTACTAATACAAGGCTTTGATCCCCATTGGAGGCAACCCTTCTGATTTATACATGGGTAGGCCTAGTTGATTGGTTGTTGCTCTGTTTTCGGATTGCAACTTATGCCTAGCAGCATTGGTTATTTATATTTTGTTTTATTCAAAATGTTAGTTAATTGCATTCTACTTCTGTAAGTACGTATCTAGATAAATTCTAGCTATAATGATTATTAAACTTATCCTTTGTATACTGGTGATTTCCTGATTTTTTTTTTTTTTTAAGTTGGTGTCAAGAAATGGTTTTGGTATTATATTTGTTATAAAAAATGGTGCTTGGAATGTGTATAACAAATATTTGTTCCCTTTTCTCTGTTGCGCATATGAAAGAAATTATAAACATGATTATAATGAATGTTCTGTTCTGCTATAGGTTAAGGAGAAAGCTATTGCAGCGAGACGAAGCGGGATTAAGACCATAATATTTCCAGAAGCTAACAGGCGGGATTTTGATGAACTTGCCCCAAATGTGAAAGAAGGATTGGAGGTTCACTTTGTAGAAAAATATGACCAGATATATGACCTAGCTTTTGCTCCAAATCATGAAACAAAAGAGCAAGTTTAATTTTGAGTTTTGGCAGAGGGTAAAGATTCTTTGGTCAGTCTTATTTAATAAAATGAAAATTTTTGTGTTAGGCATGTGAAAGGGAAATTTCAAGGGTATTTAAAGGTTTTTATTCTTCTTTCATTGCATTGTAATGTAAACAAATGAAAAGTGATCAGAGACTTTGATTTCACGAGGCATATGGGGTGGTTACAAATTATTGTTGCCCAATATGACCTTCATGGTTCCTCGTTTGACATTTACAAATTTTGCTTACCCTTGGACTTCCCAATCTTGCATTTCATGTGTTATAACGATGTTACTATACAGTTCAATTTTTGTTAGCAGCTCTGGAGGAATTCGTATTTATAATTATCAATAATTGTCTCCTTTAATATTGGAGGTTGAAAAGGGTAGCTAGTAATATTAGCTTTTTTTTTTTGTGTTTTTGGTCTACCAGTTTATTAAGATGGTGTCATGCAAGCTTAGAAATAAGACTCGGCTGGCTGGTACACTGCGGTGGGTAAGAGTATATTTATAAATTTAGAATGAAATTAATTTGAAGTTCATTTTGAAAATGCTGCACTCATCCAATTAATTTTGATTGGTCTTACCGTTTAGGAGATAGATGAGCAAATAAAAATTAATATTTTTATCAACAGTGTTAAGAAAGCAATTTTAATAAAAATAAATATTTCTATTATAAAATTATCATACATCTTTAAATTACAAATTAAATTGTCAATTATCAATATAAATGCTCTTAAGTAAGATGTCTCGTTGCTTATTGGACCGAGCGGCCCGTGAGTAAACGGGCCGAGTAATACATGAGCTGTTATTGAACGAACCTATAAACGGGCCGACTTGACCTCTACCCCCTTATCGCCTGCCCTCCGCCGCCTCTATTCCGTCACGTACTTGGCTCTCTCCTCTCTTGTTTTGAAAATATCTCCCTTCTCCTTCCCTTATTCATAAAATCATGAATGAATGAATGTATATCCGCCTCTGATTATTCATGATTATCCATTTCACATGATTTTTGTTTGATTGTTAGAATAATATATGTATATGGGATTTATCCTAATTCAAATTAGAAAAATTAGAAGCAGGTGGTATAAGTTTTTATTTGCACGACAGTGTTAAATTGTCGAACTTTCTATTTGAACAACTCAACATATAATTTTCACTTCTCTTTTAATTGAAATATCATCATATCATATATAGTTATTATTTATTACGAACAACAATTAATATATACATGTTTCTTTAATCAATTTTGTTATTTAAATTACTCAAAAAAAAAATTTATTGAAATCTTTATTTTACTATCTGAAGTAGTTTTTTATTTTGTGCATATTTGTTAATAATATCAGCAAATTATTTTATTTTAAAATTTATATCAAAATAGATGTCTTTCATTTAAGACAGATTAAGTTCTAAATTTTAACATTCGTCTAATACCTGAATGAAATACGAATACAATTTTCACACCATCCGTTCTGATTTCTGAATCCATTTAACACCCCTAAATACTCCCATTAGGGTTTTCGCTGAAATGTTTTTGTGTTCACAAAATTTGTTAACTGATTAAACAAATGTTGATCTATGCAATGACTCAGGACTGCATGTTAAATTAATCCTTGCTGCTCGCGAAAATTATTGTAGAATTTTAGCTTCATTATAATATGTAACACTACCATTAAAATAGAAATCAACAATCTTTGAAGTTTTTCCTCGAAGACAGATTGCACTACCTAGCATCATTGTTGTAAATAACAACAGTATGTGGTTATCTGAAGGACAAGTGCCAAGCGATTAATCGAGAATAATCTGCCAATTAATCAGAAAATCCATGACAGTTTGATTACTGCCAACAACTAATCGGTCGATTAAAATCAGCCTAAAAGGACATTTTTTTTTACAACTCCCTAGCATACATGATAGGTTTCTAAATATGCATACGTCTTCAATGAACCTTCTGCAAACTAAATTTGGAATTTTCGATTGATATTAATAGAGGTTATGCTTTGAAAAGGTTTAACTTATACTAAAGAATAATAAATTATACAAAACAAGAAGAAACTTGAGTACGAATGAAAAAATTGAACTTGACTATCTTATACAACTTTCTTATGTTGCAATTCCCTAGTTCTATTGGACAACAACTACAACCACCAAACCACTTTCATCATTTTAATCCTTGGCCGAATTCTAATTCCAGCATACCCTTTTTCTAGAATGGTCTCTAAAACCCTATATGAATTATAGTACCAGAGCTCATGTACCTGTACAATTTCCAGGACCAGTCAACATTTTTCATTTACACCCGTGTAACCAGCAAAATACACGTGCCGCCATCCAATTTGGTTTTGACTGACTTGTCCTAGAGAGCCAAGTCAGTCTTTTAATCATAACATATAATGATTTGAGGGGCCTGACCCATAAGCAAATAGGCCCGTAGAAAGCAGAGAAACAGCCCCTTGAGCCTCTCTCTCTCCTCTTTCTCCCCCGCCCCTCCTCACTCTCTATCTCGGCCCTTTTGAAGAGAATCAAAATGACCCTGTCATGAAGCCTCTCTCTTGGAGATGTTAGAAGCAAAAGAGTTCATGCGTCTATTATGCATAGGTGGATCTCGATCTCGATCTCGATCATCCAAGTTTCTGTAACTACCGTTTCTTGGGAGATACTGGTTATGCCTATCTTCATCAAAATCGGACTTCATGCCCTGTCTTGACCTGAAGCCCCTTGTATTATTAGAGTTTTTTATCGAGGTGTTAGAAGAGGAGCCCTTGCCAAGAGGCAAGAATTCCTTGGGGATGATATCCATGTCCATATAGCATTTCCGTGACTTGGCATCCTCTATCAGCGCACCCCAGTCCTCAGACTGCATCAGAGCATTTGCATTTCCCACCACCTGTCAAAAAAAATACAAAGTATGATGCATTTAATAATAACAAAAACAAAACAATAAGAAGGCACTCTGGTGCAATAGAAACCATCGTATCACTCATTTCAGAAAATTCATATTGTTCACTAAGGATAGGGAATGATCAATGGTCTTTACTTCCACCAAATTCCACAGAAGAACACATCCTGAGTTCCCATTGGGTACAATACAGTACTGATTACAGGGTTAAAACACTTTAACCAACTCCATTAGTTCATATTGTACAAGTGCTGGTTCAGGAAACATGAAACTAAAATACAATGACTGACAACACACACCAAAGAGGATAATGATGACAGAGACTTACCCAAAGCGCCCTGCGTGCCCGAGTGAGAGCAACATTCATCCGCCTAATATCAGCCACAAACCCAACTCCATGGTTAGATGCACGCACGCATGACATTATAATCACATCCCTCTCCTGCCCCTGAAATGCATCCACTGTGTTTATATAAATATCCTTACCTTCCTCTGTCCCCATGACCTCCTCAAACTCCCTCTGCAAGCACTTTAGTTGCAACTTGTAAGGGGTGATTATCCCCACTGTCACCTTCTTGCCCCCTCCATTCGCCTTGACAAATTTCTGCAGATGCTCATACAGCCTGAGTATGAACTGTGCTTCATGTATATTTTGGAATGATGCAGACCCACCGCGATGCGACTCACGTCCATGTGTAACATCATAAAACACATAAGGTTTGAGCATGGGGTCCCTGTAGTATGTCTCGTCAGGTAGAGACACAATGCTATCGCTGTCGGTTAGCCGTCCCTGGTAGAAATACCTTGAGGGGAAGTCACGTATTTGTGGGTGCATTCGGTATTGGACTGATAGTAGTAGGGTGGGGCAGCCAGCCAGCTGGAACCGCTCAAAGAGACTCCTACTGTACATGAGCGTGCCAGCTGCTTTGCTTATGACTGTTGCTGGTAGCTGTTGTGGGTCTCCAACAAGCACACAACGGGCAGCACCAAGTGAAAGGGGCGGCAATATAGCTACCTCACTAGCCTGAGCCGCCTCATCTATAACCACCATATCAAATCCATGATTAAGACGGGAAAATAATTTCCTCCCACTACTGGAAACAGTTGTAAAAACAATTTCAGCCTCGTTTGCAAAGCTCACTTCCAAGTTAGCCCTAGTTTCCTCCAAATTGAAGCTACTGCCTGGTCGAAACCGAGACTCCAAAAGCAGAAGTCTTGACATTTCGACGAGTACCTTATCCCTAGTCTCCACCGCTGCAGCTAGGTTTTGGAGCAACATATCTCGGTTTTGGTCTCGTGCAGCCAGAACCTCTGGATCAACCCCAACAGATCCTTGTGACCTTCCATGTGCTGCTGCCACACTAAGCTCCCTCTGTAACAATGCAATCTGCTGTGACAGCTGTTGCTCTCGAGCTTTCAGTTGGTGCAGCCAGCCAATTACCTCGTCACGACCTTTCATAAGCAACTGCTCTGTTCGCCGCTCAACTGACACAGCTTGGGCTGCCCGGGACTGTGAGTCAACCCCCACACGGGCCACATCGGGGCGATAAAGCTTCATCTCTCCATCTATGAAGCCCCGTTCAAGCACACGTGACAAAAGTTCATCAGTCGCAGCATTTGAGGGCGCGCATACGAGCATTCTCGGCTTAGGGCACAGTTTTGGCAATGTACGAAAGAGATTCTGGTCCATACTCTGGAGTACCTCATCAATAGAGCCAGTACCGACATGTTCTGAAATGTTGGGAGCACCATTCGGTTGTTTATAGCTCTCAGGTGCAAGTTTCTTGAGCAGAGCCGCATAATAATGCTGATATTGCACTAAATGGATAACATTTAGCATGCCCCATACTGTATGGGTCTTGCCAGTACCAGGTGGGCCCTGGACGAGGGTGAATGGCCATGGTTCTTGCCTCTTGGCAGTCCCATTGGATGTCCCGGCAGCAGTATGCGTTGCAGCCCACTGTATGGCAGACAGTTGGGGCGCATTGAAACTACGGCGCAGGTGGTCGATAAAATTTTCAGTGAAACAGTCAGGTAGAGAGGGGGTCTGTTCTTCATACTTTGGAAAGTGCTCTGGACTGGGTTTCAGGATTGCAGATTGCATCTGTGGATATGTAAAAGCGGATGGTTAGTAACTTCACTAGTTTCTGAAGCTAAGAAACTGATCCAATTATAAAGCAGCAGCACTGGAGCTAACAGGTTACATGGTTCAGTTTTGCTTCAGTACTATGACTCAAATTATTTAAAATTAATTTGCTTGTTTGTCCCTTGATTATATATTAAGCCACAATCTCTTTTAAACCAATCATTACTGCTTACAGAAGGTGCAATCCTTTGGATAGTCCAAAGGGTTATTCGCCCTGGAGCAAATCTGCACCAACAATATTTGCTGTGTTAAGTGCATCGTAGCCAACAATGGTCTTCTTAACTAATCACAAGTCCCAAACCAGTAGTAAACAATAAGAATGCATTGCTAATAATGCAAATCTTGTCTGAATTGGTGAAGCAAGTTATCTGTTTAGAATTCGTGAAACAACTCATCTGAAAAATATTATTAAGATATAATCCCTTCTTAAAATATATTTACCCATTAAATACATACAATTCCGATTCTTTTCCAGATTTAAAAGAATCAACAAAATCTGAGTCACTAGTACTGAAATCCTGTGTGTCCTTGAAGAACTACCTGAACATTGAGGCGGCGGAAGGCATGCAATGCCACGTACTCACGTTGAGTTGTTGCAAGGGTCCCGAGAATGGAAAGATACCACATGCTCTTCGGTTGAAGTCTCCTCAGTATGTGATTCTCATCCATTTTGCTATTGATTTAAGAAAAAAAAGAAAAAAAAAGAAAAGACAACAGATGAGAGTCAAAAACATGTAAATTGCCAATCAAAATATCAAACAAACAAAAACAATGGAAAGTGGTTCACCCTAATTTAACTAGTATCTCACCAAATGATGGCAGAGAAAAAGACCAGGGAAAACAAATACCTGATAAAAGAGATATCAGGCCTGACTGGCAAGATACTGAATCAGGACAGTACAAGATTTCCCTGAATGAATGATTAACCTCATTAGCCCAATTACACCTTACCAGTAAAACTGTGTAATTAAGCCACTCTGCAACTTCATCATTTCAATGTACTGTCTATTTTCTTGTTTCTTAAACAAGCTATGGAATCTAGTATTACTATAAATGATCTGGTACAATAACTAATAATACCACTTCAGTAGTATTACACATATAATACAGCTTTCTACCATGCACTCAAAAACTAAAAATAAATAGAATAGAAAGAATAATACCTAGAATCTAAATCCCCAACATAGAAATGAAAAATTGCACCAGGAGGGTCACGTGTGTCAATAGGAGTGTGCCGCCTAACAGTACCAGCCAACCGTCCTGAAGTTGCCTCTGGATCCAGGTCATCATTTGAAGAGTTCACTCTCCTGGTAGATCTACTTGCTTGGACTGTCAAAAAAAAAAAAAACAATCAATCCACAAAGGGCATATTTAGAACCTATAGTATGAATACCTTGCACTTGTTTAAGGGGCAAAGCCAGGTCAGAACACATCAGAAATTAAAAAATATGAATGGACCTAGTACACAAAGGTGTCTAACATAGCCAACATATCGTATAATCTCACTTTCTTTTTTTGCTTGTCTTCACAAGTGCTCATCAAAACTAAAGCGAATGGCCAGATAAAATACAGAGGAAGAAAGCACGGTATGAATTTAGCAAAACAAAGCACGACTACCTGAACCAGGCCTAGATGATGTCAAAACTGCAACATCGCCTTCTTTAAAGTTCCACTTGCACTCATATGTAGGAAGAAGTATAATGTCGTACCACCCTAAAAGAACATGTATTAAATCAATATCAGTGTATATTTTAAGAAATCACGGGAAGTACAAAAATGTTTATGAACTTGTGTCTCTGGCCCTGAACTTATGTTCCTTCAAATGTAGCCACTGAACACTTAAATTTGGTCAATGGGGTATGCCAATAGTTTTCCTACAGGTGATAGCACCACTTTATATCTGATGTGGATAAATGTGGATAAATAGACACATACCCCAGTTTATAAAGAATAATCTACAACTGATCATATGAGTTATGACTTCAAAAATTAATTATAGAGGTGACTGCCAGAAGGTAATTAAACAACAAAAAACAGAAGTTCAGGATATCATTAAACAAAAGACACTACAGTTTTCTAATGTTACTTAAGGACTTTTGTGTTACTTAAGGACTTTTGTTTTTCTTTTAAATTTTGCAATTAAAAGGCATCCACTGGCTCAGAGTGACTATAGGCATATTTATAACATTGCAGTTTATGGTATTAATAATTTTATAATATTGTGTAAGCCATAAATATAGCCCGCTGAAACACCACTTCTAGGTACTGCTTTTATCAAATGCTTGAAATGAACTCGAGCCCAGTAATCACAAACATGTCATGAAGCACTCTGTTGGGTCAACATTATAATGTTTAACAGATATACTCATTTTACCCTTAAGATGGCTTCAATTGTTGGGTGATATTTGTAAAGCAACTACAGGAAACTAAATCCAATGTTCCAGAGACGATAAACACGATGTATGCAAACTTTGCTGAAAAAAACACCATATAGTTTGCAAAAGAAAGAGCTTATTGTACATAGTCAAAATAAATAAAACCTCAACCTCTTTCTCGTCTTTCGACTATCTTGACGCGAACAGTGAAGTATGTATCTCTTGAGACTGACTCAGGAAGCTCCTCATAAGTGCTATACAATTGTGCACGGCACTCTTCAAAAAGCAATGGTTCAAACACTCTCACATACTCCTCCAACGACTCAAAGCTTCCTGGTACACACTGTAGCTCAGCTTCCTCTGACCACCACCATGATTATCAAATACAAAAGGCACTGTTAGATTTTAAACAACAACAACAAAAAAATAATAATGGTAATAAGAACAACAGATAGGGCGCTATCAACTACTGCACGCTATGGACTAATTAACATTAATTAAAGTTCATGTGTCATGTTTTATTGAATCTTTAAGTACTTGAGACTTTTTAAATGTGTTTCATTGTGTATCATACTCCCATATAAGACCAGAGATTCAACCAAGACACTACGAGGGTGTTCGGTAAGTTAGTTTGGCTTAAATTTTAAGCTCCACTAAGGAAGAGGTGTTTGGCAAGACAAATTTAAGAAAGTGAGTCTTTAGCTTTCTTAAGGAGGCTTAATGCCTCAAGCCATGTAGAATGGTAGCTTAAAAATTGGGGCAAGCTTAAGAAAGTGGGCAAAAGGAGGCTTAAGAAAGTGGTTTTAAGCTTTGCAAAGGAGCAAGTGTTTGGCAAGCTTAAGACTCCTTAGAACACTAAGGAGCTCTAAGGAAGCCTAAGCTACCCTTGCCGAACACTACCTACCAGCTTCAGGAACAGAGCCAACACAAAAATTTGAATAGCCTTGTTTTAGCAAAAATTTTACAGAAAGTTTTTGCTATATGGACAAAGAGAACAAACCAAACGAGGAAAGAAATGACAGATATTGAGGTTGAATGACTAGCTATAATGGACAGATATATAGTTGATGGAGATTCCTATGTAAGCGCATCCTATAAAACTTAACTTTAGGCAAGGGATTTAATATCGACAATCCCGAGTGATGTAGTTGCCAATTTCATAAAACAAATCTATGGTTATATAATAACAATTGACAAAAGCTGTGATTTTATTAAAGCTACATCATTCTTTTCTAACAGCTGTTTAATAAATTGCTTGAACAGTTGAGAACTCATCAAATAATAAATGGTAAAAATTGTCATTTAAGGAAAGGTGCATGCACTTTAGATTGTTTGGTAGCTCTGATTGAGTCAGTTTTTGTGAACCTTGAGGAGAAGCCAAATTGCAAACTCAGACTTTCATTGAGGATTAAGTGCAGAAATATAGGAGAAACATGCTAGCTAGCCAGGTTCATATATACCAGCAATTATTGGAAAGTGATCCTAGCTTAAAAACAGCACAAGGTATAGCATTAAAAAGTACCTGGATTATGCCAAAACTTCTCACTAGTGACCTCGCGTATAAGCCTCTCCACAGACGTATCCTGGTACTGCATGCTACTAATCATTTGCTTCTTACTCGTAGAAGAAGAAATATGCTTTTTAACATTACCCGGTTTCAAATCAGTACTTGTTGATCCCATTTTCTTTGAAGGGGCACTCACAGATGAACCACCGCTACCTTTGGGGGGCTGTTTTGTACTCCTAGAAGGATTTTGTAAGTCTCCATTGGGATCCCCATTATGATCCCCGGAAATCTCTGTACCTTCAGGGGCAGCCACCACATCAGATTGCTTCAAGGTTTGTTTCTCTTTAACGGTACGGGTGATAATAGGAGTCGGGAATGAAGTCTGTCTCTTAGGGGTGGAACCCTTCATGGGACCTGCTTGTTTTGCATCCTCTACATTAATAAATACTGTCTGACGCGGACGCCTTTTACCTAGCTTCTCCTCCTTTTGCTCGTCAATTCTGGAACGTTTCATGGGGTTATTCGCAAATTTCAATGCATAGCTGGCTTCAACCCCTTTAACCTCTCTTTTCACAACAGCATCTCCACCATGCACCGATCCATCCTTTGAAGATTCTGGAATAGAACTGGAGTCTCCTTTGTCGGTCTCTCTTTCTTCATTGCCTACATTGTTGGAACCTGCAGCTTCGGTATTCCCATCTATGTCAGACCACTCGCCTTCTTCTCTCTCAGCACCTTTGGTTCCATCATTGTTACTAGTAGGCTTTAGTTCCTCATTTGAATCTTTGTTTCTTATAAAGGGCTGGAAAAGAGACCCAGTAGAAGCATGCTTGAAGGCATGGTTATTTAGCAAACCCTGGTTGGATGCTGTGTTTGGAATAGGCAGATTTGAGGCAGTCCCCGCTGGAATAGGGAGATTTGGGGCATTTCTGCCTGGAATAGGGAGATTTGGGGCACTTGAGCTTGTCATCGGGAGTGAATTTTGGGGCTGTGATGTCGCAGGGGAACTATTAGGGAATTCATCTTCGGACGGAAGTTCATTAAGGTCAAATAAAATCTTTCCACGAGATCCCATTGCATGTGTAAATGCATATATATATTAACTAAAGTTTAGTTTGGCAAATGAAAAGCGCGCTTTAAAAGTCCCCTTGCAAAAATTGATCCTGTAAAATTTTATTACAGTAAGAAAGCAGCAACTAATAACTCGCATAAAAATAAATAAAGCAATACCCATGGTGTCAACAACAGTAACTTAAAACTGTGAGCGCCATTGCTGCTCCCCTGTTATACAATTTATCCACTTCAGGTAAACAAATATTTCCAAGTAAGCCACACAAAGAGAACGATTTCCTTTAAAAAATATCAAAAATAATCATCTCTTTTCTCAGCTATTCTACAGAGTACGACCAAAGGGAAAGAGCTGAAATTTTAATTAATTTTCTGAAATTTGACCAAAATCACGAATTAGCAAAAGAAAGAACCACCCAAGAATCCAAATCAATAAAAAAAAAATCATAAAAATAGCAAAAATGCAACAGGTTGCTTAAAAAGACCTCACCTAGGGTTTAATAGGGACCTCGCTCCAGATTAGCGCGGCGTAGATTGGAAGGAAGAGAAACCACGACGAGGTTAGCAAGGTCGGGGGAGGGAGAGGGGGAGAGGGGGAGAGGGGGAGAGGGTGAATGGTAGGTTTAGGTAGATCGAAGAAGAGAGGCGAAGAGATCAAGAGAGGGGAGTGCTGTCTGGCGCTGACTATGGACCGAGAAAGGAGGATCGAGGCGATCGTTCGATATAGAGGTTAGGGTTAGACGACGATCTGCGTTTGCTCTCTCTCTCTCTCTCTCTCTCTCTCCCCGGGTCTCTATCGTGGGTTTAATTTATTGCGTCATTTTCTTTTTTGGTTTTCAAGGGGAGTACAGGATTTACTATAAATCTTGCTGCTGTGCCGACTATGTGTCAGTCCCAACCTTCATTCGAGTCCGCATTCTCTGAAGTAACATAAATTTTGAATTTTGATCTTCACCGTCTGATCAGAATTCGGACCAATCTGGACGAGGTGGAAGTCAGATCGGACGATCGGATATAAATCAAAATTTGAGTTACTTTAGGTGAAATGAATTCCTTTCAACAGTATCTTTATTAATTCTGACCAGCTACGGTCAGGGATCTCCAATTTCGTTGCAGTAGATCATATATCTTGTATAATTTAATTTGACGATGATTTATTTTCCTACTGTATTTCTGCATGCCTATAAAGAAAAGGGCTAAAAAAAGCACTAGTTCAAAATAGGAAGACCAGCACATCGTGTTCTTAAGAACTGTGAACGTTATCTCTTGCATCTATTTTTTGTTTGGTTGTATGTTTAGAGTAAAATTAGGATGCTTTTAAGAACTCACAAATTGCTTGGTGAATTTAATTTTTAAATCTATTAAAATTGTTTAAAATGACAAATTTAAACTGTTGAAGTGATTTTTTTCACTGAGTTATTTTTACTTATAAAATTTATATATTTTTTAATTAATTTAGTATAAAGTTAAGCAATGAAAAGATAATGAAAAATGAATGCATTAAAATTAATTTATAAACTTTTTTTTTTGTCGTTTGAATTTATACTAAATTAATTTAAAGATTATAAATTTTGTATGTAATGTATTTACTTATGAAGAAGGTTTAAACAATTTGAATTTGTTATTTGAAGTTATTTTGGTAGATTTTGAAGTTAAGTTCACGAGTGAGTCTATGGTACTTTGCATTGTATGGATTGGTATGTAATACAGATTCATATTTACATTTTCAAAATTCTAAAAAATTCTAAAAATATAAAATTCGGTCTCCAAGTATATATTCATATGAGGATTATGTTGAACGGTTTGAATCGACCGTTATAATTTAAAAAAAAATATTAATCCGTATTACAGAACAATTTGTGCTATGTATAATACCACGGACTCACTCTAAGTTCATCAAGAGATTTAGTGAACCGAAAAATACCCTAGTTCTACCTTTATATATTTAACTATGTTTTCATATGTGCATCAGATAAATTATCAATGACCATATTTGATAATTGAAAAAAATAAGTTTCAATTTCTTTGTGTTAAATAAGTTTGAATTTTTTTTATATTTCACCGCAATACTTGTTTTTTTTTTTTTCTTTTTCTTTTTTCCCAAATACCAAAATTCAAAACGCGAGATATCAATATTTTAGATCAAATTGAAAGAAGATGCTTCCATTGTTCGAGCCAAATTAAACAATAACAAAAATAAAAGTTAATGCATGCAGGGATGGATTTTAGTGTACTCTAAGTCATCCCCGTAATTCTATTTTTTTTTTTAATTATGTATATTAAAATTTAATTTAATTTTCTACTTTTTAAAGTTTTTATATAGCTTAAAACAGATAGATTATAAATTATATCAATTCTAATGATTTTACAGTAAAAAAAAAATGAATTCTAAATAAATTAAAAACAAAACGGCACAAGTAATTAAATACAATGTAAATTCATTAGCAGAATTTCACAAACAGTATTTTATTGTACATGATTGATTCCGCACGAATTAATTTATGTGCATATGTGAAGATAATGAGTATGGCTAATATAATATCAGTATATATAACATCAACTTTAAAACCTATCGAATCGAGTTCAAATGGTGAATCTAAACTGTTCAAACTGATCTACTTCAAGTAAAGTGGTCAAATGTTTGATTTTTTAAGTTAATTTTAATACATTAATTTCTCAATATTTTTGCCGCTTAATTTGATACTAAAATAACTTGAAAATATAAAAAGTTTGCATATAAATACATCACTCATAAAGTAAATTGGTTTGAACGGTTTGGATTCACCATTTGAACTCGATTTGATAGGTTTTGGAGTTGGTGTTATATAGACTGAAATGACACTGATGTTATATTAGCCATACCCGAAGATAATAGGTTAAAACATATATGTCAGTTTTGATAATTTTATGATAAAAATTAAGGTCCAAATCGAAAAGGAAAGAACAAAATAAGACACAACTATTGGCATGTGGAGACAGATGCTGATCTCTGAGACTGCGTTTAAGGTCACAGAATAATTGAGATTATATATATTCACGTTGCAAAGCCTGTTGTTAATGTTTTTTACTTTTTTAGCCCATCTCCTCCGTAATATATTGTACTATTTTTAGAAGGATTTGTAACTGTTTTGGGATAGTTATTTTAGACAGAACAATGAATCACTCTCTATGTTATTTTAAGATGGTTAGTGAGGACTCTCGGGAGGAGCCGGTTTATATCAAGCATATAGCACGCTCAGGAACACGTATCTCGTAGTTAGCATCAACTCAACCGAAATTTTTATTAATACCATTAAAAAAACTATTGAAATTATGCTTGTTGTACATGTGTCTTGAACTATCCAACAATTAATATCAGTGCTTTCGCTGTTACGAGTTGCTAACAATTGATATTACAACTTCGGTCACTGCTCTAACAACAACACGTCCCGAACACACATGTCCAAAAATATCAGAAAACTAATACTCGAAAAGAAAATAGAAGAGGGAAATGATTCTTTATATTCTATAAATCCCCAGACAATTGATGATAAAGTCAATGGTGAAATTCATTTTTTAAGAAAAAAGACTCATAAATGCATGCCTTCAAAACTAATCCTACCTACCATTAATAAAAGACTCCGGAAATTTGTTCAAGTGAAATCCAATTTTTAAGAAGAGATCAAGATATACTAGGCCCGTTCATAGAGACTATGGAATTAATGTTCAACAAACTTGACCTTTTAAAAGGCCTGGCCTAAAATGTTATTACCTATGACAATTTACCGAAATTTTTATTTATAGAAAAAAAAAATCACTTTGGTTTGAGAAATTCGAGAATTATCCGGACCACACAGGCATTATGCAGACTTAAATACTGTGGTCTGCATAGGTTTTCTGCAGTCCCAACTTTAAAAAAAAATTATTAACTAAAAAAAAATCGTTTTTTGTGCCAAAAACTAGAGCGTTGGAAGCAAGGTTCTAAATAGCGTTTATCGCGTCATAGCGGGGAGCCTCGAAAAAAAGCTATAGCGAATAGCGCCGCTATAGCGAAAGCTATTCCAAATAGCGTTTTTAATTTTTATAAAAATTATATTATATATTTGTACTAAATATCAACATTATTTAGTCTCATAAAACAATAAATAATATCAAATTGATTAAAAAATTATAATATTCATATTGAACTAATACAAAGTCCAAATTGCGACTCAAAATATATATAGTAATACTAATATCATAAACTATCGATCTTTTTCTATTTAAAATGTCTTCAACATCATAACATAATTTATCTTTTTTCTATTTAAATTTCAAAATAACCTAGAAATTGAAAAGAAAAAAAATCATACTTCTAGTAAAATAAACATATGATCCTTGAAGAAATTCTTGTTAGTCCCTAAAATTTCCATAATTTAGCAATTATTTATTTGATTTATCATCAGTTAAAAAAAAACCAAGAGCAAAATAAAAAAAATTATTATAGCGGACTTGAATTTGATATAATGTAATATTCATCAAAATTAAACAATATATTCACCATTTATTTATTTTAAAGCTCATATAAATTGAAAAAAAAAAAAACAAATGTTGCATAGCGCGCGCTATTTGCGCTACACTCTATACGCTATAGCGGACCGCTATTACCGCTATAGCATCTGTAGCGCAAATAGCGTGTTTTAATACCATAACATAGCGTTTGGTCTCGAAAAACGCTATAGTGCGCTATTTAGAACACTGGTTGGAAGAAAGTGGTCTCCGTATAATTGTTTTCTGTGCCAACTTTTTATTTTTTTATAATAAAGTTTCTATAAAAAAAAAAAAGTTGGAGTCGCAGAATGGTTATGTAGACTTCAATCTGGGACCGCAGAAAGCCTGTGCAAACCTCAGTATTTGGGTCTGCAGTATACCCTTGTGGCCCGGGTAATTCTCGAATTTCGACCAAACAAGAGTGTTTTGGTTTATTTATTTTTATTATGCTATAAATTAAAATTTCGGGACAATTTAAGAGGTATCAAGTGAAAAAGGCTAATAAGTGATTAAACAGTATAATTATATTTATAGCGCAAGAGTGAGTCTAACTGATCCCTATTGTAGTCACCATAAATAATAAGCATGTCACACGTGAAAAAATCAACCCCGCTCAGGACTTTTTTGAGTTCCATCAAGAAAAATAAGTATGAACATGACCAAGAAAAGAAATGTTATGCTGACTGTGACTGTGATGGGCAAACTAAAAAGCCTTGTTCTTCCATTTTCCAGCATGCACGCTACCTCTTAAATGCATAATTCTTATTTGTAAAATTTTTATAGAGAGTATTAAAATGGTTGCGTGAATCATGATGCATAGACAAAATCACAAAAAAAAATCGACTTCATAGTTCAGACAATGGATTGGATTTTTTTTTTTTTTCCGGCTTCAATATTTAAATTGTTCGGATTTTGTGTGACCAGATCAAGTAACATCCATGGTGTATTGTTCGGATAATTTTTTTAAAGTCGTTTGATTCCAACTTATTTTATCACCCCATCCCCCATGAATTTGGATTCTCTCTCTCTCTCTCATCAGATCTCATCTGACGTTCATTACTGTGAGAAATAAAATTGACTTAGACCCTTATTTTATTTTTCTCACTAGGTTCGTCTCTCCCTTCTATCAAAAATTGAACAAGATGAAAACTTGCGTTAAATCTGCCTTTTGTTATTAATCACTGTAATAAACAATCTGATAATTTAATTTTTAATTGATTTTTTTGGCGATTGGATAACAAAGTTACGAGCAAAAACCTTGTTATTAAATAATAAAATGCACTGTTATGTAATTGTTTAATCCATTTTATACAATCCTATATTAATAATAATTAATAATAGTTGCATTAATATCAAGTATTTTAGAACCCAAAAAAAAATTCTCACAGTAACTTTTACCATACAATTGAACATCTATTTCAGTTTCACAATAAAATTTTCCAAACCATTCCAGTATATTCACAAATATGGATTCTCACGGATTAATTTGTGAGTTTTTGTACTTGTAAAATCTCTATCCCGTATAATCTTATGTCATAAATAGTAGTGTTTAGTCTAAATTAAGGACCAATAAAGTCATTTTAATTCCTTCTGTATCCATAATTAGATCACAGTGAGTTGTCCCAACAATTCAAAATCTGGTAAAATCATAGAAATCGCTACTGTAAATTAAAAAAAAAAAATCATGTAATGTTGTATGATTCTTCACTAATTCATGCAATTGTTATAAATTAGGGAACATCTAGTTAAAGTGGGATTAGTACTGATGTAATTCTTTCTTTATTAATTATGACATGGTTAATTACTATCTGAAGTAGCAAGGAGCCAAGGACCAACAATTTGTCCGAAATGGTCCCCTCTCGGATACTATAAGTCTTGCTGTACCTGATTATCATACATTTTTTTAAATTCAGGTTAAAAGAAAGATACACTAGTAGTTGGAGATTTCAAAAAGCTACTGGTAAGGATATAAGATATGACCAAGTCGTGTTTGATGAATTGAGTCGCCTCATCTTTTTGTTTATAGAATTGCAGCAAAATTGTTTTGACTATAGTACAATAATTAATTTTAATTAAAACTTGACCTTTAATTAGAAGTCTGATGCCAAAAATTGAGTTCACCACACTACTTTTTTTTCAGAAGTCTGATGCCAAAAATTATTCTTAAAAACAGAATAGAATGTTCCAAATTTAAAATATTCCAGACTCTGAGACAGCCCCGTGACATGCAGTCCCTATTGAGACGGTCCCGTGACAGCTCTAACTTGCTAGGGCTTGCTCCGACCGTTTCTTGAGTGCCTCCAACTCAGCTAACTCCATCTTTGACACATCAGTACACATGATGTACTGATCTTTGACAATTTCTTCAAGACTGGTAGTAAGCTCTGACACCTGTCGACTCAAATTATCTGTCTGAGAATTGGAAATCGACACCACGTTCTGATCTAAGAGGTCCTTAGTAAACATAGAATTAAGGATGTTGCAGTTGGAAGGGTAGGCACAACTATACAACTTTCCGGCATGTGAGAAAGCGGCGACTTTGACATGGACCCTGCATAGAACATAGAGTTTGTAGGCCTTGCTGAATAGGGTCGACCAGCATCTGGAGAAACACACCTACAATAAAGCTCCGGTGATATCTGTTTCACAAATTTTTTTTTTTTTATGAAAATCCTCACGCCACACTAGCAATTGATCAGATTCACTGTCCATGTTTTTGTACCAGTGATATCTGTTTCAACAAGCACCAATTGGTTACAAATACCGACTGATCATTACCAGTGCCAGCTAATATGTACCAGTATCGAGTAACAACAGAATAGCCTTAGACTGAAATGAAAAAATGCAATCACTTTAGGGTCTGATCGGAACGGAGTCCACTCCCAACAAACGAGAAAGAGAATTCTCATTCTCGTGAATTTTCTGATCGGAGTGTCAAATGAGACGGGAATAGAGACGATTCGACGGGATTTGAACAGCCCCAAATCGCGCTGAGAAATCGCGGGAGAAAGCATGGTATTTGGCGAGAATTCGTTTTTCTGAGATGAAATGTCGTTTGTACCCTTATCTTTTCCGATAAAGAAATTGAGAAGAAAGCGATTAGCAAGATAGAAGGCAGATCAGGAAGCTGCACGAGAAAAGTGGTGGGCTTCATTACTCGTCCATCTGAGAATCTCTGCACCAATATGCATGTACAACAACGAACAAGAAGGTGCCATTTTATTTCAGTAAATAACTGGCTCTCTTTTCTGGTATGCATCAGAAACTGCTCAGTAGAGAAAGAAAGAAAAATACAGGGTAAATTTCGCAAATCTACATGATATCTATGCTATGTGCACATGAAAAATGAATCTCCCAATGCTTTGGTTTTGTTACAAATCTCCAACAGTTATCTTGATTATCTAGTACATGCTATCATTTATGTATCTCAAAATAAATGCGAATGGGAATGAAAATGACAAAGAAATTATAATGGCATACACAGTAAATAAATTGAATATTATAACCCTTTTAACATATCTTTAAATCAATTCTTCTTTTAGAATTAACTATTCCGATCATTAAAATTCAATTCCAAATCATTTCTTTTCAACTCTATTCTATTGAAATGAATTGAACTCTTGTTACACTTTCATTCCGATCAGACCCTTAAGATTGTAGAACCAATTTATGTAATCACACTTACAAAAATGCAACTGTTTAAGATTGAAGAACCAATTGGAGCGATTACTGACACAAGAACACTTGATATCAAACTTTATAGAAGAGAATACACACAAAAAAACTTTACAAAAATGACACATATTCTTTCACTTGCTGGAATCGTGAGAGAACGTAGCATTTTTTGTGCCTAATTTAAGTCAAAGGTGCTTTTTTTATAACTTGTGCAGTAAAAAAAGAAAATAAAACAAAGCTCAACCATAGGAAAATAATTTGATACCAAATTATCTTATAAATAAACCAATTACCACATCTAGCCCTAGGTTCGCGCATTTGATACCAGAAGAATAATTTTCTATCAAGGGCTGTATCTTCACCTATGCCATGCAAATTAATTGGAGGTTTAATTTCTCTTAACCTGAACTGCATGGTTTGAGCCACTGAAAGACTCATTGGTACAAAAGACCAAATCAGTGTCAAAATTAACTTACCAATTGATCAGTAAATACCAATCGACAACCCCAGCCCTCCTTTGCAGCCCATGCACGTTGCTGGTCAGCACATCTGTCAAAAGGGTAGAAAGTTACAGGATGAAATTTCATTACCAGGATATTGTACCAGAGATGTGCAAAATTTTAAAAATTGAACGAAAAGCATCAAAGTGGAGGTCAATTTTTATCAAAGCATCGGTAAAAAATATCAAATAAATGTAAAAATTCAGAAATGAAAAATCAATTTCAACAAAGGTAGTAGCTTGAGTGAGAAAGAAATGATAACCCTTCATGGGGACAAACGTCCGCTTGTAACTAATTTCTTAATTGAATCATACTCAATAAGATAGAATGCTAAAATAAAAGGTCAATTAAACCAATTCGAATTAGAAAAGAGAAAATCCCTTTCAGCCTTGTTCAAACACGAAGCTAAAGAAGACGGAGGTGAACCACACTTTCAGTGAGCACCAAAGGCACAACTGGGAGAACCAGAAGTGGCGCGGCTGGAAGAGCGAGATGGAGAGGAGAAAAACGAGACGGGGAAGGGCAGAACAAAAGAGAGAGAGAGAGAGAGAGAGAGAGAGAGAGAGTCGGAAGGAAAAAGAGCTAACGGGGAAACCTTTTCAATTTTCCGTTTCATCAAGCGGGTCATCACGCGTGGATCCAAAAGCAAAAAGCAGATCGAATGGTTAAATCTACGTGGGTAAAATTTTCCTGCTAAGAAGAGGGGAAGAATGCCTAAGGGCCTTTCACACTCAAAAAGAAAAAGAAGAAGAGGGAAAGATGCCTTCATTAAGGCTGTGTTTCAGAACGCGAAGAATAACGCCTCATTAAAGGAAAGGGAAAGGGAAAGGGAAAGGGAAAAAAGGAGAGCAACGCGCTGATCACCTTCTTCTCCGTTCCTTTCCTTTCCCTTCCTCTTCGCGCACTGATTTTAGAGCACATTCTAAGAGGGCAGGAGATTTAGTTCCATTATTAGCGCACAATGATAAGTGATAACTGACAAAAAGATAATTTGATAATTATGAGAAGTAATAAAAGATTTATCATTGATAAGCTATAATTACTATTTTATTCTTTACAGTTTAGTTTGAACAGGTGTTATTAAAATCAGACTGGACCGCCGGTTAAACCAAAAATAACCGGACCCAGTAACTAGTACTCCGGTTTTATTATGACAAAACACCCATAATTTCAGTTCTTATTTTGATAATATTTTTTTGGCTATCACGAATATTAATAAATTTGATTGTTAATAAATCTTTTAATAGTTCACAATTTAAAGTGCTATCAAAAGAACCACCAACCAAAATAAGTACTTGTTACTTTTCATTTTTTGTAACTTCATTTGTTTAACATTATTCCCCTACTAGAACATTAGCAAAATTAGGATTATTCCTCTCATATTTTGTTCCGGGAAAATAATATTTATTTCATAATAAATTGAATAACAATAAATTTTTAAACATAAATAAATAACTTTTGTATAACTTCAATGACAAATATAATAAACACGATAAAATTATCCGAATAAAACTTTCTTTAAAAAATGTAAATATATTTCTCTTCTCGCTGTAGAGAGAGCATATAAAAAAAATATGAGACTTTTGATCTAAGAAAATATAATTGGATAGACGAAAATATTTTTGATGCGACGCGCGCGCGCACACATATATATATTAATTTTATACTCTTGTTGATTTTACAAAAGAAAAATAAAATAAAATAAAAACTAGCTAAATCTAGAGCGCGTCCTGCTTTAAACCTCCCATCATATAATTAATTATTGGAATTCTAAGAAATAAGAATGGTCCACTCGCCTTGTGAAAACTTCAATTTTGATAATGATAAGCAAGTTTGTAGCCCTTTCAAATGCTACCTAGCCTGCTTAAGGGTTTACATCGTTAGTGAATTAATTTTAGCATTTATATTTGTATCCGACCCAATTTGTACGAGTCTCGTGCCGTGTGTTGTTAAATGGGTCCGGATCCTCTAAAGTAACCTAACTTTTGATTTTGGATCAGGACCGCCTAATTCGAATTTGTCGCTCGAGATCACTTCAGAATTTGAATTCATTACTTGGGATATGTGCGCTCCACTTCATATGGATTATCATGGATTTGAATCGAAAAATCTCAATCTAAAATCCAAAAGTTAGAGTTACTTCGCTGGATTTCAACTTTGTTAAATGTGCATATCAAAAGATATATGAAGGGGGAGAGGTGATCAGAATTCCGATTCAGTGCAATATCTAAGTCTGTAGAATGATCAGATACGAAGTCGTACGAGTGTAACGTGATAGCTTAAGCTAGTTGTCATGGTTGGTATCATTGTTGCACATTTTATCATTTTAGTTTTTGGTCGTACCATATAATCTTTTGGTTGTTATCTTCATGCCAAGTGTTCAAAGAGTCCGCATCGTCTACATTAACTTAAAAGATAATCTTTTGAGTTAATACATCTCAGTCGTTAGTTGATTTATTAGCAGTTTGTTGGTTGGATTAAGTGTGCAGTTGTTAATCCTCTGATTAGCATTTCTTTTGATACTATATCTTAGTTGCTTGGCTGAGTTGCTGCTGTAATTAACTGTTTCAGTAATGAAACAGACTTTATAGAAAGCCTTTGTTTTTTTGTTGTTAAATACATCTCGGCCGTTTGATTGTAAACGGAGCTCATCCGATCTCAGTCTATAACATAGGAGTCTTTAATATCAGTGCGGATTTAATCCGTACGATTTTTAATACTTATCGAACAGTCTTAGATATATTAACTCAAGAGATACCTTTTTGAGTTAATGCAGAGGATACGAATTGGTGTGCAAATGGGCTATACATGTTCATACTCACAGGCTCACAGCGCCACAGTTGAAAGAAAACACCTATATATCTACAATTAATATATCTGATCAATAGAGATCAAGCCAATAATTTGGTTCACTAGCTACCCGTTATGTTACTAGCTAACAACATCAATGTTAAAGATGGCCTTAAAGAAAACATTAATAATGTAACAAGTAATTTTCAGGGACCCGATTTATATCCTTTTGCAAATAAAAGTACAATACAGGTTTAAAAAAAATTGAAAACAAGGAAATACATCTAGTCTTGACTTGTGGAAAGCTAGTGAATCCATTACTTTGTTTTTAATTAAGCATAGCTTGTCCTTGTCAGAATTTGCCAAGCTGTGCCTATATATGTTCTTGAATATTGGGCATGTTTGAAATTTACATGTATATAATGAGAATCTAGCTAGAAATTAAGGTATGTACCAACAAGACATGAACTATGACCATGGATACTAAAATAGCAAGTAGGGATCTAGCTAGTATGCTACATAATTACGTACTGAACATAGAAAATGAAACACATGCATTTCTACCAGGAGCAAACACCCACAAGCGTAGAAAACAAAACACAAGCATTTCTACCAGGAGCAAACGCGCGCGAACAATTCCAAATCAAAATAGTTCATATATCACAATGGGAAAAAGCAAAAGCACAAACACAGACTTACAATAGGAAGATAACAAAATGTAGAAAAATATATATAATATCTATTTAGAAGTCAGGAAAAAAGTCATCACCAGTTATCCCACGATCCAAGAGAGTAGAGTGAGAGAGACAGCCTAGGTCAACCCATGCATTCTGCTTGTTAAAAACCGAGTCGGTGGTGAGCCTGCAGTGGGCACCTGTAGTCAAATTTAAGCAATGTATTGCAACAATACCACCTATTCCGTTGCCTGCAAACCAGCAAAAAATTTGTCTAGAGCCCGCGACTTTGACAGAAAAAGATTGAAGTTGGTCGATAAACCAAAGGCGCCCCTCGTCCAACTCTGTTATATCTACCCAATAAAATCTGTCTCCAATTATCTCCATCCTATAGAGAGGTATTGATATTAAGCCCCCCACCACCAACCCCGTCAGAGGATTGGTTAAATGATGTGGATGGCCGACCATCACAAGTTTTCCTTCGACCTCAAGAGGCTCGTAGCGGGTGCGGCTGGAATGCTTGAGGCTCTCACCTGTTAAAATATGCCAGCTAAGATCGGTAAGCTTGAAAACGAGACACTGCCGTAACAGGGGTCCACCTGAAACTGAAACTGATGTGTAAAAAAAATACACAGAGCAGCCACATAATAACATCTTCATACTTAGTCTGCCAATTAGCTGCCCTGGTTTAAAGACATAAGGATGCTCCTCCCAGTATGTGTATGCACCACCAGGTCCAGGTCGGGCCATGTATACCTTCACAATGGTGTTCGTAAAATGACCACAAATAACAACCCCCGGAGTGCGAGTTCCCTTGGTTGTACTTGTGGTGCAGAATGCAGCACACACTTCTAGATCATAGAAGCCCGGCAAATCTATGCGGGCCCCAGTAATGGGATTCAATAAAAACATTGAATATTTCGGGGATCCCCTTCCCCTGCCAAATAACAACAGGTCTCGGCCCCACAAGAGCAACCATCCATCTTTGGAGTACAATAAACGGTTGCTAGATTGTAGACCTGAATTGGCTATAAAAAAGCTCTGCCGTGCTGCAATGTTCCCGAAAAGGTGATTACCTTGGCTTGTCCCAGGGTCAGCCATGTAAAACCAAGGAAGATCATTGTGGAGAGAAGGTACAAGGGGGAGCACCGGAAAGGTCGGAGTGCTCAATTTCCACTCCACAAAGACAGCTACCATTGCACAACCCTCATCATATTCCCTCACCCATTTCATCTTCTGCTCAATTGACGGAAGAGGCTGATCTAGATCTGGATATGAACGACGATTCCTGGGGCGCAACGATCTTGAAACTTTCTTTATCTGTTAATTATGAGGAAACCAACCAGTCTCACAATCAGGCTAACACATAAAAATTGCTACATAATTCACAGATAGTTCAGTTCAGTACTGAGAGGAGAGTAGAATGCTTACTACTATGATGCTAGAATTATTGATGGTGCTAGACAGTTTTTCTTTTACATTACATGAACAACCCTCCCTTTGTAGCAGTTGTTGCTTCCTCTTTAAAATAGTCTGGGTAAATGCTTCAGAAAATATCCCATTAGTACTTCGACACCGAGTAATCACTGCCTTGATGTTCCGTACCACATCTTGTGTTGGTCTCCTGAAGCCAGTTGTGCTAAATTGAAAGGTACAAAAGACTAAACTTATTTACCAGAACCTAAATAGATACTGTCAGGTTTACCAGAACTGAGAAATGAAATGAAAATTACCTTTCTCCTTGTTGCACGAAGAGCATATGACAATTGGGGTCAACATCAGCGAATATATCAGAATCATCAGCGAATAATCCAATTGGCGCCTTGGAATTGGATCCATTGAACAGCATAGGGTGGGAGTGGGACCCAGAGTACACCAAGACTTGGGATCCCTCTTCTCCAAGTGCTTTCAGGGCTTCGGTTGTAAGGTCATGCAGATGCAGGGTTGGAGCGACCGCCGCCTGAGCCAACGAAGCCTCGTCACAAGAGAAGCCATGGATGGGCGAATCCACATCCATCGTCGAGATTGAAATAATAAGGTGCAACTGTAACCCTATAAACTATTATTGGGGTTGTCTGTTGAGGAAGGAGCAGCGGGAAATATCAAAAGACGGGTGACGATATTAGCACTACTGCCTTTTATACTAACACAACATTCTTAGATATTTTAATTGTGTGGACAGTTTTGCCCTTCACTAATCTTTTTTATTTAAAGCTAAATCTTTTTCTTTATTAATATGGATCACCATTGCTTTATATGTCCTTCTTCGTTTAGAAAATTAAAGATCGCTAATTTACCATACATGACCCATAATCTTATATGTCTTAGGTGTAACGGACATGAATCATATTTCAAACCTTTTACGACCGATAAAAATATAATGTTCCACCTTTTAATTAGTAATTTATCAATATTGAATCCGAAATAATTTTTTAACTCAAACTCCACTAAGGATTTATGTATTCTTATTTATTTTCTAATGCATCTTAAAAGTTGATTACGTTAATAAGAAAAAAAAAGCTTATATTATAATGTAAAATCACAAAATGACCTGATTAAGAGTTACGGATAGTCATTACATAGGAGAAATTTACAAAATGACCTACCTCTAAAAAAAGTTGAACAAAATACTTTCTCTTCAAATTATTTGACAAAATGACCCTGTGGTCCCACTAAAGTAAAAATTCTTCCTTCCCCTGGTTTACTTCCATGTTTTTTCCCTCAAGATTCATGCTTACTTTTAAGTTGATTAAAAGGTTGACACTCAAAATTTTTATTTTGCAACAAATAAGATATCCTTAAAATGTTAAATGAAACGGTCAAAAGAAATCAAGCAAAGATACACCAACCATAATTAAATATAAAATCTAGGAAAATATCATATAAAAGAGAATGAATAAAAATAAATATAACTTGTTGCTAGTCCAGAAGAGAGTTCCAAATTGCATAATACATTTTCCTAAATAAAATCTATTGAGTACATTCTAGTTACATTGTTATTTTTTCTCTCCAAGTTTTAATATGAATTATATTTGTTCTATGTCAGGCAAAAAACAAATCTAGAAATGAAAATCAGTGGCCTGGTTACAAGAAGGGACCTCCAAGTGTGTAGCAAAAAGATTTGAAAAAATTGACTTTTTTAATGGAAGAACTAACTATTGCATCATTGTATGGAAAGCTGAGAATTTAGAATTAGCAATAGATAGAGAAAATAGATAGCTAAAAAAATGTTGATGTATTTTTTACTATTGATTATGTCATTTTTGTTCAATTTGTTGGGTTCTCTATTCCAAGCATATTTTACGACTCTTGTGACATGTTGAAATATTTTGCATGTCAAACATACCATTTTCTTTATATATGATGATAATTGATAATGCTTTTGAATAAAAATGAAACACTTTCAAATGCTTTATAGTACCTAACAGATGGAAATGACGAATATTGTGCTTTACTCGTCAGGGTTATTTAATATTGTTTTTATTACGTACACTAGAATTCTTGAGAAGATTGAGAATAATGGAGGGATTCCTCTCATATTGTTTATATGCTCTAAAATTACAACTCGAAAAATAAGGCTGTAAAGTATGTTTTCATTTATCAAATAGCGTGACAACAAATAAAAAATTAATATAGCATAAAAAAAATAGGTTTACAACAATTCCAGTAAATAATAACGTCAAAGTAATAAAAAAATAATTATACTTAATAATTAGCATCGGAGAGAAGGTAATCAACTCGGAGATAGAGAGGGAGGGGAGGGAAAGATAATATGAATTCGTATCCTCTGAGATATCTCAAACTTTGCGTGACTTTATGGAAAATCATAACAGCTTAAAGACATTCTGCACGAATCTCAAAGCCCACATGACACTGACCCCCTACATCACCCCCAATAGGCACTGGACATGTCGGTTACGCAAAAGTTGAGACATCTCAGAGGATACGCACTCAAGATAATATGAGGTCCAAAGGGTTATTTTGTCAAAGAATTTGGAGAGAGAATATTTGTCCAACTTTTTTTGAAGGAGGTCATTATTCTGACAGAAAATTTAATGACTACAACAAATAACTCATTCAATTTTTGAATGTTGAATAAAGACGTAGATTTTTTTTTTTTTTTTTCATTCTACTCATTCAACACTTGATTTTGTGAATTTTCACTAAGATAATTTTTTCATCTGTTCAATTAATAAATAATTACAAAACATAAATATATTATTTTTCTTTTTATTTAAGACGATGGATCCACTTAACAATGGTTATATTATAAGCATAATCTATTTTATCCATATATGAAATATGATGTATGTTTTATCGTAAATTAAGTGACTTCAAAAATTAAATACATATATTGTTTATAAATAATGTAACTGAAAGCAACAAAATAATTTAGAAAAGTCACATTATTCTCCATTTAATATATAAATAAATGTATCTTGTTGTTCAAATTGTACTAGATTTTAATTATTAAATTTATTAAAAAAATACAGAAGTAGAAACCTTGTATTTTTAGTCAGACGATCTCCTACAAGATTATTTTTTCTCATATTTGAAAAAAATGAAGATTTAGAGAATATAAGATCTAATAAGATCTAATAAGATATATATTTAGAGATGTTGTGTTAATAGAAAATTTGTCCACACAATTAAGATATATATTTAGAGATATTGTGTTAATAGAAAAAAAAATATTAGTGTTAATATCAGTCTCGTCTTTCATATTAGTGTTAATAATCCGTCTGAGGCCAAAATTACAAATTCAAATTTGGAGTCGATTTGGAGTGTTTGGGTTTCAGGTTCTGGTATTACCCACTGTTTAAAATGTGAGTCTCCAATTGCTATCTATCAGAGCCTAACCTAACAGTCTAACACACAAATTACAGATGTGATAGCAAGAAATGGATTGGGTATGTGGCAAGAGGATTGGAGCTGAGAAGGACAAGAAGGCATCGTTAGCGCAACCGAGATCAGCCATAGACTGAAGGTGATGATGGCAGATGAAAGTCTACAGGAAACGGCTCAAAAATTCGGGGAGGCGACTCGTAATGCGACAATGCCAGGCAAAGGGTTGGCTGAGCTTGTTAGAAAATTGGAGGGATTTGCTTAAACAAATTCACCATTAATTGGTTGTGATATGTTTCTTCACTACATCTGCATAACTGGAAATAATGTTTTTAAAAAAAAAAAAAAAATAGTGACTGATTCATATGTTTCATCTGAAACAAAAAATAGCGATTAAAAATAACATATTTGATTAGTTGATGTCTACCAGAAAATGGTACCAACTATACTACATAAACTACCTCTGATTAGGGATCTTGCACATATATATCAACGTTAATAAATTGAATTAATCTTCTTCTTTTTTTATCTAAGCGAAATAAATTGAATTAATATTCTGTTAAACCTCACAGGAGGACTAAACATTAAACCACATTGATAGATGGCTTGACATTTTGTACTTTAGGTCAACCTAAAGTTTGGCTTATTCCATTTTAATCTGACTGAATTAAATTAGTCTGATGACTTAACTAAGATCTAAACCCTTTATTCTATGATTTAGGCCGCAAGCAAATTAATATCCTTCTATATTTTGGATGTGCAGTTAGGACCAGATTTATAGCTAATTATAGCGGTGCTTGGCTGTTACTGTGATTTTAAAAAAATAATTATGTATATTAAAATTGATTTGATTTTACGGCGAGAACAAATAAAATAAAATCAATTTTAATATACATAATAATTTTTTTTTTGAAGGGCGAGAACAATATTTTCAATCTGCCATCTGGATAAATAAAAATCCCGAGTGGACTCGGTCCGAAATTTTTATTAATATCCAAACAAAAACCGTAAATTTTTTTTTTCGGTTTCAAAATGAAAATGATAAGACTTCAATTTTTTTTTGTCGTTATTTATTTTTCATATTTTTTTTAATTAAATAGAAATATTTATAAGTTATTTATTTTTTGTATTGAAATATTAGAAATATTTATATATTTCTTTGAAAATAGATGAAATACTATATAATTTGATTTATTAGAAAAACTGCTACAAATAATCCGGATCAATATTTTTCGTGCCGAATTTTTTGCAGCTGTAAGAAAATTAATATATTTCTTTATGTGTTATTGAAAAAAATAAAAATGCTTGGATTATGAGTTATTGATCCCGGTTCAAAAGTCACTTCTAAGTAAATACATAAAATATTGTCATTTTTCTAGTACATTTAATTTCTAAAAAGTTGTATCTATTTTTGAAAAGAAAACAAAAACTTTAAGTTATTTAATAATTATTATTTAAAAGGAATTCTCAAAATAGATATAACTTTTTATAAATTAAATGTACTAGAAGGATCACAATATTTGTTTTATTACCTAGAAGTGACTTTTAAACCGTGATTAATAACTCAAATTCAAAGCATATTTATTTTTTTCCAATAACACGCAAAGAAATATATTAATTTTTTATAGCCACAAAAAATCTGGCCTGAAAAATGTTGATCCGAATTATTTGTGGCAGTCTTTCTAATAAATCAAATTATATAGTATTCCATCATTTTTAAAGAAATATATTAAATATTTCTAATATTTCAATAAAAAATAGATAACTTATAAATATCTATATTTAATTAAAAACAATATGAAAAATGAATAACCACAATTTTTTTTTTGCTGTTTGGAATTCCAAAACCATCAATTTTTTTTTGCAGTTTTAGACTAATTACTCTAAAAAAAATTTGCAGTTTGGATAGATTTCGAAAAAAAGAAATGTTCCTGTACCCCAAGCCACCAAATCCGAGCCCGTCCCCGAACTGGTTTAACTGGGTTTAACCATCGGTTAATAACGGTAATTTATTAATTTGTCATTAATTAACGAATTGTTGTTTTAACGCATTGCAGTTTTACATTGATTGCTTTAAACGTTAGCTTTGTGATATCTCCATATTATGTCTAGTTTATAGCCCTAATTCGCACTAAAACCTGTGTTTTAAAGCCTATAAATGTGGACTTTATACTTGTATTTCGATGAAATATGGTACTGCTATGTTTTTTTTAGTATTTTACAGGAAAAAGGGCGAAAAACTGGTTCTGACTACTTTTCATACGACCCCATACGGGCCGTACAGGATCTGCCCCACCACACAGAAGGTTCCCCAGTAGAGGCATCAAGTCTCCAAGACAAAACACAGGCATACGGCCCGTATGGGGTTCCCTACGGGCCGTAGAACGCTAAATGGGAAAATCCAGCTGGAATCTGAAATCAGCTTAATTCAAGGAGGCCGAAAAGGAAACCTCTGGAGGTGATCTGGGGGCATTAAAGGAGATATTCCTCACCAAAAAAAAGGGAGATTCACCACTGGGACTTGGACAACCTTTCTTGGAGAAAAAGACAAGAGGGAAAAGAGGAAGAGAAGTGAAAAATGCGAGTTTGCAACGGATCTTCGGATTTTCCCACTATTTTGTCATGAACTCTTTTATTTTCTGTTATTTGTGTTATCTTATGAACATGAGTAGCTAATTTACTTTGTTTCTAGGGTTAAGATGTAGTTTCTAGTTTGGTTTTGTTTGCATGCTACTTGGATTTTGTGTTGAATGCTTTGTTTTTACCTTGTTGAGTAGTATTTTGATTGCTTTCTTTGTGGTTGCTTGAATTGATTAGTCATCCCGTTAGATGAATGCGCACATCTAAGTGTTAGGAGTCAAGTCTATGACATTTAATCCAACCCAATAAAATATATGAAGTATATGAAGTAGGGTGAAACTTTCCTTGAGGCGAAAGTCCTTGGATACTTTTAATAAACCAACAAGTAACTTAGATAAATTAGGCCAAAATGTGAAAGTTGAGGTTTAACGCATCTAAGAGGGAAGTATTTGAGTCTGGTAATCGGGTACTAGGCCAAAATGCGAAAGTTGAGGTTAGGTATCTAGATCTGGTCGATAGAAACCCTAAACATCAGTATCAGCGCAGAAACAGAGTAGCAGTAGCATTAACTCGGGGTCCCCTACGGGCCGTATGGGAAGCTGTACGGGCCATATGCCCTGGGGCTGAACAGAAATGAAATCTGAACCCTGGAAACGCCTTTTTATCAATTGAAAACAACTTAAATTCTCTTTTATTGTTTTTAAACTTGTTATAAATCATTAGAATTGTTAGAATTAAACCAAACCAATTTCTCTCACTTCTAGAATCTCAAGTAATTTTAGGATAAGTCCGGTTGTTTCCTTCCACTCCTTTGGATCGATACCTTAACATACTCATCGATAGGATAGTTCACTTGCTATCTGATTTGAACAGAGTGTAACAAAGGTTTAAAAGGTATAACTTGCTATACTGAAACTTAGTAGTATATATTATGTGCGGAACACTTTGCATGCTTTTGTCTTGCGCTTTAATTTCGTGGACAGTCTGTTAGGAACAGTTGTAATCACCAATCCCCGAATTAGTCCCCCAGATTGTTAACGGTCCTCTAATCATTAATTAACTACTTGAACGTACTTTAAAGTACAATTTAAACCCAGTTAGCTCGGGGACGCGATGGGGGATTGGTTCTAATTTTAATTATGCAAATTAACAGCTTTTGATATTTAATAACTAAAAATACAGTCTCCATTTTGAACAAGTAATCCATTAAATGAAGATTTTTCAATGTTTGTAAACACAAGTTTATATGCCTTAAAATGTGTTTGAAGAATAAGCTTTAAAATGCGTTTGTAAACACAGGTTTATATGCACAAATTTTCATTATTTTGTTTATGTTATTTGATTGCCAGTACATATTGGTTTACTTGATTTACACACATGTTTACATGCTTTAAAATGTGTTTGAAGAATAAGCTTTAAAATGTATGTTTGATCCTTCATTTTTCAATGTTTGTAAACACATGTTTATATGCTTTAAAATGTGTTTGTAAACACAAGTTTATATGCACAAATTAGCAGGTTTATATGTACTCTCACAAGGGGGGTTTACTATTGCTCTCTTTCTTGTGGAGAGCCAATTTGAGAGTTCTTTTATGTTTTGTGATTATTTACCTTGACCTGAAAGCCCTCATTTTTGTCTTTTGTCTTCCTAGTACACACTGGTACTAGAAATGAGCATGATGTTTTTGTTTTTCTGAACATGCTGTTTGAGCATAATTTAAGACTCAATTTGTTTGCTGAGCACCAGTAGTTCATCATCTCTTGTTTCTACATCTATTTAAGCACTGTACGTGATTTAAGATTTTTTTTTAGCATTACTTGAGCTATTACTTAGCAAGCAACATATTACCTTAAAAAAAATAAATACTTGATCCAAGGAGTGACGACATATGCTGGTATTATAACATCACTCTACCAACAATGAGTGAAACTACATGTGCTATTACAGAATGACACAATAATAAAAATCTTACACATAGCGGCTTGGTTCCTCTCAATCTCCAATTGACTTGTCAAATCCTTCACCTTTTGTTGAAACTATTTGTTCTTTCTGGTACATTTAACAATTTCATACCAGTTTAGTATGAAGTAGTAGTTTCATTGTTATTTAATAGAGGTTTGCTTAGTTACAAATTGTCATTTTTGTGAAAAGTTATGATTTTGACAACTTAAAATAATTGATGAGTCTGATAAGAATGATTGTTTCAAAGTAATAGTTTCATTGTTATTTAATAGATGTTTGCATGCTTAGAAATTGTCATTGTTGGAAAAAGTTATAATTTTGACAACTTAAAATAATTGATGAGTCTAGTAAGAATGATTGTTTCGAGTACTAGTTTCATTGTTATTTAATAAGTGTTTGTATGCTTAGAAATTCAGAGCTGTAACCATTTTAGAATGTATGGAACAAATTTGTGCTGGGGGATGCGCTCGGGGATTGGTACAAATTTAGAGCTAATAACGATGATTTATTAATTTGCCATTAATTAACGAATTGTTGTTTTAACACATTGCAGTTTTACATTGATTGCTTTAAACGTTAGCTTTGCATGCTTTTGTCTTGCGCTTTAATTTCGTGGACAGTCTGTTAATTTGTGCTCGGGGACGCGTTCGGGGATTGGTTGAAATTTAGAGTTGTCAACATTCTAGAATGTTTAAGAAAAATTTACGCTATGGGACGAATTCGGAGATTCGTATTTAAATTTTTTTTTTTAATTTAACTCATTTACAATGAAAACTAAACACTAGAACGTAGTTGATTAAATGCTTTCGTTTACATGTTTAAATTATATGATTGTTTTACTGCAATTGACGCTATTTTTGTTAACTTTTTGAACATAGTATTTTTCGCTTCATGCAGCGAAAGGCTATACAATAAATAAAGATTCGTATTGTTATTGCACTGTATGAAGTAAAACCTGCTCAGTTTGTCATCGACATTCTAGAAGGTTGGGGGATGCGCGCGGGTATTTTATTTGGGGTACAATTATCAGCTTCCTTCGAAAAAAACGCAAAACCTGGATAGTTTCTGAAGTTTCATATTTTTTTTGGATATAATAAAAATTTCGAGGGCTCAGTCATATTATAAAAAAAAAAACCGTGGAATTTGAACACAATGCTGCTGCCGATTTTTTTTTGAAAATATAATCAATTTTAATTATTTAAAAAAAAACAAACACCATTGGTTTGTTTTTTAGAAAAAAAAAGCTTCACCGGATTGGTGGAGGAAAAATTTAAATTTTATTCTGAGCAATCTACATTTATCATTTTTACTTATTTCTTTCTCCACTGAGCTATTTTTTCTAAAAAATATATTAATGGAACTTATTATGTTAGAATAATTAATATTGATTCTATTTAAATAAAAAAATCGCTGCTATCACACACAGTAACAAGTAACGACGACAGCCATAAACTGGTAATGTGTAAAACTTTCCCCTCTATATTTTTTAATTATTTATATAAAAATTATCCGCTAATACGTATTCAGTTTAAAGTTTAAACGCATCGTTGGACAGCCTTAAATTAACCTGACGTGGCATAGCTGAGACAATGAGAAACTTGATATTAAATACTAAGGCCATGTTAACCTGACGTGGCAATTGTCATTAATTGTTCAAAAGGAAAAAAAAAAAAAAGAAACTTATCATTAATCAAATATTAAGGTCATGTTTGATTGTGGAGTAATAGGTGAAGTAAACTTTTTAATTTATATTTAAAATAATTAAATAAGTAAAATAGAAAGAATAAGGAAGCCCTCGTAAAGCTAGCGTATGATGAAGTACTAGGAGAATGAGAAGAAGAGAATGCAGGGAAGACATGGTCTGAAATAGAGGACACGAGCTTAACTCTGCCCCTCAGATAGGCAGACAGATCTGTCTCCTCTGATTCAAGAAGAAGATGTACATATAAACTGAAATGATATTGATATTACGCTAGCCCGACTCTATAATATGAGAAGTAGCATAGAGTTAGTTCACATTTCACAACAACATAGCCTTAATCCTCTGGCATGTTTTGGGCCCATATGTAAAGGATATGTCTGTTGCCGACTTCAAGCCCAAGACTGATCCGTCACATTTCGAGCCACACTAAGGGCCTATCTCTGTGCTATAGAGCTCCGCAACTACTGAACCCGTTAACCCGATATCGGGTGAGCTCCAGCCCCCAGGTCCGCTACTCTCCAAGCCAAATCGTCTCTCTCGTTCGCTCTCCCTCTCCCTCTCCCTCTCTTCTTTAGGGCTGTACCGGGGGTGCTTCTCCCCTCCGCGCCATCGGCTTCTCCATTTCTACCGGTAAGTCTCCTTAGCTTTTGTTGCACGTTTCTTTCCAAAACCTAATTTCCTTTTTGCTGAATCTCCATCTATTTTCTCGACCTTTGGGCAGTGAGATCAGAGCTAGTTAGGTGGTGAGTTTATCTTACATTACATTCAAAGTGTGTCTGTTCTATTATACCATGCTAATCAGATTGCACTTATTTAAATTCCAATTAAGATGGTATACCTCGGGGATGAAATCTGAAATGAATTTGAGAACAGAGATTGTGTATCACCATCAGTAAGTGTTTTTGAGATAGGGATGTCCTGGGGTATGTTTCTTGTACTGATTGAGGTTAAAATATTGGCCAATTTGGAGGTGATTGTGTGATGAATTTTGTAGAGTATATGTCCTTCTTAACAAGATCACATTCATTCCCTCTTAAGCTTAGAAATCTTGCTGATATCACCAAATTTAGAAATATCCACAGACAACAGGATCTATGAATTTATTTATTTTGGTAATTTACCAAGTGTTGTTGTTATTTGTGATAGAAATAGAAGTTGAAAGAGGTTTGAATATATATAAATCTATTATGCATCCTCGACCACTTACGTAATCTTGTATGCTTACGCATTCAATGCACATGTATAAAAGAATTGTGTTATACATATTTATATACTGTTAACTGAATCTTATGTTGCAGATGTTGAATGTTTTTGAGTTCTAATTACTTTGGTTGTAGTTGAACTGATCTTATTTTTATTAATACCATTTTGTTGAATTACTTATGGTACTTTTGGATTCAAAGTCAAATTAACTAAACACTGCCTTATACTGAAGTAATAGACATATTAATAGTAAAAGTTGTTAGCTCATATCTGTTATTTTTTGTCAAACATTCAACCAAATAAGCTGAATATTATATAATTTCATTCAGTGATTTTGGTCTGGTTCTGTTAGATTTTTTCCAGCAACAAATAGTATGGTTGCTTGATTCTTGTATGATAAAATAAACCAGCCAGATGAATACGAGTTTGCATTTCAAATGCAAAATAATTTTATTTTAATTTCATATTTCAAGATAAAGTGGATGTTGCATGGCTCTGAGAAAGCACAACTCCGAGGATACCACGTCACTTGACATGGGTTCCCTGAACTTCAAGATACCGAAGCGGGATGTGGGTCGAGAACCGAACCCGAACCCGAACCCGAACCCTGGACCTAATGTGGATATTGATATGCGGGAAGTTTACTTCATGATCATGCATCTCCTATCTTATGGGCCATGTAAACGGTCTTTCACACAGCTGTCAAATGAGTTAAGGGAGCACCAGTTACTGCCTAGGCGGTACCATGCGTGGTTCTCGAGAAATGGTGAACCCAGTGGTATAGAAGAAGATGATGGGATTTCTCTTCCTTTGTGCTATACAAACTTAACTGACAGGTATAAAAATTGTATACCTTTGTCCAGGAGTAGTTTCCAGTATGATCTCAACCCTTGGATGTCATCGATAGTCCTGCAAATGAGATCATTCCATTAGGAAACACCTGAATTACAACACATAACCTTATAAAGCATGAAGAATATCTGCGCTAATAGTCACCTATCTATTTGGAGAAGATGTCCAACTACCCTTAATGCTCATTTCCATTTCTAAAGAATAAAAAGGATAATAGAGGGTTCATTTGGGTACTTTTAAATAAGATAGGATGATGCTAAGTGATGGATTTCACATGTTTGACTGGGGCACATGAGATGTTTCTCATCTTGTGGCGGCTTATATGACAAATGAGATATTTCATATTTTGCAGGGATAATATATGTTATATCACATTTTAGATTTTGCATGGGTCTACTGAAGTTGTTAAGTTGTTCTTCAAATGTGAGTTTTGTACTGAAAAGACTTCGTTTGAAATTGTTATGACCCTGCTAAATATTTTTGTGTAGGTACCCTCATATAGGAAGAGATCACTTGATAAAGCTTTTAAAACAGTTGATTCAGAGTTCCTCTGCTCCATTAAATGGCCTGGTTGGTGGGCCCACTTGTAATGCTGCTGATGTACCTACCCTTCTTGGATCTGGCTCCTTTTCTCTTCTTGCTTGTATGTGTTCAGTTGTTCCTTTATAACATTGCTAATCTTTATGGTGTTTTGTCAGGGACATTGCAAAAAACAGCTTGCTGATAAAAAAATTCAAAAAGACTCCCTCTTTTGTTGGGACTAAAGGCTTGGTTGTTGTTGTTGCTATCTTTTGAAAAGGGGCTTATGTGGTCATATAGTTAATCAGAGTATTGAAGTGAAAAAGTAATGGTGGTATGGACTTTATGAACTTATCACAGTAGGATTTGATTTAATTATTGAGTAAAATTCATGATAAAAAAATTCTTGAGTAAAATTGCAATTCATTAGAAAATGTTGAATAGGGTGGGTCTTTTCTGCGCTTATATTGTAGTCTTCTTTGCAATTTTGTCTCAGTATATTTGATCTAGCATTCTGAGAGAATGAGCTTTATTTATCTCTTAGCTGATAGGTACAAGGAGGAAAAAGAAGCCATCAAACTGCCAGGTCACCTCCGGTGGCCTCACATGCATGCAGACCAGATCCGTGGACTAAGTCTCCGGGAGATAGGAGGTGGATTTGCAAAGCACCATCGGGCCCCATCTGTTCGTGCTGCATGTTACGCCATCGCCAAGCCATCAACTCTAGTTCAGAAGATGCAAATCATAAGGAAGTTGCGGGGCCACCAGAATGCTGTCTATTGTGGTGGGTTTATTTATCTTGTACTGGAGTAGTTTGCTGTATATTTATTTAGAATTGAGAAACATCTTCATGAGTCCCTTTGAAACATGCAAATATTTTGAGGGTCCTTCATTTGCTAATTTCTTCATAAATGCCTAAATGCCCTGCTTTTCTTCCTAATTCATGCATATAAACAGAACAGAAGGTGGGGTATTTGGGTATCTTTTAAATTAGATGGGTACGGAAGATTTTTAAGAGGGAGCACTATACTATTTCGGCATTTCTAGTTGTTTATTGTTAGGTGTGATATCTTGACATTTTGAAGGAGCAGATATCTGTGGATTGCACCCATTTTAGATATTTTTCTGTCACTTCAAAAATGGTTACTTTTTTACAGCCACATTTGATCGGTCGGGCCGGTTTGTGATCACTGGTTCTGATGACCGTCTAGTCAAGATCTGGTCCATGGAGACTGCTCTTTGCCTCTCCAGCTGTCGAGGTCACGAAGTGAGTAGGGCTGGTGCTTGTTATGATTTATTTCTGGTTATAACTATAGAACTTATCCTTGATATTTGCCATTTATTTGTCTCTTCAAGGGTGACATTACTGACCTAGCAGTGAGCTCAAATAATGCTTTGGTGGCATCTTCTTCTAATGACTTCATCATCAGAGTAGTGAGTTTTTTGTTATGCGGATCACATATTTTATTTTAATTGAAAGAATGTTTAATTTTTAAGTGTGCACTTCTTATTCGACGTATTATGAATGTAGTGGCGTTTACCTGATGGACTGCCCATTTCGGTTCTTAAAGGACACACTTCAGCTGTGACTGCCATTGCATTTAGCCCAAGGCCAAGTGCTGTGTATCAACTTTTATCGTGAGTTCCTGCCTTTAGCACCTCAAAAATAACATTCAATTCAGAATTAGGTGGTATTAGGCTCTTTCATGTTCATTCCTGTATCTGATCCTGGGAGTAAAGGGAATTTATAATTCCCTGGCAAACTTTCTGCCTAGAATAATTGTTCTTTTTGCTGCAATGTACTTCTGGAATAAAGCTTCTTAGTTTTTCTTGTTTACCAAGTGCTATTATAATTTTTACCCAAACAGGAGTTCAGATGATGGCACATGCCGAATATGGGATGCTAGGCATTCCCAACAGAGCCTTCATGTTTACGTTCCCAAACCACCAGAGAATCCAACAGGTTAGTAAAATCATACTGCCCCCTACCCTGCCCAACTCTTTCCTAGAAAGGCATATAGTTCCGTGTTTGAAATTAAGGCTGGTTTAATACTTATGATCTAAAGGTTCAGTATCAGACCCATCATATCTCATCCTGAACCCATGTAGTGACCGGATACAGAACTGATGTAACTTTTACTTTTATGCGGATGGGTTTTTAGTTGAGCCGTTTGAAGATGAAGTAGGGTAGAATGAGGCCTTTTCTAGACCAAGGTCAAATAATTGCCAAAGACTCTGAAAAGATCAAACTTTTGATATCATACCAGTTCTTTCAGTAATGAGAAGGATGGTGTGGTAGTCCCTGATTAAATCTCTCTCTCTCTATCCAATTTTAGCCCTCATTGTGGTAATTATCCCATTTTGTTTATTTCTGAACCTAATATTACACTATTTGAGACCTTAAGTTAAATGCAAGAAAAATCAATTTACAGTGAAGATAGGCGAGCCTTCTACCAGCAGTGCCATGCCACCTATACAGCAAACACATCAGATCCTGTGCTGCGCTTTCAACGCTAACGGCACTGTTTTTGTTACTGGTAGCTCGGACACGTATGCGAGGGTATGTAAATTTATATAGTTCATTGCAATTGTTTTGTTAAATGGGGTATTTGGTTTATGTAGTAATATAATATTACAAGACATTTCACCTTTTGCAGGTGTGGAATGCTTGTAGATTCGCTACTGAAGAATCCAGTGAACCAATTCATGAAATGGACCTCTTATCTGGCCATGAAAATGATGTCAACTATGTGCAATTTAGGTTTTCTTTTGGTTCTCTTCCCACTTGTTCTTCCTTGTATTTTGTGCGCTCAGTGAGTTCCTAGTAATGATGTTTTTTTGTTGTCAGTGGTTGTGCCGTTCCATCTAGATCTGTATCAGGCGAAATTGCTAAGGAAGATAATCTCCCCAAATTCAAAAATTCATGGTTTGTTTTTTTTTTTTTCTGAAAACTATTCTGTAATGATTCCGTATCAATTTGGCTGCAGCCAACCGACTTAATTGAATATCACAGGTGAATGTTGAAATTTGGATTTTCTTAAATTGTAGGTTCACTCATGACAACATTGTCACATGCTCTCGTGATGGCAGCGCGATCATTTGGGTCCCACGATCCCGTCGTTCTCATGTGATCCGCTCTCTCTGTACATTAATTAAACACAACGTTCAGTTTTGGAAATCATGCGGAGGATCTTGCTAAGTATTGCCTTCTGTTTATTTGTTTTTTTTCAGGGAAAAGTAGGGCGCTGGACACGGGCATATCATCTGAAAGTACCACCACCTCCAATGGCCCCACAACCAACAAGAGGGGGCCCACGTCAGAGATTTCAGCCTACTCCTCGCGGTGTCAATATGATTGTCTGGAGCTTAGATAATCGTTTTGTACTTGCTGCCATCATGGGTAGGTTTTTACTAATTAGTTTTGATGATGGCGTTACTTTTAGTTTTCTTTTTGCTTTTACTCAGTTCATTTGGAAAAGTCGTTTGTTATTAAATCAGTTTTGTTGTTAATTTGCTATTGTTTCTTTTTGTAGATTGTAGGATATGTGTTTGGAATGCCTCTGATGGAAGTTTGGTGCATTCTTTGATTGGCCACAAAGCATCTGTGAGTCTGCCATTTGTATCTAAAGTGTATTAACCATTTGTACTGGAAATTGAACAGTTGCAATGTGCTTTTTCTTGGTTAAAGGTGTAGCCTAAGCATCTCATAGTAGAGTAATGGGTAAAACAGTCATGTGAAGGATATAAATATTTTGGTTTAACTTAATTGTCATATACTTGATTTTGCAAAGTTGAACTAGCAAAAGGTGAAAAAAACAAAATTAGGCATTTTAATTACTCTTTTCACTCTTTAGTGTAAGCCATTGTTTCGTTTTCAGACGTTTGTTTTGGATGTGCATCCTTTCAACCCACGGATAGCTATGAGTGCTGGTTATGATGGAAAGACCATCATTTGGGATGTGAGTTCCATTCTTTTCTTTTTTTTTTTAAATCTGTATCTCTGTCAATTCAAAGTGTTATAAAATCTTAATGATCAAATCCAAATAGATTTGGGAGGGAAAACCAGTGCAAATTTATGAAACTGGACAGTTCAAGCTAGTTGATGGGAAGTTCTCTCCGTAAGTTGTTTTTTATCATTCGATTATCTTATTTGTGAGATTTTCAAATGTCATCTCTTCAAGTATGCTAAAAAATGTGTCCTTTGATGCATTCATGTTGTGAAAGGGATGGGACTTCAATTATTCTATCTGACGAAGTTGGCCAAATATTTATCATAGCCACAGGGCAGGGGGAGTCTCAAAAAGATGCCAAATATGATCAGGTACCTATCAAGTTATTAGCTTATGACTCTACTGGATGCAGTTACATTTCATTTTATATTCTTCTACAATTGTAGTTCTTCCTTGGGGATTACCGGCCTCTTGCCCGGGATGCTAATGGGATTGTGCTTGATCAGGTTTGCCTAAACTCTTGCTTTCTTATAGTAATTGTATACTGTTTCCTTTTTAAGGTTTGTATTTTTGTATTTGTTAAGACATTGCTACCCTAATTTCCTTAATATAAACTCTTTTATTTCCTCTCAAAAGTCAAAATTGTGGTGTATCCTATGCAGGAGACCCAGCTCCAACCTTATCGAAGGAATATGCAAGATCTCTTGTGTGATTCAAGTTAGTCCTTTAAACTTAACACACATAAAATTTAATTTGTTCCAAGAGGAACTTGGCTACAACCTACAGCTTTGCATGTTTTGTTTATTTTTTTTTAAAATTATATCTGGTAATAAAAGGTATCTTATTACTTTAAAATTTTCAGCCATGATACCTTACCCCGAGCCATACCAGAGCATGTACCAAAGGCGCCGGCTGGGAACCCTTGGCATCGAGTGGCGACCCCCGAAAGTCAACTTTGCGGTGGGGCCCACCTACAATGCTACCACTGGGGAGTTCCAGATGCTTCCAGTGATTGACTTAGAGAGGTGGGCCGAGCCATTACCTGAAATTGCTGATGTCATTGACTGGGAGCAGCAGGTAGTCGAGGGGCAGACTGATGAGGATTTAAGCGACTCAGAGTATAATCTAACGGATGAATATGAGAGCGAGGGGGAGGAGCAAGAGATCTTAAGCATTAATTCATCTGATGAATCAGAGTATAGTGATGATGTAGATGCAGGTGTGGCAAATCCTAGTGCTGGTAAGGCAGGATTGAGGAGGTCTAGGAGGAAGAACCATAAATCTGAGGTAAGGAATGATGGATGTGACTTGTGTCCATTATATCTGTGTCTACTGAGTGCTGTTTTGTGTGGGCAGGGGTGGGGGGGTTCTCCTGGTATCAGATGTGATTTTTTTTTGTTTTTTTGGTATTGTGTCTGCTGATTACTTAGGTGAAATAAGGAACTGGTTTTACTTTAATTTTATTTGATGTTAGGTCAGAACTGAGTTTTAAGTTTCTCAAGGAAGGACATGTTAATTATGATTTTTTCTGTTTGTCGTCTAGGCTGAGCTTGTTACTTCATCTGGGAGGCGAGTAAAAAGAAGAAATTTGGAGGAACCTGAGGAGCCAGTGGCAGTAGGTCAATCAAGGGCCCACAAGACAAGGAAATCAAAGCATGTTGGTCGTGTATGTCCGAGAAAGAAATCCCCCAAATCCAGGGAGTTACGGCCGCAGAGACGAGCTGCACGCAATGCCCTCAGCCTTTTCTCTAAGATAACTGGAGCCTCCAGTGATGCAGAAGAGGATGAAGAGGAGGGAGAAGAAGATTCCGAAAGTAGTTATTCTGAAAGTGATTCCATGATTCCAGAATTAAAGGGAAAAGAATCTCAAAGCAGTTCTATGCTCAGTTATGAGCTGAAGAAGCATGTACAGGAGAGAGAGGGTTACACTCAGAATGGTGGGACGACTTCTCAGACTGGGAGGAGATTGATTCTGAAACTTCCTCATCGCAATTCAAATGTGGTTAATGCCTTGGAAACAGTGAAGGCAGAGTCCTTAAAAAATGAGGTAGCATCTACTTCAGCCGTTATAATTGAACCCAAACAAGAAGCACAACAACCCAAAGTGGAATCAAAAACTGAACTGGGACCTGAATTTGAATCCAAACCTGAGGGTGAACTAAATTATGATGAGTTTGCTATGGTAGAGGCCGAACCCCAGACAAGACGGTCTTCCTGTGGTACGGAAAGTGAAGAACCCGGCACGCCTTTGGGGGCCCATAGCAGTAAAATCCGATGGGGAAAGGTTAACCAAAGGTCCTCTAAAAGACCAAAAGTGCCTGAAGATAGTGGACCCACCAATGAGAATAAACCGGCTGCAGACACGATAACAAGTACAAATGTAGAGGAATCTAGAGGGATTGATGAGGATATGGAATCAAATGCAGTACCACATGGAGGAATGAGTATTGGTACCAAGCAGCAAGCAGGGTCCAGTTCTCAGCCAATTATATACAAGAGACTAAAAGTTAAGGCTCGTGGTTCAGGGAACAAAATGCCAAAAATTGAAGATGAAGTTGCCAATGCTCAACATGATATAGCAAGTATCAAGATAGATAATAGGTTATCTGAAGAAACGGGTGTGGAAGCCGATTCCAAGGTGCCTGTGGTCTACACCAGGTCAAGACCATCAAAGAAGAGGAAGCCTGATGATAATGAATATGATATGGAGGAGAGTACCTCAAACTCAAACCATAGTAGAGATGATGCGGATTACGATGCTGGTGCAGATGAAGGATCCCATCACGGGACACGGTTAAGAGAGCGTAGCTTAAGATCTAGGCATAATAACACTTATTATGAAGCATCGACCAGTGGACGGAGGTCGCACTCGGAGCGTCAGGCCCGAATGGGATCCAATGACTGGACGTCTCCTTCAAAATCAGGCATCAATTTGAGGCCGGCTAGGAATAGAAGGGAGGTTTCAGGGTATATTGAGCCAAGACAGTTTGATAGGAGGAATCAGCCGGCAAGAAAGCTGTCGTGGTTGATGTTGTTAGAGCATGAGGAGAGCTATCGTTATATTCCTCAAAAAGGCGATGAGGTTGCGTATTTGAGACAGGTATCAAAGTTTTTATTAAGCATAGGTAGAACAAATTGACTTGTTTTCTAGGTATAACAAATCTGTAATATGGAAGGAACAATAGATTTAACTTTTTTGACAGTTTTGTCTTTGTCTACCCTTATATTGCAATTAAGCATAAAAAGAACCACCAAAAAGAAATGCTATTCAAATGGTACCGCATTGTCTTCCTAAATGCTGGTGTTCGGAGCTATCAGTGCCGAACTATAATCTGAAATTAATGTGAACCAGGTTCTTCTCTCTATAACAATTTTAGAGAACTTTGGGTTGATGCCAATGCACCTGAATTGATAAGGTTTAATAAAGGCTAAAAAATTTGAAGTTTCAATTTACAAGTTACCTGTACAATAACAAACCCATTGTACCGATCCAATATTAGACCAGTCAGTAGCGTATTCTTGAAGAAACGCCAACACAAATTCTGTACCGAAGAAAAGAGAAATGAGAAACAATAATTTTTCCTCAGGGTCACGAGGAGTATCGTGGAAGCCCCGGGAGGTCAAATGAGAAAATACCTTCAGACATAGTGCCAGACCTAAAAGCGGTCGAGTTCTGCAAAGTACGCTCCCTCGAGTACTCAACCTTTAGGGGGTCGGGCGAAGGGTGCTGTAAACTAATGCTTGAGTTCACTGACCCAAATTCCTCTGCATTCCGCATGGTGTTCAAGGTAACCCTGCCTGAGCTGGTTACTTTTCCCGACTTCCTGGTAGAGCGGACACGGTACGAGACCTCAATAGATAGGAACTGGACACATCGAGATAAGTGCCTGGTGTGGTGGCGAAATGAGGATGGAGAAAGCGGGAGCTGGTGGGAGGGGAGGATCACAGCCGTCAAACCCAAATCACCTGATTTTCCTAATAGCCCTTGGGAGAGGTACTCATTTAGGATTCACTTATAAGCATGTGTCTGATCAGGTTGGTAAATTTGGCAGTTTTGGTTGAATATAATCTAAATTTTCATAAAGAAGGACAAAGTAATAACAATAGTGAAGGAATCAGTACTGATATGTTTAATTTTTTGCACTTTTTGTCATGACCAGCTCTGTCAGGAGCTCAATCTTGTTATTCTCTGTTGAACCTGGATTCTGTTCTTTCCTTTTTTTTATGTTTTACTCAAATTTCCTCAGTTGGATTATATATATGCACAGGCAAGCACTTGTTACATAAAATGATTTGTGACATGTTAGGTATGTAATACAATACAAGAACGATGCAACAGAGCAGCACTCACATAGTCCCTGGGAGCTTCAAGATATGGATGGGCAGTGGGCCCACCCACATATTGACAACAGGACCCGTGACAGGCTATTATCAGCTATTACCGAGTTAGAGCAAGCCTCTACGAGAAAGGTAAAAGATCAATATACTTATTTTCCCCTGACTTGATTCTGTTAAACTTTTGTTATTGTGTGTATTTACTTTTGCTTCGCTGTTGCAGGATAACTACGGCATTCATAAAATTAACATGGTGGTTCAAAAGGCTGAATTTATAAATAGGTAACGGTTTTTTAAATATACTATCAAATGAAATGCAATTTTGCATCTTTCTTTTTTGAATGTGTCTGCGTTTGGGGTCTGGGTGGTGTTACCTTACCTAAAGACACATAATTCACAGTGCATTGTTAGCAAATCTGTACTTTTTAATGGGTTGGTGAAAATCTGTACCTTATGTACTATGCAAATTCAGCAGTCTGCTAACAACATTGTATCATTTTGTGTACGGGGGCTTATTGTTGCTCTATTTGTTTTTTATTCCCTCTGCAGCTTCCCTGTTCAAATTTCAATTGAGGTAATAAAGAGGAGATTGGAGAACAATTACTATCGAACCGTCGAGGCAGTGAAGAACGATGCATCAACTATGGTTTCTTTCACAGAGTCATACTTTGGAAAGATCGGTGATCAGACCAATAGCAATAGGATACATCGACTTAGCCAATGGGTTGAGAACATTTTTAACGACTTGTAGTTTTAGTTTTTGCTTGGCACTTTTTTGTTTTGTTTTTAGTGCTGTTGATATGGTGCAGCATTCTGGCCATTCGGCTCGGACCGCTTTGCTCTTTGATTTTAACTGTTGGTAGTTTAGCAAATTTATCCAGTTTCTCAAATTAAGAACATGTTTTCTTTTCTGGAGTTTGCGATTCGCGAAATGAGGAAAAAGTAAAGCTATAGTGAGAGGTTGCTTGTCAAAATTATCATGTATAGCTGTCTCTTGCTGTTCGTATTGTTAATAAAGAGATAGAAAGGAAAAAGAATTTTTTTTTGTTCTCCCACATGCTTTTGAACATGTTGAATTGTTTGGTGGTGATAAGCAGATCATCGATTTATCGCCACAAAGGCGAATAAAATTGATTACCCTCTGTTTGGCAAAGCTGATGCAAGTACAAGTCTATAGGCACACACATCTTTTGAATTAAAGTCTAATTCAGTTTCTGTTGTAATTTGATCTCAACTCTCTACTATAAAAGACTGCCGCTACAATCAGAGAATAAGCGAGCAGGTTAGAAAGAGCATTTCGGGTCGGGAATAAAAATGATATTATCATCTCTTTCTCTTCGCTTTTTGGCCCGGTTAAGTAGAACCATTACGGTCGGGATTTTATACTTGCCAATATATATATTTTCTGAAACAAATATAACAATAAGTTATACCCAGTAGCACGATGGTATCCAATATAAAATTACATGCGTATCATTGACAAAAGCGACATGCTGGGCATGTATTTGCCTCTCATTTCTCCACTACCACGTCTCAAATATGATATATAGTCGGGTTTTCTGGTCCCTCATTCTATAGCCTTCTGTCTAGCATATCACTGCATCATATAATTTCCTAAAAGCAATGTCAAAATTTCTTGGCAACATAGAGCTCTGCACAGCCACTGGCACACACTGACAACAACAGAAATTCTCCAGCGACCTTTTTTCCTTTTAGTTGACTTAAAACATGTTGACAACCTCAAGGAACATTTTAAGTTCAAATTCACAATGCATGACAACTTTCATCCGAGCCAATTTGAGCTACAAATTAAATCTGAAGAAAATGTCATAACAAGTCAATAACATCAGAAAGGAAGTATTGTTGACATGTCTTTCCTCAGTTCTCGGAACCGACAATTGCGTCGAGGCTTCTTCTTAGAAGGCAAGCTCACCTTTCTCTGGCTCTTCTTCTATGCCACTTTTTTCGGTACCGCCTATTTCTTCACCCCCTTCATTTCCATACCGCAAATTGTATCGAACTCAAGCCATGATGTACCAATTCAACCTTCCAATTCAAGCCATGATGTACCAAGTCAAACTTTAAATTCAAGCCATGATGTACCAACTGGAATGTTCAATTTAAGCCATGAGGTACTAAGTGAGACTTTTAATTCAAGCTATGAAATGTCAAATAATAGCTGGAATTCAATAAATGACCATCCAATTAGAACCTCTAATGCAAGCCATGATTTCTTGATTCAAAACTCAAATGAGAGTTATGATGTACCAACTGAAGCCTCAAATTCTACCTTTGACATAGCAAATGATCAACAAGATGAAAACAACATCAATGAACCCCCTTTTCGTACCTTGACCGACCCGAGTCATACCCTCGGCTCAAAGATCAACAATTGGGATTCAAAACGGGCCGAATGGCTGCGTCAAAACCCCGCTTTCCCTAATTTATTGACACCAACTAAACCACGAGTACTAATTGTGACTGGTTCTTCCCCAAAACCATGCGAGACACTGATTGGAGATCACTATTTGTTGAAGTCAATCAAGAACAAGATTGACTACAGCCGCATTCATGGGCTTGATATATTCTACAACACAGCTCTTCTGGATGAAGAGATGAACAGCTTTTGGGCCAAGCTACCTGTCCTTCGAGCGCTCTTCCTTTCTCACCCAGAGGTGCATCTAAGCATGAAATATATACTTGTAATTTAATATGTTATTTTATATTTTTAAGAAGGCAACATTTTGTGAAGTTATCAGCATGCTATTCCACAGTGCTGTATTTGAAAATAGACTATTCATTTTATTGGAGGCAACTAAATGGATACTCATAAATTTATGATAGCTTTCCTTTAATCTCTCTATTTTTTTTTTCAAAGGTAGAGTTCCTTTGGTGGATGGACTCTGATGCACTCTTCACTGATATGACATTTGAGTTGCCGTGGGACCGCTACGCTCAATACAACCTCATAATATCGGGATCGAGTGAGAAGGTTTACAATGACAAGAATTGGCTTGGGCTCAACACAGGCATCTTCCTCCTTCGCAACTGCCAATGGTCACTCAGTCTGCTTGATGCGTTGGCCCCGATGGGGCCCAAAGGCCCAGTCAGAGATGATGCTGGTAAGCGCATTGCTGAGTTTTTGAGTAACCGACCGGTTTTCGAAGCAGATGATCAGTCGGCACTGGTGTACCTCCTTGTAATGCAGCGTGACAAGTGGGATGACAAGATATATTTTGAGGGTGCCTATAACTTGCACACAGATTGGTCGATTGCTACCAAAAAATACGAGGAAATGCTAGAGAACTACCATCCTGGACTCGGAGACTGGAGGTAAATAATTAACTAGGTTATAATTTACTGATCTATCTCTAGCAAAAACATAACTTATGAATTCTTTTATAAAACCAAATTGGTATTATTCTGGATGAAAATAACAACACAGAAGTATTCCACAGAAATAATTATACATAATTATCAAATAAAATTTACTTATAATAATGGTGTAGTTAAAGGGTAATTGTGTGATCATAGGTGGCCACTTGTGACACACTTTGTCGGATGCAAACCGTGTGGGAATTTTGCGGATGACTCAGCCGAGCACTGCATGAAGCAGATGGACCGTGCATTTAACCTCGGAGACAATCAAATTTTGAAGATGTATGGGTTCACGCATAATTCGCTCGAAAGTGACCAAGTAAAGCGAGTAGAGCGAATTAGAAATGAGACAGATTAGGAGGAGCTCGGTTGATGTTGATCGAATTGTTACCGGTTGATTGGTTGTTGATCATTAATCAGGCTTAGCATGGCAGACTTGAGGACCTTGAGGTGCTTTAGAGCTTAGAAGATTTTGTGGATAAATAGAGAGGAGGATTGGATGAAAGCAGCTAGTTCAGTTTGCTGTCAGAATTATAGAACTCCAGAAATAGGATTCAAAGATGGTAATTTTAATGTTGTTTCTATTTTGTTTTTGTAGAATATCATTTAGTCAAGATAATAATTTGACATGCTTGGCCAGATGGGGATATATTTTTTTTTCCCTTTTCTTGCCATTATTCAGAATGGATGATTTTGCTTTTAATTTTCAACAATTTCACCAACTAGGTAATTATCCCTCCTGTCAACAAAAATGAAGGCAATTATGGATAGGACTAATCAGTGTTTTAATTTATGATTGTATATGTTTATGTAATAATATTACACGTAAGAGCATGCACCGTATAGTTGTTACATACTTTTGTTTTCAAAATTTTAATCTAATTAAACATATAAAATTAATAATATAACTTCTATCATTTAATAAATATAAGATTAGGTTAGTATTTTATTATATTTTTTATTCAGCACCTAAAATTTATATTAAAAAAAAAAATACACATTCATGTATACTGCCCACATATCTTATGGTATCTGCATTATGCAGCGATAAATCACACACATATTAAAAATTATATTTTAAAACATTGAAGCTAATATATCAATGTATCTACGGCGATCTCAGTTTATTAATAAAAGACTCAAATAATAATCCAATAAAAGACGGGTGGGTTGTTTTTTTATTGATCATTTGCCAATCGAAAACTGGAACCAACCGAAAGTAGAACGAATCTAACCTGACCAATATAAAAATTGATCTAAAAACTGTGTAAGCTGTCAATGTAGGGGTATGTAAACGGTCGGATACGATTGGACAGTGATTAGAGTGTATCTTTATTCGTTATAATTTTTTAGATACATATATGGATACGAATATAGATTAAATATTGGAGGAATACGAATAAGAATATGAATATAATTTAGATAACTAAAAATAAATTATTAATGTACATTTTAATAAAAAAATAATATCTAAATATAATTTTTTTTCATTCATAAATAAATTTAATATTTTTTATAATAAGTTTGTTAGTTATAAAATATATATTATATTATCAAAATAATAGTTATTTATTGTATTATAATATTATATTATTCACTAAAATACACACACACACACAGAGAGAGAGTTTAATAAATCAATTTAAAAATAAAATGACATTTGTTTGGGACCCGTTTACACCCCTACAGGATAATTTCCGAAAAAGCTTCCATAATAGTACGAATCAGTCCATCAGATTTGAGTCTTTTGACCTGACCAATCCAACCCGACTCGCACCCGTTAGCAAATTACCTCTGGTTACCCTGCCGTGTCTCTCGGCCTGAGACCTGACAGTGCCAGAGCTAATGCCTCCTTCATTCTCTCTTCTCAGGCGATCAAGCTCTCTTCTTCTCCGGTTTCTCTCCTCTAAAACCCTAAACCCCAAATCAAGTAATCCGTTTTCTCCCCTAATTATTCGTACTTCCACCATCAGATCCCTCTATCGCGGCTCCAGCGAACAACGATGGTACTGCTCCTCTCCATCTTCTGTGGCACAGGTGGAAGAGCCGACGACATCTGATGGGTTGACTCTTGAGGGGATTGCGTCGAAGGGATGGACGATATTAGACGAAGGGGAAAGCGATTGGCGGAGCCATGCCGCTGCTATTGCACAGTCAGTTCAACTAATCAAGAAGCGGTTGCAGGTTGATTTTGTGATTGAATGCATATGAGTTTAACCTCAGATTTTGATTATTTCATTATATCATATTCACATTAGAGTAACTAGTAAAATAATTTTTAGCTGCACAAAGTCTGTAACTTCTAAAAATGGATGTTGTTACTAACTACTGAGTCATTCCTCTTTGTGAAAAATTTACAATTATGTTAAGTGAATCTATTAAATTAATTGGTAATTTCAAACTGTTTCTAATTTTAGGGCTTCTCTTGTTGTAGTGGGAAAAGCTCATTGTAAGGTCAACACAACTAGGTACTGTACTAAGCAAATCGGACTTATGGGACGACCCAGTTCAAGCTGGGAGAATAAGCCGTGAACACCGTGACATAATGGGAAAGATAAAAGAGGTAACCTGTTTTGAACAGGAGCTGGTTGAGCATATCGACATGCTGAGACTTGCTCGTGAAGAGAATGACAAAGATTTGGAAGAGGTGCGCCCACATGCCTTCTCTGCTTAGTGTTGGTGAATTTGTATTAACTTTGATAACCTTTTTGGTGTAGGAATCCATGAGAGCGTTGGCTGATATGAGGAAGAATGCAAAGGAGAAAGAGCTTGAGGCATTACTATCTAGGGATAATGATTCCTGCTCTTGTTTTATAGAGGTTGCTATTTTTGAGTTTCTTTTTCAATGAATTTTGTTTGATCGGCAATTCTAAGGTTTCCAATATTTTGTTGAAATAATTCTGGAATCAACACTTTGGTTTAACCTTTTCTAAGTTATAAACTTTTATCCTTGTAAAAGATCAGCATACTGGATATGGTTAAAATAATTATGCTTGTTAGCATATACTATTTTCTTTTAGGGGCAATTTGGCGTGGAGTAAAGTTGCAGAAGGGTATAATTGATGGGTACCGTATTACTTCTCGTCTGAAGCATTTTTGAAACACAAATATAGAGATATAAGAGCCAGGCAAAAAATGTCTGTAAGCCAAACAGCGGTGGTTGAGAATCTTGTGAACCCAAAAATATAGTTCACCATACTAAATTATCCCAAAACAGAGAGAAGTAATTCAGTAACTATAAATCTAGTTCTAATCTAGTCAACTTACGAACATCAAATGGGTCCTTATTGGGTTTGATCTAGGTTTGTGTCTTTAGTGGTGCTAAACTTGCATCATGGTTCTTGTTGAAGCATAGCGGAGTCAACAAATTCAGGCCAAACAAATAATAGAGAAACCAATTAAATGCTTCTTAGTATTGATAAATTACTTATGCTGGGTGAAACTTTAACTTCTAAATGTATAATTTTGTGCTGCTGTTGTGCAGATTCAAGCTGGAGCTGGAGGGACAGAGAGCATGGATTGGGCTTCCATGATTTTTAACATGTACAAGTCGTGGGCCCTCAGACGAGGATTTGGGGTAACTGTTATAGAAGAAATTCCTGGTGAGATTGCCGGAATCAAGGTAATTCAGTTGTCCTCGGTCATGCATCATATTTTTTTTTGTTTTGTGTCGCGTTACATGTCAATGCTTATCATATTTGTAGGAAGAACACAATAGTTTTTTGGTATTTGCAAATGACTCCTAGCCTTTAAATTAATATTATTTGAAGCAAAGAGTAAGTGAATTGCCCTGGAATCTTAGATATTGAAATTACCTAGGAATAGGTAGTACTATTTTTGCTGGAGAGAAAAAAAATGATAGAATTATTCCATCATACTAATCGAACAGTAAGATGGTATACTGGATGTCATTTGCAAATTCGGTAGAATATTGGAAAAAATTTCATGTGTTTATCCCTTCTCAAAACATACAAGGTATCTAACAGTTTTGTCTTGTACCACTTGCTTTTCTCAGCGTGCGACAATCAAAGTAGATGGGGAGTACGCGTTTGGATATGCCAAATCAGAGGTGGGAGTGCACAGACTGGTTCGCATCTCCCCATTTGACAGCTCTAAGCGGCGGCACACCTCGTTTGCTGCTGTGGCAGTGATTCCCATGCTTGGCGGTGACACCTCAAATCAATACCAGATAAAGGAGTCTGACCTCAAGATCGAGAGGTTTCGGGCTGGTGGGCCTGGTGGCCAGCATGCCAACACAACTGACAGTGCAGTTAGGATTGTGCATATACCTACTGGGACTACCGCCACATGCCAAAATGAAAGGTACATTGTTAAGCCTTAGGCTATTTTATTTTCTGTATGCAAGTTTTTCAGAAAGTACTGTGCATTTATTTCCAAAGCTGTGAAACTTTAGAAGGCATAGACTACCATTGGTAATTTGTTCATGGAGAAGGTAACAAGAATAACTTCTCTGACAAGAAAGCTTGATTTGGTGTGTAGATCACAACACCAAAATAAGGCATCAGCAATGGCTGTTCTACAGTCGCGGCTAAATCAGCTGGAGATGGCACGCCAGGCACAGGTGAACGCTGAGCACACCCAGTCACTTTCTGAGATCGGCTGGGGAACCCAAATTAGATCATACATTCTTCATGTAAGCTCCCTTTTTTTGTTTTCTTCCTTTCTTTCTGCTTAAGATCACCATTTTTTGGGTACCTTCAAGCAAAGAGAACCTCATAACAATAACCAAACTTGAAAAGGAAACTGTTGCACTGTCAAAAAAAGAGTGACCAAACTGCTTTAGCGTACCATTTCAGAATGTAGTGCGATTTAAATAGTTGTATATATGTTTGACCTCCTTCCTTGCTACCCCAGCATAACTATTTTGTGTGTTTGCAATTTTGCCGCCGCAGCCTTATCGGATGGTCAAGGATCTACGCACAAACTATGAAGTTTATGACCCAGATTCGGTACTTGATGGAGATATTGACGGTTTCATCTTGAACTATTTGTCGGCATTGTTGGATAAAGAAGATGGTGTTTGAACAAATGGAGTTCTTAAAATCTTTTACAAAAATTGAAGTGGAAAGTATACTTTTGGCCTCTAAACCACTTTACTGTTGAAAATGAAATTTAGAGAGAAAAAAGAGCAATAGGTTCTTGCTAAAAAATAATCTTTAAATCACCTCCATAGAATAACCTGTCAATTTTGTGGCATTGAATGATAATAGGAATTAGCTAGTTGATGTAGATGTTCTTCCGTGTATCTTATTCAAATATTTGTTCCATGTCATCGTTTAATAAATCATAAATTTTATTTTTTAACGGCCAACCTTGCTTTTGTGTTTTTATTATGTTTCGTCCATATTAAACTTTCGTAATTATTAAGATGTCACTACCTTATATGTAACTGTAACATACCATTTTTTTTGTAAATCCTACAAAAATGAAATAGTCGTATAAATTTTTTTACACTTCATGCTCAAGTTTAAAAACTGGGCGATGAAGAAATACATCTATAGAAAAATGCAAAAGTAACCAATTAAACAAACAACAAATGACGCATAAACAAGATTTTTTTAACTTGGCTGTTTGTCAGGTTGACCGTGAGGACATGTGCGTGTTATAAATTCTGTTATTCTGCAAAATTTATGGAGATCTCTGTCAGATCACCATGAATCACTGGGGAACAATAACAAAATCGTTAAACAAATTAAGTAACGCATTGATGGCTCACTTGACTTTATAAACTATTCTTTGAATGTTTGAAAAGTTCCTACATCTTTCTCTCAAACAGCCTAATCCTGTAATCCATGTGCAGGTTAATACTGAACCTCAACCGATATAACTAGAGCTATACAAGCCTCTATCCAACATTAATCAGTGTCCTTATGATATGGATATAACACTCTGCTGACTTCATCGGGTGCATTGGCTGGCCCGACCCACTCCTTCCTGACTTGCTTCAGGTCACTTGTATTGAGTGACTCGTGCGAGAACCCGTACATTTGTAGAACCTGATTGTCTGCAAAGTTAAATGCCCGATCAATCTTCTTCAGGCATGGTTCAACTCCGAGCTCCGTAAAATTTGCGCATGGCTTGCACCCGACAAAATGCGTCACAAGAGGCCACCTAGTACAACAAGCTATCATCATGTTATGTACATGAAATAATATTGCCTAAATTCTATTTTCTTTGAATTCATACCAATAATTTATGAGTGAGGTTATGGTACTATATATGCATAGCATAATGGTGATTACTATGGATCAACATCACTATTTTCTATGTCCAAACAATTGATCTGAACCGTTTACCATAATCTTCATATAAAAATATACTTGTGGATCAAATTTTACCTTAGAATTTTTCATTATAATTTTAGATAGGTAAAAAATCACTTTATTTTTACATTTTCATATAAAGATCACGTCGAAAGGTTCATATCAACTATTTGAACTTTGAAGACAAAAAAATAATCTGCGCTATGCAGTGTACCATAGCTTCACTCAAACTTTGTTACTATAACAGTGTGTGCATGGGCCTGTGCATTTCTAAAATCTACTGAAACAGTTTATACTGGGGTGATACTCGTACCTGTCATCGCCGAAGCCTGGGTGGTTCTTCTCCACCATGCCCTCGTACCGGTGGACGATACCATCATAATATCCATGAAGACAATAGCTGCTCTCTAGGTACACCTTGTCGCTCCATGTGTCACGCTGAGTGATCAAGATATACACCATTGCTGATTGATCGTCAGCCTCAAAGAGTGGCCTGTCTTTCAGAAACCCTGCCATCAGCTTGCCAGCTTCATCCCGGACAGGCCCATTGGGGCCCATGGGGACCCAGGCATCTAAAAGCTCCAGCGACCACTGGCAGTTACGCATGAAAAAACTACCAGTGTTTAGCCCGTACCAACTTTTTTCCTTGTACACCATGTCATCCCAACCGTGAAATACAAGGTTGTATGGTTTGTACCGGTCCCATGGAATCTCAAATGCCATGTCAGTGAAGAATGCATCAGAGTCCATCCACCAAACAAACTCTACCTTCACAATCAAAAGAATAAAATATAAATAATTATTTACATTACAATTTAGACATAGTAAAAGTATTAAATAACAGTTGACTTCACTAATCACTATTAAAAAAAAAAAAAAGACACTATCTTCTAAGTGGAATCCTAAAAGCAGAAGCTATGATCATGCAAAAAGAAAAGAAAAACAGAAGCTATGAGCATGCCATATAAATATTTCTTTGACAAATAAAAAAAGTTGAAGCACCTCGGGATGTGAGAGAAGGAGAGAACGAAGGAGTGGCAACTTAGCCCAAAACCCAGTCATCTCTGCATCAAGGAAAGCCAAATTGTAATATATCTCAATCCCGTGAATCCGGCAATAGTCCATCTTGTTTTTGATTGCCTTTAATTGGTAGTGATCCCCAACCGGATTTGCACATGGTTTAGGCGAGGATCCGGTCACAAGTAGCACACGCGGTTTGGAACCTGAGAAAAAATTAGGATATGCCAGGTTAAGGCGAAGCCACTTGGCACGGTTCAAGTCCCAGTTGTTTATCTTCGGGTTGAACGTGTATGCTGGGTCGGTTAAAGAACGAAAATGGGGCACCTCCTTTTTCACTTCTACTACAACTTTGTCTTGTTGAATTGGTAGATAGCTTGAGTTTGTGACAATCTGCACGAGAGTACCGTACGAAGTGGTGAAATATCTCGTGCATAAAACTAAGATGGTAAGAAAGAGGAAGCAGATAACTGTGTGCTTTGTACTGATCAATAAGATGTAATTGTACCACCGCCCGGCCTTCCGGTCGGTGATTTTCATTCTTGTAGTAGGATGTGATTTGCATTTGTAAAATTTTAGTGGGGTCTTATATATACACAAGGAGAAGAGGGATTTTCATTCTTGTAGTAGGATGTGATTTGCATTTGTAAAATTTTAGTGGGGTCTTATATATACACAAGGAGAAGAGGGACTAGAGAAGTGTGGGAAGCAAGGACTAGAGAGTAGAGAAATTCAACGGATAAATAAGAGATCTGGTATGTTTATTTTACCTATTAATCTGTATGTTTAACATAGGGAATCTTTCTGTTCAATATCTATTATATATTAATTAACTTTTTAATTGTTATAATTCTCTTTTTCTTCCTTAACAGATTTCAGTGTGTTTGCAATTGAGGTTACTTAAATGGTCAACCTGGAACAGTATCCATCGGATTGCTCCGGTTAAATCCTATTCGTCAATCTGCATCAGACGGACTAGAACTAACAGACATTTTCTTAGATGGAGAGGATCCAAATCCAGACTGTAGAATTCACCCAGAATTTAGAACTACTAAACAAAGAAAGCAGTAGTTCATACCCTTGTTTTAAGAAAATTTCAATAAAGAAACCCCACATTTGGATGCGCACATTCGGATTTGAATCAAAATTTCTTAATTTCATGATATTTTCAAAGCACGGGCTTAAAGAAAGAAAGAAAATAATGCAATTGGACATAGAGATCATCTAATATGGGTTTTGCAGCTATCCATTATCATATTATTTAAAGCATTTGATAGTAGTAAATTCATTAAGCAAACATTAAATTTAGAAATCAAATTGAATCATGTACTGGCAAGAGATACACCGATTTTTTTTTTATTAATATCCAAAAAACAAATAAAATTAAAAAAAATATACAAATTCCAAATAAATTTCAAAAGCTACCCAAACTGGTTATCTAATAACTGAATTTGGAACAAATGTTCGGTTAACGGATTCTCGGACTCAAAAAATAAATCTGGTTAACCGTTAATCGGAAAGTTATATATATATATATATATATATATTTTTTTTTTTTAAAATAAAAAATCTGGTTAATGGTTAACCGGACTTATATATATATTTATATAGAGAGAGAGAGAGAGATGGGCTATGGTGCATTGCAATGCATAGGCCATGGTGTGCATTGGACCATAAATCACTGATTCAAAGTCCAAATGACCCATCCAAACCGTTCATCTTGTTCTCCATATTAATATGTGCTTGGAGACCAAATTTTACATTTTTTGAAATTTTTTTACTATTTATTAAGCCACTTTGAAAATCGCTGATCCAACGGTGGCTTCTGATTTTACTGTTCCAAACAGTCACTGTTGGATCAGCGATTTTCAGAATGGCCTAATAAATAGTAAAAAAATTCCAAAAAATGTAAAATTTGGTCTCCAAGCACATATTAATATGGAGAACAAGATGAACGGTTTGGATCGGTCATTTGGACTTTGAATTGGTGATTTATGGTCCAATGCACACCATGGCCTATGCATTGCAATGCACCATAGCCCATCTCTCTCTCTCTCTCTCTATATATATATATATTAAGTTTTTTTTTTAAAACATAATTTTTTTATTTTTTGTATTGAAATATTAGAAATGTTGAATATATTTCTTTAAAAATAGATGGAATACAATATAATTTGATTTATTAGAAAGACTACAACAAATAACCCGGATCAATATTTTTCAGGCCGGATTTTTCGCAGCTGTAAGAAAAATTAATATATTTCTTTATGTGTTATTGGAAAAAAAATAAAAATGCTTAGATTCCGAGTTATTGATCCCGGTTCAAAAGTCACTTCTATGTAATCTAGAAAATATTGTAATCCTTCTAGGACATTTAATTTATGAAGAATTGTATCTATTTTTGGAAAAAAAACAAAAACGTTAAGTTATTTAATTATTGTTATTAAAAAAGAATTATTAAAATAGATACAACTTTTTTTAAATTAAATATCCTAGAAGGATCACAATATTTTCTGGATTACATAGAAGTGACTTTTGAACCGGGATCAATAACTCAGAATCTAAGCATTTTTATTTTTTTTCCAATAACACATAAAGAAATATATTAATTTTTCTTACAACCGCGAAAAATCCGGCCTGAAAAATATTGATCCGGGTTATTTGTTGCAGTCTTTCTAATAAATCAAATTATATTATATTTCATCTATTTTTAAAGAAATATATTCAACATTTCTAATATTTCAATACAAAAAATAATAAATAATAAAAAAATTTCTGTTTAAAAAAAATACAAATCCAGTTAACCATTAACTGGATTTAAAAATATATATATATATAACTTTCCGGTTAACGGTTCACCAGATTTATTTTGAGTTCGAGAATCTGTTAACCAGACATTTGTCTCAAATCCGGTTATTGGATAACCGGTTTGGGTATTTTTTTGAAATTTATTTAGGATTTGAATATTTTTTTAATTTTATTTATTTTTGAATATTAATAAAAAAATCGGAGAGATACATATTGACAGGTCTATGATGAACTATTTGTTTGGCATCTTTAGGTAAAATATGGCGTGTAAACATTATGGTTCTGAAAATCAATAATAAATAAATTAAAGGAAAATTATGGATTTTTTTTTGCCTTCAAGCCATTTTCGGACTTAAAAAAAGTACAATTGTAAATATCTGACACCATGTGCCAGTTAATTTGTTATTTCCAGAATTTATGGAGATCTCTGTTTGGCCAACTTAATAAGGAAAATATACCGAAATTTTTATAAATATCCAAATTAAATAAAAAATTATTGAATCTACCCTATTTTGCAATGAAATTCGAAAAATACCCAATCCGGTTATCCAATAACCGGATTTGGTACAAACTTCCGGTTAACCACTTCCCGGACTCAAAATGCACAAATCCGGTTAATGGTTAACCGGATTTGTGCATTTTGCCTCCTTTTTTTTTTTTTTTTGAAAACATAATTTTTTTTGTATTAAAATATTAGAAATGTTGAATATATTTTTTTGAAAATAGATGGAATACAATATAATTTGATTTATTAGAAAGATTGCAACAAATAACCCGGATCAATATTTTTCAGATCAGATTTTTCGCGGCTGTAAGAAAAATTAATATATTTCTTTGTGTTATTGGAAAAAAGATAAAAATAATTAGATTCTGGGTTATTGATCCCGGTTCAAAAGTCACTTCTAGGTAATCCAGAAAATATTGTGACCTTTCTAGTACATTTAATTTATAAAAAGTTGTATCTATTTTGAGAATTCTTTTTGAAAAAAATAATTAAATAAATTAAATTTTTTGATTTTTTTCAAAAATAGATACAACTTTTTATAAATTAAATGTACTAGAAGGATCACAATATTTTCTAGATTACCTAGAAGTGACTTTTGAACCGGGATCAATAACTCAGAATCTAATTATTTTTATTTTTTTTCTAATAACACATAAAGAAATATATTAATTTTTCTTACAGCCGCGAAAAATCCGATCTGAAAAATATTGATCCGAGTTATTTGTTGCAATCTTTCTAATAAATCAAATTATATTGTATTCCATCTATTTTCAAAGAAATATATTCAACATTTCTAATATTTTAATACAAAAAAAAATTTCTGTTTCAAAAAAAAAAGGGCAAAATGCACAAATCCGGTTAACCATTAACCGGATTTGTGCATTTTGAGTTCGGGAAGTGGTTAACTGGAAGTTTGTATCAAATCCGGTTGTTGGATAACCAGACTGGATATTTTTCGAATTTTATTGCAAAACATGGTAAATTCCGTAATTTGTTATTTAATTTGGATATTTATAAAAATTTCGGGAAAATATAACTATATATAAACAGAACCATTTTACTGGGTGTGAGGGACTTTTCATTGGTTGACTTAAAAGTTAAAAAAGTACAATTTAAACGAACGCCTAGTTATACTGGTAGAAACAGTAGCTCTTAATTGACTTGCTGACACCACGTGCCAGTTAATTTGTTATTTTCAGAATCTATCGAGATCTGTTTGCCCCATTGTAAATCACTCAGGATTCAGGAAGGAAATAACAACTATATATAAATTAGCAAAACCATTTTTTCTGGACATGCAGGACTTGAATCACTTGATCCTGTTTTATTTGTTCAAAACAGAATATTCTATTTCTTTTTCTCAGACACAATGATGTGTTCAAGTTCCAGTTGTTTGTTTTCAGGCCCAATGTGTACTTTGATCGATTGAAGAACGAACAGGAGCTTGGTTTTCATCAGGTTCTTTATCTACTACAATTGTGCTTGCTGAATTTGTAGATAGCTCAAATTTGATATAATCTGCATTGAAGCACTTATGGAATGTTGGGATGGATCCAGGTTTTTCATCGGATGGGGGCAAAAACATAACGATTTAGATTTAAATAGTTAATCGAATTCAAACTTATTAGCTAATCGGGTACTAGATAAAAAAAAAAAAAACAATGCTCGAACTTGTAGTTTCTATTACTCTAGCTTTTAATTTTCAATACTTTGACTTGTAATCCTAATTACCAATCCAAATTCAAAGAATTAATTTTAATTTTAACTTTAAATTTAACCCAAATTAGATATTAAAATTTTAGAGAGGAAGTAAAATTTTCAGAGAGGAGTAAAGTTGGTCCGAGTCTATCAATCTCATAAAATTTTAAAATTCAAAAATGGACAATTGACTCTCCTAGCTTCACTTGGATCCACCCCTATGTATACATAAAAAAATGATGATGAGAAAAAGAGAGCTGAAAATTACAAACTTACTAACAAATAAGGTTTTAGGTTTAAATTTAATTTAGTAGTAGAATGTGAATACATATGTATTATGATGTTAGCTCATAGGAGTCAATTAAACGTGAACCAAAATTAATTATATAAACTTTTTGTATTGCATATGAAGATTAACTTAATGTACTATCTATAATATTTTATTCTAAACTACGTAAAAAATCACATATAAAGTACAAAAGTTTAAAAATAAATTAAGAAAGATAAATTAATTTCATTCTCTAAATCCGCCCCAGGTAGGATTTGTTTATGATGCTTGAGAATTCGATGTGACGAGGCGAAACAAGTGCCCTGATAATTTTATCATTTGACCCCTTTTTCAGTACAATGGGATTCTTGTGTTCCATCTTCTAATATTAATATTTACAAGCTGTTATTGTCGCTGGTTATTATATATAATGGTTAATTCAAGGGGTGAATCTCGATGAATGGGTGAATTGACTTTTATTTGTTTTCAAAATTTATATACTTAGTATTTAACATTTTATATAGTTAAAGAGTAAAATTTTATAAACACTGTAAAATTGATTTTTATACTCAACATAAAAAATTAATATAATTGACCTTATATAGGTTTGATCTCTAAGAGTTGTTTAATTATTGTTGTTAGAGTTGTCTTTCTACTTTCAATTTTTTTTTTTTTTTTTTTTTTTTTTTTTTTTTTAAAAGTTAGTTGGGGAGACACCATTGATAATTATATTGATAAAAATATATATTTACAAAGTCCTAATTTTTATGCTCTAGTTTACATCAACGGTAGCTAATAAATAAAGCCTCCAATTCAAGGCGGTATAAGGATCCCCATGAATTTTTATTTTTTTAAATTAAACAACTTGCATAAAAAGATTTAACACTTGACAGAATTATGAACAAAAATAAATATCATTTTTTTTTGAAATAAGATAACTTGCATGAGCAAATTTAACACGACAAATTTTAAACACAAATGTATATATTTTTGTAAATAATAAAATTATGCTTGATAAAAAAATAACATTGTAGTCGTGTATAAAATTTCTACAGAGAAATACAAGAAGTTTTATTACTTTATGTATTTTGTACCTTGAACACATCAAACACTGATCCAGAGAAGCATGAAAATATGTGAGTCAAACAATCATAAATAAATAAATAAAAAGAAAAGCATGATTAAATGATTGAAAACATATATAATATGACACGGCTAAAAAACATGATTGAAAGCCAACCCTTTTATGTATTTATTATTGTAATAATAATTATAACAATAATAATATATGCCTCATCATCATCATAAGATTTGGGCTATACGGCTAACAAAAAAAAAAAAAAAAAAAATGCGGATAGGGTTTAAAAGCTGAAGGAAACTTTACGGGGTTTGTCAATTCGGAGCTAAAGTACCAGAAAACAATAGCTTAATTGGTAGATGTTAAACAATAGGGACCGTGTCTAGAATCTTCATGTACAGAAGATTAAATAAAACTAATTTTAATTATTTTAAAGGAGATTAAGATTTTATAGAATTCAACTTCTTTGAGTTTGTTCCGTTAAAATCATTAAAATTAGTTTTATTTTTTAAAAAGGAAATTTTTTCTGAGATCTGAGCCGCTGATCTATGTTGTTTCTTGTCGCAGTTTGTGCGCGTCTACAAATCGAGAATTCGAGATCCTCTACCTCATCAGGAGTCCGTCCTCTGAGGTAACCGAATATTTGAGCTTAAATTAATTCATGTGTTTGATTAAAATTCAAACTAATTCGGACCGAAGTATATTTTCAAAACAAATCAAATGATCCGAATTTAAACTCAAATTTTATATTACCTCAGGTGATATGAATTCCAGTTTTAAATGCTTGACCAAGAATTCATAACACTTAACAAAATATTTTTGTTTGGATCCGAACCGTCCGATCAAAATCTACACACACATTAAAGGGACACTGTGTATTTGACTTCAGACCAAATTAGACTAAAAGATTCTAAATGGGTCCGGATCTAATTAAGTAGAAATATTATGTTACCTCATAGGATATGGACTCCAGTACAATACCACTGTACAATAAGATCTTAGTCCTTCGTTTTAATCTAACATAAATTTCAAAACAGACCCTCTTATATTTTAAATTACATATGAATTAATTTTGATCCGACAGTGAGTATTTCAAATAACTTAAATGCTATGTTTTGAGCCATTGCGTAATCATCATTAAAATGTAATTATATTAATTTTCTTAAAAGTACATCTCACAATTGGTTCGTGATGTCTTTTCCACACTGATCACGTGATTAGAAAGGACAGGCAGAGAAAATTGCATCAATAGTAGTCTCAACTAGGGCTGCAAAAGAATCGAGCCAAATCGAACTTAATCTAGTTCGAGTTCAAATTAATTTTAAATTGAACTGTGATTTGAAATTAAAGTAGGCTTTCAAACTATAAATACAAATTCAAGTTTAATTCGATACAATTCGAATCAATTTTGAACCAAATTGGTTTGAAATTGAAGAGAAATTTAAAACTAAAAATAAGAGTTCCAAATCGAGGCAGACTCAAATCAAGTTCGATTTAAACCAATTTCGAACCAAATTAAATTTGATTTGAACTCAATTGAATCACGAGTTACGAACCTTTTGTACACACTAGTCTCAACAGTTTTTAAAAGTCATTTTAACATATGAAAAATACTGAAATCGCACCAATAGTGCAGTCCCTACAAATAGCGGAACCGTACAATTGATACAACATCTATTTTTCGAAAAAAAAAATAATCACTTTTTCAAAGGACTAAATTGTTAATTTCAAAAAATAAATCAAAGAGTACATGACAAATAGGATTACTACTGCCATACCATATTTACTTAACGCTCGCATATGAACTAAATGCATGAAACATGAACCCACTGATAATTTAATTTGATATAAACATCATATAAACAACATAAGTTCTCAGATCAATCAATCTCTCCATCTATGGCCGCAGCTTGGATTGCAACAGACAAAAAACAAGGTCATTGCTTCTTCACCCCTTGTTGTCGCCTGAAATTCACACATAAAAATATGTTCAATTCATGCTGTAAAAATATAAAGAGTAAAATGAATCACGTCTTGCACAAAGAATGAAGAATACACGATTTGTGAAGGCCTCAAAGCAGGGGTGGCAATGAGTTGGCTCGTCATGGGCTGGGTGTTAGATTTATTGCCAACCTCGTTGGATTTAATGCCAACATTGAGCATATATATAATCTAATTATGCATTGTTTATTATCATATATGATTGTCAATTAAAGTGATCAAATAAGGAAATAGACAATCAATATATTCATTAGGATGTGGTCCACAAATGTGTAGAACAATTTAGACAAAAATCAAATCATTGATGAACTGATTCTGAAATTTGCAATTAAGGAAACTAAATTTTCAGCTGCTGCACGGATTTTGATGCAGTTGCACGTTTTTTGATGCACGTTTTTTTAAGTTGGCATGTGGCTGAAAATTGGTTTAGGTTTAGGGTTAGAGATTGGCAATATATCAACTCTACATCTCTATATATAAGGATTGGTCCCTAAGGCACAAGCTAGCCAAGAAAAGCACAGAAACTGTACATATGTTTTTTTCTTAAAAAAAATACAGTTCTGTGTGCCTTCTCTTCTTCTTCCACCATCAAATAATAGAGAAGAGAAATCCATTAGAAAAATTTGGAGATGATTTCTCAAGGGCCACACCTTGCTGTCTTAGAAGACTTATTTCTCGACCCGACGACAAAAGGCGAGAAGGACTTCTTGCCATTGAAGACTTGTCTCGTGCTCACGGAGATGGCTTGCTCTGCTATGGTTTTGGTTATTCCATAACAAACGACATGGAATCAGGTATTATGTTCCGCACTTATGATTTATGTTTTGGGTCTCTTTGACATAGGACGGTCCTTAGGTTAAGGTGGGGAACTGTTTCTCCTTCCCCGGGGTGTAAGTGTTTGACCCCTAGATGAGATGTAATTGTTTGATCTCTAGATAAGACGTAATTGTTTGGCCTTTTATGATTCCCCAACACTGGGTTCATCTTCAACTCGTTACGAGTTGGCTCGTTCAAATCACGAGCGAGTTTATAGGTCTAAGCTGAAATTTCAGCTTGAAATCGCCATGAGTTAGACTGAGTTAACTCGCGAGCTGACGAGCCGGCTCGCTGGATCTGACTGAATCTTGTTATAGGAAAAAATAAATTTTACAAAAATTTTAGACTGAACTGAACCATAAAATGCATACAAATTCATACAAATTCACAAATTGATGCTTAGTCGAGCTAGCTCGCGAACTGTCAAGCAAGTTAAACTCTAACTTGAACTCGTTAATTTTGAACCGAACTAGTAGCGAGCTAGCTCGTTAACAGCTCGGTCCAATAACGAATGAAATGCTAGCGAGCGAGTCAGGTGCGAGCCACAAGCTACGAATTTTTTTGCCACCCCTACCTCAAAGGGTCCAATAAATAAATAAAAACTAAAATATATTAATTAACCCTACAATTTTAAAAGACGAGAATGAATCTAAAGTGTTGTATTTCACATAGGAATACAATACCAGTACCTGAAAAAAGACTGCTTCAGGATGGCCACACATTGCACACTTGACTGATTTGGTACGAGGTAGAGTCGGATCAGATAACACATCTTGTAACTCTTGAGTGAGTTCAGTAACAGAATGATCGATCTCGTGTCGGTACACACAATAGTTATCTGCTACTTCCTGTAATATTCTAGGAAAATAAATAAGATATTAAAAGAAAAGATGGATGTTTAAGGCTTCCTGCTTACATATATAATTGATATTTTATATATTATTTATCATGCATGATCAATTGTTAGTATAATAAAAGATACCAAGGAGAGCCTTGCAGCAATTTTGATTGTTAAAAGAGAAATAGGAAGATATTTTTTATCCGAGAAGAAAATGGAGATTTAGTCTTTTTCAATTCGGATTAATTTGTCATAATTTTTGAGAAATAGAAAATTAGACAAATATAATATTCTGTTTTTTTTTTTTTTTTTTTTTTTCTTTTGTTGGCATAACTTTACCAGAAAAAGAAAATATGGCATAAAACAGAGATAATGCAAAATCATTAGGAAAAGGTTGTTTATCTATTCTATAAATACACAAGAGAATTAAATTATAAATCAACACTAGAATAACCTGATGCTCACAGTTCCTACAAGCATAAAGGAGCACCTTCTTCTCTTTATCTTCCTTTGGATACAAAATGTTGTTACTACAAAAAAAAAAAAAAAAGGTAAATCAAGAGAAAGAATCAGAAACTCGCCACTTACAAAATGAAAAAAAAAAAAAAAATGCAATTTATAATAAGTTAATAACTGATGTTTCACTTAATTTAGGTATTAACATTACCATTCTCGGCAAAATTTCATGGTACCGCCGTAGCAAGGCTATCTCTTCCTTATGCTATGGATTGCTTCTGCTTTGGTTCTATGGTCTCTTTCTCTTGTTGAGGGGCAATTTTGGGATTTTCGAATAATCCATTTAAAGCATGTACTTTTCAATGACCAGAAAGTTCTCCATTCAAGCCAAAATTCTTCGGGAAAGCCCTACAACTTTGTAGTCGTTAATTGATCATACCGACCTTTTTTTTTTATTATTTTTTTTATTTTTCATTTTAAGCACAGTACGTCAATAGTCAGTACCTATAAAGCGCCATCTCACGAACGGATTTTCTTATTTGATAAATAATGGTATGCTGTTATCATTGAAGATTAATTAAGAATAATCGGTTATAATTAGAAATAATTGATTAATTAATTAAAAATTTTTGTGGCAATTTGATTACAACACTCATTTGAGGAATATAGCAAATATCAAATTAAATTACATTAAATTTGAAGTCATTTTATAATAAAATTATTAGTTCTATTCTCAATTTATTTTAATTATTTGATGGAAGAAATGTATTTCAAATAGATCCAAATTTGATACACGCTGTTTAGATAATTGAGAATACATATACAATTTTGAATTTTTAATGTAAATAATACTTTTTGAAAATATGAACTATTGGAATTAGATGTAGCACAAATTAATATTGAGTACGCTAAAATTATCTACTTTGAAATTGAGTACCAATAAGAAGAATATTACACATATTTCAACTTTAGAGGAATATGAGAATTTAAAATCTGGAGTTGACCATTAAAAGTTTGACATATACGTGACAAAGGTCAAACTTTAAAATATGTATGGGCCGATATTATATTTGTGAACTCCTCTGGTCCTCCCAAGAAATTAATACTTGTTTAATATTTTCCTACAAATCTATTGTAAAATTTTATGTTTTCTCAAAAAAATACAACAGGTCTCACAAGTCACAAAGGTCAAATATAGAAGTAAGATTTCCAGATCCTCAATAATTTTTGATAGTTCGTTTATCAAATATTAGACGTACCCTGTCTGTGGTACTCTGCAACTTCAAGCAAACAACATTTACAAAGCTTGAGAAGAACTCGTCAAATTAGGAAGCGTTCGACGCTTGTAAAATTTGACGGAACAGAATTTATAGGCACGGATCCTATTTTTTTGGGAACGGCTTTCTATAGTCAAATATGTAATTTGAAAGGGTGCTTACAGATTTCATTTTGTCTTCTCATGAGGTAGTACCGATGTTTAGCATAAAATTAGCGTTCCAATATTTTACATTATCTAATAAGTTATTGAATGATATTAAAGGCGCAAAAATTATAGGAAGTTAATATAGAAAGTCAATATAATAAACTAACATATTTACTTTTTCTAATTCTCTAATTAACATTATATGTTTTCTATTGAAAAGGAATATTATCAAAATTGTTAATATATATTATTATGTAGAATTCTACATCCATCAGAAAATGCAAAATTAGCATCCTCTGAGAAATCTCATAATTTGGGAGACTTATATGGAAAATCTCAACCGTTCAAATACATTTTGCACGAATCTCAAAGCTTAAACAATAGCGTTATCCCCGAATAGTTGCCCGATCGATGGGTGGTCCGATGTCCAGTCGAACCCAAGCCACAACAGACAATGATCAAACAGACCCCAACAGGACATCAGACTGCCCCCGATTCTGACAGATCTCAAACCCAGCCTCAGAAAGAAATTCGCACCGAGCCAGCGAGCTAAGCCTTCCACTTCCCATTAAATTTCAATTTTCAAGCTTCACATACAGAACAATGGTATATAATTTTTTTTCTTTTTCCTGTTTTAACCAAACACGTTAACATCCACCAGCTTCAATTAACATAAACAGCTAAAACAAATTGGGCACAATACATGACAGTAAGAGACCCTACAAAATAAGCTGAATTGCTGAATTGAAGCAACATCACAAACAAAATGAGTCTTGAGTCCAGTACTTCAAATTCTAATAGAAACCCCGCATAATTCCAAAAGTCCAGTTATTAAAGAAAACATAAGAAAATAAGTACAAATCCCGGGCCATTCCATTGCTCAGAATATACCAGAGAGCAGTTTCGCAGCGCTAGAAAGGGCCGCACCAGTGATTGCTGCTTGAACAATCTGCTCATGAGAAGCACGCTCCGACGTCAGAGCAACCGCCACACCAGTGACAGCACCAGCCAGAAAACTGTTCTTCTGTTTCAATTAAGGTGCACCAAATAATATGAACCAACATTTCAATTTTCTTCTGTTAAAATGTAAGATATATGATTTTTACCCAATCATGCGTTCCTCGAACCTCCGTGAGACCGTATGTCAAACCCGAGTACATTCCAGCGGCTAGACCTACATAAGTTTTCTCAATGTGTGTGTTAATTAGTTCAACATGACCTGTAGCAGTACTCTTTCGAATAAGTTTTTTTTTTTTTTTTTTTTTTTTTTTGAGGGAATTTCGAATAAGTATTTAACACCAAATACTATACATACCCCATTGTAGAGACTGTTTCCCAACATCCTTCACCTGGATAAACAAAATTCAAAACCAGACATCAGTCAACAAATGCAGGAATATTGGAGGACAATTTTGTCCTAAATTGTGATTCATTATCAGGTTTTCATATCCTGAACTTAACTTTTTACTAACATCCCAAGAAAAAAAAAATAGTAACTATTAGTTTTTGTGACCCCACTTACCATCACCTCTATAGTTTTCTTGCCATAATCCCCTGAAATTGCAACAATAATAACATTGTCAAATTATTTTAATAAAATAAAATTAGAAGAAAAGGCTTCACCCAAATATATTCATCATAGGTGAATTTTATTTCATATGAATTAAAGACTACTTTCTTATTCCTATACCTGAGAATTTGTTCTTCTTGCTGACCTCACCACCAGTATTTGTGCCATCCACTTGTTTTTGTACATGCATAAAACAGCATATCAAAAATCAGTTTTTGTGCCAGTTAAATTGTGATGTGATGTTATATGTTATGAAATTAGAATTGTCCCATTATTTACCGTCCATAGCAGTGAAGTACGCCTCCCGTGACACTGCCTGGATAGCCCCAATCTACAATGATAAAATATGGAGTCAGCACCCCAATTAAGAGCAAATACAAAAAGTACTTCCAATTAATTTTCTTGCAATTTATCTGTTTTGTTTGCAATTTAATCAGCTGCTTGAAGTTGGAAGCAGTTTTAATATTGACTATTCTAGTCTACATCCGAGTTCTATAGATGCATCAAATCTTATCATACATTCAATACTAAGTACTCCATTACGAAAAAATTAAACAAATTTCATTTTTACAACATTAATTAGAAGATGATAATAAACTCTGCATTAAATGCACAAGAGACGGATGCACCATAAAAATTCACTACCATAACAAAAGATATAAAAAATGTGACACAAACTTCACTCCGGCGAAAAACACCGAACATCACTCATAATAAATATGGCAATATGGCATAAAAATAGAAATCAAGGACCTTAGTTAATAAATAGTGTTAATTATGGTCCATCTCATATATGTTTAAGCTCAATTCTGCATTTTTTTTTCCCTTGAACTAAATGAAAAATAAAGTAAATACATGCATGCTGAGCACATATATTATATTGTAAATATGTATATATATATATATATATATATAAAAGTACCCCAGCAGCCTTGACGAAGCTCTCGGCGATGCGATTGAGGAGGGGATGGCCAAGGTCGAAAAGCCGCCCGTTATCCAGCGCCTTCAGCTGATCGGTCACCCGAGTCTCCATATCTCTGTTGCTCATTTTCTCAGCTCAGTTCTTCCTTCTATGGCTTTTACAAGTGTATGTGTTTTGTTAGGGTTGTGTTAAAGAGATGGATGGATTAATGTATCTCTTATAGGTATCATGTGACAAAGAGGTACTGATGAAGGAAACAAAAGAGGCCTCTAGACAAGAGAAGAACACAGAGACGCGCCACGTAGGGGTTGAGACAATGAAACGTGGCTTGACCAGGGGAGTCGGTACTGAATTCGCATCCTCTGAGATATACTTTTTGGAAAATCTGAACCGTTACAATACGTACTACGCGAATCTCAAAGCTCAAATAATACTGGCCCCCACGTCATCCCCGAATAGGCACCGGAAACGTCGGTCACGCAAAATAAGAGATATCTCAGAGGATACGCACCTGTCGGTACTGCAGTGTTTATATTATTCTATTTGTTATATGGTTAGCGCTTGGGACCCATTAGCATGTTTTATTAAGCCCACGGGCCTTCCTTTTTTCCTTTTTTCTTATTTGCTTACCCTTTTATCTGGTTTTTTTAACTTTGTTTGGGCTTATGGAACAAAACCTATATAACCAATTCAAAGTAATGTGATGAAATAAATAATGCAACCCAATTAAAGAATGGAAACTATTTTTGGTACTCACTAGAGGTGGCAGATATTACACGCATATGAAAACAAAAAGAGGACATCAGGTGAACATTCTTACTATTGAGTTCCTTAGATACCAGTATATTACTGATGCTTGGGATTCCCTCTTTTGGTTAATTAAAGCAGCCAGCGATTTACAGCTGATGTCACAATTCTATATATAACATAAAAATAAACACAAACCCTTTTTTTTGCCAATGATGCGTCTGAATAAACATACATACTTTTCCAGGTGTTCATAGGAAAGCCATCTAAGGGGAACAAGAGCAACAGGAAACTTGTGTATAATCATGGTATAAACAATTTAGGGCTCCAGGCACAAAATTTCAATTCAAGTTGAACAAAAAAAAGGGTCTCAATTAAAAATGCTTACTTTTAAAATTGATCATAAGCTGCCAGCCGGATAAAACTCTCTCCAACGAAAAAAAAAAAAAATTTGAAGAGAAATTAAAAACAAAATGAAACAACAGAATGACATCCTCATCGAAAAATGCATAATTCATGAATTCACTCATTGCGTGCATAGCGAGGCGATTTCTGGCGTTCTTGTTTCTCACTTTTTTTTATTTCCAGCTTTTTGAGCCAGTATTCGAGTTGTTTGGCGACCTCTTCGGGACCGGTTGATCCATGCGAAATGAATTTCATGATGGCATTCTCGAGTCCAAGATACTCGTACACATCTTCTTCAAATACTGGGTTTATTCTGCGTAGATCGTCAAGTTTGAGCTCGGCAAGCTTGCATTTCTTTGTTATTCCCATTGCAACTGTTCGTCCGGCAATATCATGCGATGTCCTGAATGGAATACCCTGAAAAAACAGGACATGTTTTACGCCAGTTTTTGACAAACTTTTAAATAGATCCCAGTATAAATTTGGCAATAAAGGGTAGTAAACACAGTAAAAGTTGAGGTATTTGACAAATTTTAAAGAGTAAGGCTACAGTACTGTGCATAGTGCATATTGACCCGTACTATGGATCACTATCTCTATTTTTAAAGTCTGAATAATTGATATGAACAGTTCAATATTATCTCCATATGAAAATGTACTTGGATATCAAATTATATATATTTTTTATATATCTTTTACTATTTTTTAAAATTGGTAGAAAATCACTTTATCTAGAGAGTCTAGATCATTCAAAAGTAGTGAGTGATTTTCTATCTAGACAAAGAGCAAAAAAAAATATACATATATAAAAAATATAATCTGCAAGTATATATTTTTTTATATGAAAACCATGTTGAACAGTTTATATCGATTGTTTAAATTTTAAAAATGAAAATATTGATATGTAGTACGGACCAATCCACACTATGTATAGTACCATAGCCTCACTCAATTTTAAAATAGATGCAAGTATCAATGGTTTACCTTCTTGACAAGATAATCAACTAAAGTAGTGGCATCTAGATATCCATCTGGAAGAGAACTATTAATCTTCTCACGATTGAATGAAATGTTCCTTGCAAACTCTGCTGATACTTCAAGCATTCCTATCACAGTCTTGACACTGTCAAATAGTGGTTCTTTATCTTCCTGCATCTTGAGCAAAAGTTCAAATGAGCTTATATTTTATCCATTTATTTAATTTTTAACTTTTTAATGTTAAGTGTTTTAGGTGTGATCACAACAAGGATTATTTTCTTGAATCATTTCTACGGATGCGCGCATATAATAGAAAACAATGATCAATTAGGTTTCAGATTTATATTATAACATACAGACAAGTGGCAACTATAACCCTCAGTTTTATGGATATATGATACTGTTTTTCTTTGATCTGTTATAAATTGCAATAATTTGACTTGAACATTTAAGATATTTAATCAACACGTCATTTAGACTGTAACAAGGGGAGAAGATAGTTCTTCCGAACTTTTACCTGAAGATCCCGATTGTAAGCATGTGGAAGCCCCTTGCAGAGAACAAGCAAGGTGACGAGATCCCCTACAACCCTGGCAGTTTTACCACGTACCAACTCCATCGGGTCGGGGTTATTCCTTTGAGGCATCATGTGGCTTCCAGGTGAAATTTTATCATTTGAGACTAGAAACCCGAACTCCTCTGATGACCACAGGACCCACTCCTCTCCGAGCCGGGACAGGTGAATGGCTATGATTGCATTGGTTGAAAGGAACTCGAGGATGAAGTCACGGTCTGATACTGCATCTATGCTGTATATGTAACAGTATTTCACAAAAGGCAACATGAGTTCTTAATTTCATATTAATTAGTATGAAAGGGTGATGAAATCCAATTTGAAGGTAAGTAGACATTCAGGAAAAAGTTTACCTGTTCCTCAGAGGCTCAGTAAATTTTAACTCCTCAGAAGTCGCAAACCTGTCGATCGGAAGTCCGGTACCAGCCAATGCACCGGCACCTAGAGGGCAATAGTTCAGGCGATCTTTGCAGTTCACCAGACGCCCACTATCACGTTCAAACTAAAAAAAAATTGAAAAGATAAATTTAATTAGGCTGAAGATTAACCTGTCAGTCTTGTTATACCATGGCATGACACTCCAGCAAACATATAAAACATATTATAAGAAGGTACCAGAAAAAAGTTACCTCTTCAACATAAGAGAGCAAAAGATGCGGGAGTAGAACAGGCTGTGCTCTCTGTAGGTGAGTATATCCAGGAATTACCAAGCTCCTATTATCCAAAGCCAAAGACACCAATGTCACCTGAAATTTCAAAATGTGTTCAATTTCATAATGGATTACAACTTTTTGTCAATTAGTTAACTGTACACAAATTTTCATTAAGACAGTAAAAGACATTGTTGGAAAGAAGCATGTAAGTTTATCCAAACAAAAGAAAGATAATAACCAACATCACTATACAGGCTTACATGTTGCACAATCCATGAACATTCAAATAAATAACAAATATGCCTTGTGCCAGAAAACCATACTGGTAACATATATAACAACTAACAGGAATATCTAATTACCTGGAGAGTTCTGAGGTGAATGAGGATCTTGCCAATTGCATCACGGCACCACAGTCTGAGATCTGTCGCGACCTGGTCATTACGGCTTCTAGCAGTTTGGAGCTTCTTGGCCGGCTCCCCGACCATGTCAATTAAAGCAGCCTCAATGTTCATGTGCACATCCTGTCTATCCTTCTTCCACTCAAATTTTCCATCTTCAATTAATCTCTTAATCTCATCAAGCCCATTCAAAATTACATCCCTATCGTCTACTGTTATTAAACCCTATTTTAAAGAAAATTCAAGATGAGGACACACAATTACAAATTAAAAGGTACAAAAAAAATTAAAAATCAAACTGAAGAACACTAATAAAGTAAAGAAGTTCATGAGCAAGAATAACTAAACTTACCATTGCTCCGAGCATCTTGACATGTGCTCGGCTACCGACAATGTCATGCATGTAGAGCTCATCGGCCCCTTTGGTGACAGATTCAGTGAACCTCTCCACCACCTCACTGACTGCATCATTAAACCGACCTAATTTCCTTTCGGGTGCTTTCTTCTCCTTTCTATAATCCTTCTTCTCAGTCTCCTTTTTCTCTTCTTCTACTATCTCCACCACATTATTTAAGCCTTCATTGTACCTCCCAGCCCAAAAGTTCCTCTCCTTTCTCTCCGCTTCATATTTCGTAGTCTCTATCTCTTTCGGTTCCTCTTCCCTCTCATTCTCCTCCAACAAAATTTCCAATTCTCCAAGATCTTCCTCCTCGTCATCATGCTCTGACTCCTGCCTATCTATTATCTCCACGTAATCTGACGAATCACGCAGGTCACTCTCATCTGTCTCGGCCACCTCCTTACTAGATCTCACAGTACTGGTACGAACACTGGTCCGTACACTGTTGCGAACACTTTTTCTCGCCATTCCTCTCTGCTCCTCCTCATGCAGCAGTTCTTGTTGGTGATCTGGCACCAACTCTATATGTATGGATTCCACCGATGCACCCGACCCTATTGGCTGCTCGACTATTGCTGGCTCAATGTTACGACCCGACATCATGGTCTCCATAGATGCATTCCTCACAGCTTGCCTTACTGTTGTGGTTGGTAGCGGCCGTGCACCAGTTGTCAAGTTGCGAGGAGGCCCGACTGACGACATTCTAGATGGTTCCACTATGCAACAACATGTTATCTTCTTTGGCAAGTGTGGGCATTTTGGCTTGAAGCACCTAAACTTGCTTTTTTTCTTTTCTTTTCCTCTCTGGTTAAAACCTGAATTATGTGGACTTGCTGTGTCGTTTGCCGTGTAAGATATGAAAGAGAGCTCCTGTTGGTTGTCCTTCCGCTGTGAATTACCGCCATGGAGCTGTTTCTTCGAGCTCGGGCTTTTTTTAAGCACAATGCAGCAGAGCTTGGTGGTGAGGTGGCGGAAGCACATGCACTCAGGCTTGTGGATGTGGTTGTGGCGACGGCGTTGGTGATGGTGCTGACGGTATGTGCCCATGCCGCTCGACATTTGTGCTTGCCGGGTTGTGTTGACAGGAGAGGGAGGATGAAGAGGTTGTTTTGGCTGCAATCGGATTCAAGTCAACTAAAAGAAATTAAAAGGTCGCTGAAGGAATTCTGTTGTTGTCAAAAGGCTATAGAATGAAGTACCAGAAAAAACGGCTATCATATTTGGGAAATGTGGTAGCGGAGAAATGAGAGGCGAATACATGCCTAGCATATTGCTTTTATTAATGATATATATGTAATTTTATATTGAATTCCTTCCCAAATATGTTGTTGTATGTAATTTAGTATGATGGAAAATATATACAAAATGAACCTTACAGCAGTTCAAGAGACCTTCTTTTGCTCAAGTCGTGGCCACCACTTGTTATAATATGGCAAAATAATGCGAATCTGTTGCTCAATTAAACTGAAATGGAGGTGGCCTTTTAGAATTTATAGCAGTTGATCTTGATAATTAGGCATATGAAGGAATAGATCTTCACCTCTATTTCTGTTCGAAATGGAGAGGATGTAGAGCCAGACAATGGTTGAAAACTTGAAATAAAAATATATTAAAATGAGGAGCTATGGGAACCAGAATCAGTAAAGCAAATATAGAAGAAAATTATATAGAATGCTAGGCTTTGATACAAATTTCAAATTAAGACGTGAAAACAACTGTCTGTGTACTAAGCGCCTGCTTTAATTTTGTTTAAGTTGCTAACACATCCTTGTTTTGGCCTGCCAATAACATTTTTTCTGAAACAAACAATTCAGATTTTCTATGATGGCAATGATGAAGTATATCCTGCTGCTGATCATTTTTTAACTTGCGGTGCACAATTTGTTGAAACTTAAATTTAAAAAATGTATATTTATTAATAATATTTTTCATTGGCTGATAGATTATTTTAGTGGAGGGTCTAAATCTTGCATGATGAAGACAAAATATGCTTAAAAAACAATGATATCATAATTCACATTCGATTAATCTCTTCACTATCCCAATTTCTATATTCTCGCTTCAACACAATTGTAGAACTTTTAACATCACATTTTTCTTTTTTTTTAACTATCCGAATTTCTAAATTTTACCTCCACACAAATCACTGGCATCAGCATCAGACTCACACCGCGATCTTAATCTCTTTAACAATGAGACACCACACGATTTATTACACAATGACTCGCCACATATTAAATTGAATTGCACCTCTCCCCTCTCCATATGGGCTATGGCACAGATTACCTCAGTCAGACCAAATGAAATATCTATCATTTGGAGCTACTTCACTTTTTTTAGAGAATCTCTGTTTTATACTCGGAATAACGCTAATGTGCGATAGGTTAATGGCCAATTTCTTAAGAGTAAGGCTTGGATAATATGGATAGCATAAGGAATTAATGTCTGAGACTACATTTATTAAAGATGATTAATATGGATAGCATTAGGAATTAATGTCTGAGACTACATTTATTAAAGACTATTCAAAAACAGTGATTTTCAATAAATCTAAAAACATAGTAAATTTTTTTTTTAAAAATGTAAAATTTGGTCTCCAAACACATAAATATGGAGAACAAGATGAACGGTTCGGATCGACCGTGTGGATTTGAAAACTCGAATATAAAGCTGTAGCACGGTACCAAATCGTAATATGCATAGTACCATAGATTCACTCTAATAAATATATTACAACATATAATATTGTTATTAATTATAAATATTATCAGTATTGCCAGTTTGTCAAAATAATAATTCAACAAACAATTGCACTTTTAAAAAATGCTTAATTCAAATATAATTATTTGTTAATTTATTTTTACAGAACAGAACAAAAAGAATGACCCAGTAGAACTAGAAAAACACATCACATATGAAATATTAAGAGTGGATTTATATCCATATTTTTCTTAATGCTATTAATAAAAAAAGTTGGAGATATCAATATTAACTATTAAGAGTGGATTGTACTTGAACATTGAGCATGTTCATTTGAGACAAGTGATGAAGTGATATTAACCGAACATTGATGAACATTGAGCATGTTCTGGAGATATTAACCGAACTTGGATGAATGATCAGGCATAATAAATACATATTCATATACCCTTCTCACAAAGAGGTGGGCTACGGTGAATTACGAAGTAAAGCGACTATTTTACTTCACGCTCATATTTTGTGATTTTAAAGTTCAAAATGTCGATCCGAACCGTTCATCTTGTTCTCTATATTAAAATGTGTTTGGAGACCAAATTTTATATTTTTTGGAATTTTTTTACTATTTATTAAGAAATTTTGAAAGTCGCTGATCTGATGATCCAGAAATTTTTACTGTTTTTTTATTGTTCACAGTAAAACAGCAATTTTCAAAAATGCTTAATAAATATTAAAAAAATTTCAAAAAATATAAAATTTGGTCTCCAAGCACATTTCAATATCAATTAAACATCTAACGGTTCGGATCGGTCGTTTGAACTTTCAAAATAAAAATACAACGTGAAGTAAAAACGCGTTTTACTTCGCAACTCACCGTAGCCCACCTCTTCTCACAAAATGTACATGAGGAAAAAATAATGATCTTTTAAAATGGATTTCATAATAAATGGGCTGGAGCCCCATGGGCCCTCCGTTACCATTCTGAGCCCAGAATCCAGATCAACCTTGACACATTTCCCTGTTTGGTGTAGCAATAAGGGATCCAATCCGATATCCCTCCAGGGCTCCAGGCTCCATACATGCTAATCCAATATGAGGTGTCGAGAGCGACCGCTTGGTATCAAAACCACGATCCACACACCAAACAGCGGTCTGCGCTCCAAAACCAGCAGCTGCTTCTGCGCTCAGTCTTAGTTTCTCTGCTATAAAAACACACTACATTTTAAACTGAAATCATAACTATAATCCAAACTAAATTTGCATCTACCTATTCGAGTAACCCCTAGAATTTGATCGATCAATGGCTGACGTGGTGAAATCGGAAGGGAGGAAGATAGTGGTGGCGGTGGATGGCGGAGAGGAGAGCACCTTTGCTCTCCAGTGGTGCCTCCGCAACTTTGCCTCCAGTTCGGCGACCACTTCAAGTCCCAGAGATACTCTGGTGCTTGTCTATGCTAGACCTTACCCTCCAGTGTACTCCGCAATGGACGGAACTGGTAAGCTCTGGACCTCTGGTTGTTTTACTGCAATTTTACACTATTGTTTTCCCTTTTATAGAAAAAGGGGTTGATTATATCAATAACAAATACTTATTTGAGAACCGTGATAATATGTTTAACCCTTGTCATAATAAAAATACAATTGTGCATCGGTTCTCTTTTAATATTTTTAAAATCTACCAAGCACCAACAATCATATTTAAAAAATCCGCTTGTCATCCATAAAGCTAATTGAAAAATCAATATTTAGATTTTTTTTTTTTTTCAGTCAATGATCTTTAAATTGCATCATATTTGATACATTGGTTACTTAAATGATAAGAAACGCATTGATAAGTTTGATTGTCAATTTCGGTTAATTTTTTTGCCGCTTGTTGTGATTGTCAAAATGATTTGATTCATAATATATCTCTCATTTCCAAATATCATTTTGGTATAAATGTTTTTCTGACCATGATAATATGTTAAGTAGTGATTTGGTATATTGTGAATGTTGCAATTGATAATATGAAAAATTGAATATCTTGGATAAAATTATATTCAGACAATGGAAGAGAGCACCATTTATTTGGAACTGAAATTGATTTTGTACCTGATTTCCATGTAGCCGCTGAGACAGGTGATTCGAGCTATAGGTTCACATATGTTACTTCAAATTAGATTCAACAATCCTACCCAAAATTTGATTTTAAATTCTGTATGCATGCCAAACTTTGTAGGTGTCTTGTTCTCAGAGGAAATTACAGCTTCTCTTGACAAGTATAGCAAAGACCTTGCTGATTCTGTTATGAACAGGGCTCAGAAAATATGCAAAGACTACAACAATGTAAGGAAAAAAAAAATGTATATCATGCTATGTTATATTCACTATGCTTAAATAATTTACATAAATACCCTTGTTAACCTTTGGTATTAATGAAGGTGAAAGTGGATGTGAAGGTGACACAAGGAGATGCCAGAGAGGTGCTTTGTGGAACAGTAGACAAGATCAAAGCTGACGTCCTTGTAATGGGAAGCCATGGCTATGGCTTCATGAAGAGGTATTCAATGAGTGGTTCATTTGTATGTCACTTCACAGTATCAACCGGTATTTGCCAGTATTGGATTTTAAAAGAGTTGTTTTAGCTTCGTGCAGCGATGCCAAAAGTGAAAAAAACTCACCCCTACCTTTCCTTTTTACGCCCATGTACTGAACCATATACAATGCTGTTTTGATTCTATAGCATACATGAAGCGAAAACTGCTCTGTTGAGATCTTTACCCAAATAAATATTGATATTGGTTCAGTGCGTTACTGAGGAAAGTAAGAAAAACTGTTAAATTTTTGCAAAGTGTTATTAATTAATTGGTGATTTCATTTATTTTCAGGGCCCTGATTGGCAGTGTAAGTGATCACTGCTCCAAAAACGCAAAGTCCCCGGTTCTAATTGTGAAGCGCCCGGCTGCTTGAACCTGAAGATCTTGTATTATATTTGCCTTGAATGTTGCCTTGGAGTTGTAATTGTGACATTTAATTATGTATAGCTTCTGCCAAACTCTCAAAAAAAAAAAAAATTATGTATATATTGGTTAATTTATTTCACCTAAATGTTGGAGGACATTTTCGTCTTTTAAGCATTTTTTGTTATTTAATTCGAACATTATCTTAAAAATTTTTAGATAAGGTATCAAACTGCAAAAGGGAGATTTCTTTTCTTTATTAAAATAATCAATATTCTTTAATATATGATCTAAAATCCGAAGAATTATGGAAAAGTAGAAAATTGTAGTTTTGTTTTTCCTTTTCCAATCCGAGAAGCTATTTTCTCTATAGAATGCATCTATTATATATGTTCTAAATAGTGTTGCTATAGTGTTTTTGGACTCTAAACGCTAAGCTGTGGCAGCAAAACGCGCTATTTGAGTTACGGACGCTATAGCAGTAATAGCGATCTGCTATAGCGCATAGCGTGTAGCGTAAATAGCATGCGTTATGCAACATAAGCTTTTTTTTTCTTTTTAATTTATATGTGCTTTAAATAAAGGTTCATATTGGATTTTAACCGTAATTTTCTTTTTTACAATTGATGTACTAAGTTTTATATTAAACTATTAATTATTAAATGAGAGATCCATCAAACGAAATCAAATAAGAAAACTACAGTACACTATGCAACATGAGTTTTTTTTTTTCAATTTATATGGGCTTTAAATAAAGGCTCAGATTGAATATATTAAAATATTTTTTAAAGTAACAAAATGATACTTACTATATGGTAGCTTAAATATTTTGAATAGATTAAGATAGTTAATCATGCCATGATGTCTAAGTTATTTTGAAATTTAAATAGATAAAATATAGATTATGCCATGATGTTGAATAAATTTTGAATAGAAAAAGATCGATAGTTTATGATATTAGTATTACTATAGATATTTTAAGTCGCAATTTGGATTTTATATTGGTTTAATATGAATATTATAATTTTTTAATCAATTTGATTTTATTTATTGTTCTATGAGTCTTATATAATGTTGATATTTAGTACATATTTATATATTCGCTATGATTTTTTTTGTAGGTTCCCCGCTATGATGCGACAAACGTTGTTTAGAAACTTAATTATATATATATATATATATATATATATATATATATATATATATATATATATATATATATATATATATATACATACAACGCAACTTAGATAAAATATATTATTTTTTTGCAATATGGAATCAGAATACAACGTTTTGCCAAAAAAATTAAAATTAATATAGTTTTTCTTGACATGGATGTGCTTTCATGGTCGTCTTTTCCTAATCGATGGATGGGATGATTTTGGCTTGACGACATCACAAAAGAATACATACAAGTCAGAGGTGGAATTGGAAATTTGAAATTGGAAAGGAGACTTAATAAGTTATTGTAGTGTAATTTTATTTTATAAGAAAGATTAAAATATATAAATACTTACAAAATTATAAAATTAAAGTGTAAATTTTTAATTCATAGTTTTGCCCATGACACAACAAGACTTTATTAGTATACAAATAATTTGCTTTCTGTATGCTATGTAGGGATGCAAATTTGTGCTATGTGCTATGTTGTGATTAGTCGCACGGTAATTTGAGTTACGTGTTGTGTATTATCGTGATTAAATAAAAATTTTACGTGTCATGTTAGAATTCAAATTTTTTTGTATATTTGCTAAAATAGATGCAACTTAATAAACTTGTTTAAGATCTTAATTGTAACATAGGGCTAAGTTACTGGTTTTTTGGGAATGGAATAGAATAAGAGAGTTAAAAATAAGGAAAAAATTTCAGTGTGCTCATACAAAATTTCAAAACATTTAATATTCTCATAAAAACACCATAATATCCAATATCCCCATATAAATTTATCTTTCTTTTTTCTATCTCCATTTTTTTATTTAACTATTTATTTAATTGACTTTGTAGTTTCTACAGAGGTTTAAAAAAAAAACTATTTATTTAGTTATTTCAGAAATAAAATAAACAATAACTTCATCTCTCCTCCACTGTATATGATTTCTCTTCTCTTGTCTTATCCCACCGTGTTTTATTTGTGGTGGCAGAACAAAGTTACAAAGAAAAAAATTCGTACTTTTATGCGTGACTCACAAATGTAAGCTAGTTCAAAAACAAATGCACGCATCCAAATTCCTGTAGCTAACAAAGAACTCCTTGCATAACTTACAAGTTACATGTTACAACCAAAGGCAGCGTTTGGTGTAGCAATAAGAGATCTAATCCGATATCCCCTTCATACATGCTAATCCAATATGAGTTGTAACTGTCAAGAGCAACCGCTGGATATCAAAAGTTCAAAAACCACGATCCGCACACCAAAACAGCGGTCTGCGCTCCAAAACCAGCTGCTGCTGCTCTCTGTCTTAGAGAAAGTTTCTCTGCTATAAAAGCACACTTCATTTTAAACTGAAATCAGCACTCTAATCCAAACTAAATTTGCATCTACCTATCCGAGTAACCCCTAGAATTTGATCGATCAATGGCTGACGTGGTGAAATCGGAAGGGAGGAAGATAGTGGTGGCGGTGGATGGCGGAGAGGAGAGCACCTTTGCTCTCCAGTGGTGCCTCCGCAACTTTGTCTCCATTTCGGCGACCACTTCAAGTCCCAGAGATACTCTGGTGCTTGTCTATGCTAGACCTTCCCCTCCAATGTACTCCGCAATGGACGGAACTGGTAAGCTCTGAACCTCGGGTTGTTTTACTGCAATTTATATTTTATACTACTTGTTTTCCCTTTTATAGAAAAAGGGATTGATTATATCAATAATAAATACTTATTTGAGAACGGTGATAATATGTTTAACCCTTGTCATAATAAAAATACAATTGTGCATAGGTTCTCTTTAATATTTTTAAAATCTACCAAGTGACCAACAAGCATATTTAAAAAATCCGACTTGTCGTCCATAAAGCTAATTGAAAAATCAATATTTAGCTTTTTTTTTTGAGTCAATGATCTTCAAATTGCATCAAATTTGATACATTGGTTACTTAAATGATAAAGTAGGCATTGATAATTTTGTTTGTCAATTTTGGTGAATTTTGATGTTGATTGTTGTGATTGTCAAAATGATTTTATTGTTAATATATCTCTCATTTGCAAATTTCATTTCGATGTAGATGTTTTTCTGACCATAAAATTTTGTTCTATTGTGAATGTTGCAATTGATTATATGAAAAATTGAACATCTTGATAACAATATATCCAGACAATGGAAGAGAGCACTATTTATTTGGCACTGAAATTTTGTACCTGATTTCCATGTAGGTGATTCGAGCTATAGATTCACATATGTTTCTTCAATTAGATTCAACAACCCTTCCTAAAATTTGATTTTAAATTCTTTATGCATGTCAAACTTTGTAGGTGTCTTGTTCTCATCGGAAATTACAGCTTCTCTTGACAAGTATAGCAGAGATTTTGCCGATTCTGTTATGGACAAGGCTCAGAAAATATGCAAAGACTACAACAATGTAAGGGAAAAAAAAATGAAAATGTATATCATGCTATGTTATGTTCACTATGCTTAAATATTCTACATAAATACCCTTGTTAACCTTTGGTATTAATGAAGGTGAAAGTGGATGTGAAGGTGACAGAAGGAGATGCCAGAGAGGTGCTTTGCGGAACAGTAGAAAAGATCAAAGCTGACGTCCTTGTAATGGGAAGCCATGGCTATGGCTTCATCAAGAGGTGTTCAATGAGTGGTTCATTTATATGTCACTTAAACAGTATCAACCAGTATTTGCCAGTGTTGGATTTGAACAGAGTTATTTTGGCTTCATGCAGCGTATGAACCATATACAACGCTGTTTTGATTCTATATAATCTGTGTGATGCATGAAGCGAAAACTGCTCTGTTGTAATCTTTACCCAAATTAATGTTGATATTGGTTCAGTGCGTAAGTGCGTTACTGAGGAAGAACTTAAAATGTATTATTTTTGCAGAGTGTTATTAATTACTCGGTACATTCATTTATTTTCAGGGCCCTGATTGGCAGTGCAAGTGATTACTGCTCCAAAAACGCAAAGTGCCCGGTTCTAATTGTGAAGCTCCCAGCTGCTTGAAACTGAAGACCTTGTATTTTTTTTTTTTTTTTCCCCCCTTGAATGATGCCTTGGAGTTGTAATTGTGACACTTAATTATGTATATATTGGTTAATTAATTTCAAATAAGTTATGCATTTATTTCACCTAAATGTTGGAGGGCGTTTTCGTCTTTTATGCATTTTTTGGTATTGAATTCGAACACCTCATCTTATACATCATTAATATTCAAAAAAATCATATAATTTTGAAAAATATTTTTTTCTCAGCTGAAAACCTCACGAGATTTATGAAATTTTGTTTTTTGAATTATCTAGTGTGGCACCCTAAAAAAGGCTGCGGATCTCTGTGGACTCTTATTTAATTCCGAGTTAGAAAACAAAATATATAATGAGACATATTAGGAATTTGGGAAAAGAGAAAAATCTGTCGCACGAAATTAAAAAAAATAAATAAATAAGACTTCAGTTTTCTTTTTAAATCAGACGATGACGGATGCTAATTTTTTTTCTTCTAGCATCATGTTGTCAGTGTCAAATAGTCAATTTTTTTTTAACATTTGAAATATTCGGACATCATTTGTTTTTCTTATGCTAGATGATGTATATCAAACTGCAAAAAAGGGTATTTTTAAAAAGGGTATTTTTTTTTAAATAATCAATATTTTTTAATATATGATTTAAAATCAGAAGAATTATGAAAAAAAAGTAGAAAATTGTTTTTTTTTTTTTTTTTTTTTTGCCTTTTTTGCCTTTTCCTATCTGAGAAGCTATTTTCTTTACGTTATGCATCTATTATATTGGAAAGAATACATACAAGTCAGAGGTGGAACTAAAAATTTGAAATTTGTCGGGCTAAATAATTTATTATAGTGTAATTTTATTTTATAAGAGTGACTAAAATGTATAAATTTAGTTTTTGATGCGCACAATGCAATATATATATATATTTTTTTTGCTTGTAAGCCCTTAGGCAATTGTATTAAAACATTAGAGCAAATTACAAGTCTGTTTCAGCGTAGATATTTAATTACATATAGATAGCATCATATACACTGAACTGCTTGTAAAATTTCTCACTACTAAAAATTAAAGAGAAGAAGAAAAGTAAACAAAGTAGTTGCAAAATGTTTAGTTCACACCAGATAAGCAAGTCAATGGGCCTATTCATTCTCTTCTCTTGATATGCAATCGTAGCACTTGAGCGAGTGTGATTACACCATGTCGACACTGCCCAGAAGAATGTGCACCCGAGAGGCACTGAATCAAACCAAACCAGGAACTGAATCAATCGGACTAGGACAGTCACCACTCGATTGAGGAGGCACTGAATCAAACCGCACAATGCACTTTTACCGCAAAGCAAATCTTTTGTTTTCTTGCTTGCATGAATGTGATGGAGCTTATCAATTGATTATAGATGCAATGGACAAAGCATATGAAGAGGTTTCAAAATTGAAGAATTCTACCAAACAAGTCAATGAAGTGGAAGAAAGCGGACTCGATGCTCCCTGTATACCTATTGTTGATTCACAGGTCTCGAAAATTTGTGTGTTCTAATTGTGATTCTTTCTCAATTTTCTTTTTTTCTGTGTTGTGTGATTGCTCCCTGGTACTCATAAAATTCAACAATTATACAACTTATTAAAATTCAATCATTGAATCGAAAGCTTACCTAAGGGAGAGGAACAAGTTCGAAGCAAAGAGGTGCGGGTTCCTGTCAAAAGGGCTTGGGCTGTCGTGAAGAGGAGAGCGGCGGGATGGTGGAGCAGGGAGGACGGGCGGGGTGGCTGAGCAAGGGCAGGAGGAGGTCTTTTTTTTTTTTTTTTTTTTCCGTCTGTGTTGCGACCAGAGAGACAGAGAAGAGATCACGAGAGAGAGAGAGAAAGAGAGCTGTTCGTGAGACAGAGAGGAGATTGCGAGAGAGATTTAATTGATGCATAGTGGACCACCCGGACTGTGGGCGGTCAGGTCTCCTAGTGGACCGCCCCACCACCTGGCGATTCACTACAGATCTGGACCGCCAGTATGCCAGGCGGTCTGGGTAGATATAAAAAAAAAAAAAAAATCAAAAGATTAGTTAGTTTAATAAATGTGTTTTTTTATTTTTATTTTGGGTATTAAAAAAAATGGCCGCATCATATTCATCTTTAACCCAAAAAAAGGTTGAGCATTGAGCATGTTCATTTGAAACAAGCGATATTAACCGAACATTGATGAACATTGAGCATGTTCATTGGAGATATTAACCGAACTTGGATGAATGAGCAGGCATAATAAATACATAACATATTCATATACCCTTCTTACAAAATGTACATAAGGAAAAATAATCATCTTTTCCTAGAAAATTATCGCTATTAAAAATAGATTTTATAATAAATGGGCTGGAGCCCACTGGGCCCTCCGTTACCATTCTGAGCTCAGATCAACCTTGACACATTTCCCTGTTTGGTGTAGCAACAAGAGATCCAATCCGATATCCCTCCATACATGCTAATCCAATATCAGAGGATCGAAAAAAATAAAATATCAGAGGTGTCGTGTCGAGACTCGAGAGCGACCGCTGGACATCAAAACCACGATCCGCACACTAAACGGCGGTCTGCGCTCCAAAACCAGCTGCTGCTGCTCTCTGTCTTAGTTTCTATGCTATAAAAGTACACTTCATTTTAAACTGAAATCAGCACTTAGTTTTCGAATAACCCCTAGAATTTGATCGATCAATGGCTGACGTGGTGGAATCGGAAGGGAGGAAGATAGTGGTGGCGGTGGATGACGGAGAGGAGAGCATCTTTGCTCTCCAGTGGTGCCTCCGCAACTTCGTCTCCAGTTCGGCGACCACTTCAAGTCCCAGAGATACTCTGGTGCTTGTCTATGCTAGACCTTCCCCTCCAGTGTACGCCGCAATGGACGGAACTGGTAAGCTCTGGACCTCTGGTTGTTTGTAGAAAAAACGGGTTGATTATATCAATATTAAATACTTATTTGAGAACGGTGATAATATGTTTAACCCTTCTCATGATAAAAAAATATGGGATAACAGTGCATATGTTCTCTTTAATATACTTTATTGAAGTTACCAACAAATATATTAAAAAAAAAAAAAAAAAAAAACTCGTCCCCATAGTGCTATTTGGAAAATCAACAATTTAGCTTTTCTGACATCCGATCAATGATCTTCAAATTGCATCAAATTTGATACATTGGTTACTTAAATGATAAAGTATGCATTGATAAGTTTGATTGTCAATTTCGGTTAATTTTGATGTCGATTGTTGTGATTGTCAAAATGATTTGATTGTTAATATATCTCTCATTTCCAAATTTCATTTTGGTATAGATGTTTTTCTGACTATGATATTATGTTAAGTAGTGATTTGGTATATTGTGAATGTTGCAATTGATAACATTGTGAATCTTGAATAAAAATTTATTCAGACAATGGAAGAGAGCACCATTTATTTGGCACTGAAATTGATTTTGTACCTGATTTCCATGTACCTGCTGAGCCAGGTGATTTGAGCTATAGATTCACATGTTTCTTCACATTAGATTCAACAATCCTACCCAAAATTTGATTTTAAATTCTTTATGCATGTCAAACTTTGTAGCTATTATGTTCTCAGCGGAAATTACAGCTTCTCTTGACAAGTATAGCAGAGACCTTGCCGATTCTATTATGGACAGGGCTCAGAAAATATGCAAAGACTATAATGTAAGAAAAAAAAATACCATGCTATGTAATGTTCACTACGCTTGACAATTTACATAAATAGCCTTGTTAACCTTTAGTATTAATGAAGGTGAAAGTGGATGTGAAGGTGACACTAGGAGATGCCAGAGAGGTGCTTTGCGGAACAGTAGAAAGGATCAAAGCTGACGTCCTTGTAATGGGAAGCCATGGCTATGGCTTCATCAAGAGGTATTTAATGAGTGGTTCATTTATATGGAGTAGAACTAGGGTGTTCTTAAGTTCATCAAGCTCCTTTGTGAACTCAAGTCTAAAATCTGTTGAATCAGCTTCAAATTGATGAATTCAAACAGTTGAAATCTGCCTACCTTATGAGTGATGCGTTTACATGTGAAAATTTGAAACATTTGAAATATAAAGTCAAGTGGTCAAAATTTGTTAATAAATTAATTTTTTACATGTAGACATATCACTCGTAAGGTAGGCGAATTTTAACGGTTCAGATACATTATTTGAAGCCAATTCGATGAGTTTTAGAATTGAGTTCACCAAGAGATAAGAATACCCTAGTTCTACTCCATTTATATGTCTCACTTAAACAATATCAACCAGTATTTCCCAGTGTTGGATTTAACAGAGTTATTTTAGCTTCATGCAGCGTATGAACCATATACGACACTGTTTTGATTCTATAATCTGTGTGCTGCATGAAGCAAAAACTGCTCTGTTGAAATCTTTACCCAAATTAATATTCATATTGGTTCAGTGCGTTACCGAGGAAAGTAAGAACTTAAACTGTTAAATTTGTCCAAAGTGTTATTAATTACTTGGCACTTTTATTTATTTTCAGGGCCCTGATTGGCAGTGTAAGTGATTACTGCTCCAAAAACGCAGAGTGCCCGGTTCTAATTGTGAAGCGCCCGGCTACTTGAACCTGAAGACCTTGTATTTTTTTTTTTCCTTGAATGTTGCCTTGCAGTTGTAATTGTGATACTTAATTATGTATGTATTGGTTAATTTAATTTCAAGTAAGTTTATGCATTTATTTCACGTTCACCTAAATGTTGGAGGACATTTTCGTCTTTTTTGCATTTTTTGTTATTTAATTCGAACACCTCATCTTATAATTTTCTAGATGATGTATATCAAACTGCAAGTAGGAGATTTATTTTTTTATTAAAATAATCAATATTTTTTAATATATGATCTAAAATCAGAAGAATTATAAAAAAAAAAGTAGAATATTGTAGTTTTGTTTTTCCTTTTCCTATCTGAAAAGCTATTTTATTTTCTTTATAGAATGCATGTATTATATATATACATACAACGCAGCTTACATAAAATATTATTAAATTCTTTGCAATATGGAATCAGAATACAACATTTTGCCAAAACAAATTGAAATTAAAATAGTTTTTCTTGACATAGATGTGTTTTCATGGTCGTCTTACCCTAATCGATGGTTGGGATGATTTTGGCTTGACGATATGAAAAAAGAACACATACAACTATACAAGTCAGAAGTGGGGAGCCTTGCATCCTTGTCCACTTACCGCTTGCCGCTTTGAGAGTCGCAGAAAGCGATTGCCATCCCTCTCTTCCGCACCCACCAGCGCTCCCTCTCTATCTTGAGTAGAAGATGTCAACTTCTTTCCACTCCGCTGTCTGTCACTTCTCTCTCTATCTTTGTCTCTACTGAGCCAACGTTTTTGCGTCAAATATAGACTTTTCTTCTCTTCTTTGATAATGGAAGAAAAAGTGGCCAAACTATGTCTTGAGTTCAGATTTAGTCGCCGCTCCTTCACTTGTCTTGTTGCTCCTCTGTCTCGCTTTGGGATTGTACTATTCGGTAGCTTCCATCTTGTAAATTAGCTTTTATATTTTTAGTTTTTTCTTTGTGTGATGAATAATGGTACGTGTTTTTATGGTTGTTCCCGGTGATAATGATGCCAAATGACTCTCCTTTCTCCTCTTCTTTTTTTTAGGGGTGACTGTTTTGAACCGGTTGATTAAATTAAGCAAGAATATCAAATTTGTGTTCACAGGTGCACATCTCCCTGTGTATTGTTAGTTTGTTTACAACTGTATGCTTTTACAGACACTCGTTGTCTCATATTATGTAACAGCTCACTTGTAATTCTTTCTATTAAAGCAATTGCTTACGGACTTTCAACTCGGAAAAAAAAAATTCAGAAGTGAAACTAGAAATTTGAGATTGGAAAGGGACTTATTAAGTTATTGTAGTGTAATTTTGTTTTATAAGAGAGATTAAAATTTACAAATACTTATCAATTTCTTTTGATGAGTACATCACACCCTAGCTTTGCTTAAATGATAAATCAAAGTGTAAATTTTAATTCATAGTTTTCTAATCAACACAATAGTTTTGCCCATGATATATACAGGAGACTATTAGTTTACAGAGATGATTTGCTTTTCTGTATGCTTTGTAGGGATGCAAATTTGTGCCATATTGTGATTAGTCGCACGGTAATTTGAGTTACGTGTTGTGTATTATCATGATTAATTGAAATTTTTACGTATCATATCAGGATTGAAAATTTTCTGTATATTTGTTGTTTATTTGCTAGAACAACTTAATAAACTTGTTTAAGATCTTAATTGTAGAATGGGTCTACGTTGCTGGTTTTTTGGGGATAGAATATAATAAAAGAGGGTTAAAATAAAGCCAGAAGTTTGTAAAATGGAGCGTTTATTATTCTTCAACTTCTGACGGTTATGAATAAAAGTCTAATTTACCTTTGTTGAATTTAGCTTTTTAATCTGACGAAATTGCCCAAATGAAATTAAAAATTGAAATTTCATTAGTTGAAAGATTGCTATAACACATCATGCCACCGTATATGAAATTTTGTAGATTAGGATCCATAAGCTCATCAGAAAACATTTTGGGACCTGGAGCAAGCCCAAAAGCCCACAGATACAATACAACTCTTCTATCAAACAGCTGGCATCCTTTGACCCATTTGATGCACAAACACAGTGTCCCCCACACTTCTTGCGATAAGAATATTAGAGTAGAACTATGGTGTTAAGCTCACCAAATTGCATAGTGAGCTCAACTTTAAAATTTATCAAATTGATTTCAAATGATGAATTCAAATAGTTGGAACTCGTCTATCTTATGTGTGATGTATTTATATGTGAATTTTTTAAATATTCGAATTAGTTTAGTATAAAGTGAATCGGTCAAAATTAGAAGGTTAATAAATTAATTTTAGTGCATTAATTTTTTGAATATTTTTTGACCGCTTGACTTTATATTAAATTAATTCGAAAGTTCAAAATTTTCACATGTAGACTCATCACTCGTAAGGTAGGCGGATTTCAACGGTTCGGACTCATCATTTGAAACAAATTTAATGAGTTTTGGAATTAAGCTCACCAAACACTTTAGTGAGCTTAAGAACACTCTAGTTCTACTATGAATATTATATATTTAATATCTAATTGACGAGGTATCTAATACCCACTTATTTTTCATTCTTTATCATATTTAATATTTTATATCTTTATTTTTAAAATTCAAATTGCTGATTTGAACTATTCAATATGATATTTATACTAAAATATTTTTATAAATAAAATTTTATAATTTTTTTATTTTTTTTAGAATAGATACAAAATCATTGTTTTTAGATCATTGAAAAACACACATTGATTTTCTATCCATCTTAAAAAATAGTAAAAAGGTTATAAAAATTATAAAATTTCATCTCCAAACATATTTTAATATAGATATGTTGAACAGTTTACATGAATAATTTGAATTTTAAAAATAAAAATATAAAATATAATGAGGTATCAAATACATGAGCTATTGGAACCTCCTCTGTCTAATTACACAACATTATATTAACCTCAGGTTTGGAAAGAAAAATATTATACCTAACACGAGGACTTCCTGTAATAAATAAAGAAAAACAGGTGGTGGAAAAATATAAGTTACCGTCAGAGAACAAGCGGAGAAATTTCTTTGACGTGGCAATACAGCAGTCCCCTCAGAAGCAATCTAACGGTCAGCACTGAGCTAGCGAAAGATGGACGGCGGAGAACAGACTAATGACGTTGCACCCGCACTCCAAAATCTAACGGCGGAGAACAGCGGTTCCCTCAGAAGCAATCTAACGGTCAGAACTGAGCTAGCTGAAGATGGACGGCGGAGAACCGGCTAATGACGTTGCACCCGCACTCCAAAGTCCAAAAGCAACAAAAGAGAAATCGGACGGCTGAAAAATGGCCGATGACGTCGTAGCCCAGTAGCGATCCATTGCCCGGGAATGCGCCCCGACTTGTACCTGAAACTGGTCCACAAAAGACAGTATCTGTCAACCATAACAATCTGCGGGACCCACGAAAGAGCAGCTGAGTTAATTTGCTGAGCCGTTTAGGTCTACGAATCAATTTCTCGTGAACCGGTATGTTTTACAGAGCGGTTTGTTGTTTATTTATTTTAGTATAAATACAGAATCCAATCAGATGTTAACACTATGACAGGGTAAGAGGAGAGGCTCAAGGAGAAGCAAGTCGGTGGTCTTCCTTTCACGAATTGGACAGCTCTTTTTCTCTGTTCCCTTCACAACCGTAGCCTTCCTCTCTCTCTCTCGCTCGTTAGCTCGTGGAGTCGGATCGGATCCGGCAGGGTTGGAATTGTACGGATTCGATCGGATCGGGTGGGATCTGAATAGAGATGTTTCTCGTGGACTGGTTCTATGGCGTCCTGGCCTCACTTGGTTTGTGGCAGAAGGAGGCGAAAATTCTCTTTCTTGGTCTAGATAACGCCGGAAAAACCACGCTTCTTCACATGCTGAAAGACGAGGTATAGTTTGAAATTTCTAGATGTATTTATTTATTTGAGTTCAATATCATTTTTAATGTTGGGATGCAATATCTTGTTATTTGATGATTTCCAAATTCGAATTCTAGTTACTTGCCCTTTGATAAAGGAGTAATTTCGTGGACTGCCATTGATCTATGTTGTAGGGATTCTGTTAACTTCAGCATTTCAGCTGAAAATTTTAATTTTAAAACCAAAGTTGTGCAGATATGACTGATATTCATTCTCAAGTTGTTGAAAATTGAGAGTTCATTTCTCAGGGCATTTTATGATGAAGTCCTTCTCTTACCATTTTGTTAATAGTTTTTACACAATAGTAGATCTTCTATTGGAGGCAATGTTGCAATTTGAGCAAGCATTTTGTCTTTGTGAAACTTTGTTGTATGAGTCATTTTTCAGAAGAGCCATTGTAATAAGTATTTCTTTTATTTACTCAACTACTGTTTAGTTTATGTAGAGATTGGTCCAGCACCAGCCGACACAACATCCTACATCAGAGGAATTGAGCATTGGAAAGATTAAGTTCAAGGCTTTTGATCTTGGTGGCCATCAAATTGCACGCCGTGTATGGAAGGACTACTATGCCAAGGTTTGTTGTTCTGTTATGGGATTACTTTTTCTTTTAGTAGTCTCTTATTATACTGAGTTCCACATATCTTGTAAAAATCTTAGTTACTTCGCAATTATAACTCACCATTTAGAAATGTATGAAATGTCAGACACCTAGAAAACATTTGCAATATGTCATATGTTATATTCCTTAAGATTACGAAAAAATAGATTGGTAATTGACTAATTCGAATACTTATGATGGAATTGGGGTAGAAGGGGAAGGAGGGGAATGGGTGAGAATTACTATGTTTTGAAGAATGTAGCGTGTTTCACATTTGTTTCTTTTCTTATAAGGGATATGCATTATATTTAGCAGTAGAATCTTGTGTTTCCGTCTGCCTTCAGTTTGCACATTTATCTTGTGTTGTGAAGTTTACTAAAGCATCTAAGAGCTATACTATGTTTTGACATTCTGTATTTGCTCAAAATGACAAAATCAATTTCTGTCCTCAACACCAGTACTAACAAAGTTGAATATAGGAGCAATTTACTAATTTTGATACTTGTGAAGAATACATATAATATACAGTTTGGGTACTATTTGTAATAGTTTAGGGGTGAAACACGTATGAGACGTTTCAAGCCTGTTGGTAAGACATGAAGTTAGTCCATTTTTTAGTTGAATCAAAAGATTGAACAATTTTGATTTTGTTAACTTGAAATTATTAAATCCTGAAAGTCTAATATATCTATCCAGCGATTCCCAAGTATCTTACTGAAGTTCATTCTGATTTGGCTTTAACAGGTGGATGCTGTGGTGTACCTAGTTGATGCCTACGACAAGGAGCGGTTTGCAGAGTCAAAGAAAGAGCTCGATGCTCTCCTCTCAGACGAGTCACTCGCAATAGTACCCTTCCTGATTTTGGGGAACAAGATTGACATCCCGTATGCATCCTCAGAAGAGGAGCTGCGCTACTACCTGGGGCTCACTAATTTCACCACCGGCAAGGGAAATGTCAGTCTCGCCGACTCCAATGTGCGCCCCATGGAGGTCTTTATGTGCAGCGTTGTGCGCAAGATGGGTTATGGTGAAGCCTTCAAGTGGCTCTCGCAATACATCAAGTGAAAAGGCTGTCGGAATCGTACCAACGGGAATTTTTGGGGTTTTCCCTTTTTGTTCTGCATGTCTTGGGTGTCCTTAGGATCGGTGGCACAGTTACCGAGATATATGACAATTGTAGAACTTTCTTTTACTGTTTTGTTTATTATAGGTCTGTTGTGTTGGTGATAAAACGTAATGATATCTTAAAACATCTGGTAAAGTGGAGTTTAATACTGCTTGGTGTTAGTTACCAGAGTTCTATTATGGGTTACTGAGAGGCTGTTCAGTGCTTGTCACTTGTCAGAATCTCATATTCTCTCTTGTACATCGATCAAATGAGTCTATCAGAGAGCGTATATTGGAATCTTTTAGGCTATTCTTTGCTTGGGTTGAGAACAGTGAACACAATTCTGGGTTTGGTTTATGGTTAATCAGTGGATTTGCAACCGTTCTAATAATGAGTACTCTTAAATATCTTATGGATTTCCCCTTTCTTTTAATGATGGTACAGCTAGTTGTCGTCTGGATTTTTCTTATTCTGGTATCGCCAGATAATACCAGGCAAAATGTGCTGAGCCTGTCGCCAGTCTGACCACCGAAGTACCGAACACATGACTAAGCATGATCATATTTAAAAAATCACCCGACTGATATGCGATTTGGTATAGGTCAAAGGTTTGACTGCATGTGACTATATGCCGATACAGTTTTGAATCTGAAATAATTTTAATGACAATTTAAACTTTTTATAGAAATAAGAAATTGAGAAACTGAATTGAGAAATCAGATAAATAAATAAATGCACACTCATATCTAAATTTCTGTAAGTTCTACTTCTAAATTTTTCCAAGTAAACTATGATTAGTAATTACCCAAATAATGTCCGATTAACCTATTTATATGCAATATTTCTTTCATTAATCTACATTATACAATAAAAAAAAACTCAGGATATTCGTTTTATCTAAGATACCTATATTGTAATAACATAACTACACTTTTCAAGCATCTAACAAATTTCATGAATGACTGCATTACCAACTATTATGAAAAACTAAAGTGATGCCTTGTTTTGCTTCGGCAGTTGTTCTTGATATATGTTGTATGCCTCGCTTTGTTGTTTGTCCTCCACCGATATCAAACCTTCTTATTTATATGTCAAAAAAGAAGATATTATAATGATAAATGCAAACATAAAACATAAATCTAAATGATAGACTAATCCAACACCTAAGCCAGGCTCAATAGGAAAGTATCATATTGTTAAGGCCCTGTTCGGCTCCGTATTGAGAATGGGTATAGGATTGGAATTAAAAAAAATTTGAAATAATTTTATAATGTTCATGTAGAAAAAAAGCAAAAGCAAAAATTCAATTTGAGTGAATATTTTTTTCTCACATGAAAAATGAGGCACTTCTGAAATGCAGGAAGAGTACTTCACAAGTTTTTCATTAACCTTGAATTCAATAGCAAATAAAATGAACGTCTTATTGAGTAGTTACATACACTAATAAGATCCTAATAAAGGTTTTTTTTTTAAGAAAAAAATAAGATCCTAGTAAAATGAGTCAGAATCTAGTAATATTGGATACAATTGAGGATTTGAAAATAGTTCTTAAATCAAACTAAAAGGTTTGAAAAATAGAAGAAAAGCTTGTAGGCATGTTGTTAGCCTTGTGAATTGATTTTATATAAAATACCATGTACATCAAAGGCAATTAAATATGTACCGTTACGAACTTTTTTTTTTTATTGAATGGCAAACTTTCATCAAATTGTATCTTTGTCATATACGTATATTACATATAGTGTACATTACAATTCAAATGAATGGTTCCAATTTAAATGTTATTTATAGTGATTGTCAACATTGTGGATTGATTTCAAATCTTATTATTACATATGTAAACTGCTTATATGTTAAGAAAAAATAAATGTAATATCATGTTATAATAATAGAACTAAGTTAATTTAAATTTATTTAATAAGTTTAATGAGTTAAATAAGTTATTTTTACTAAATTATGATATATACATAAATTTAATAAAAATATTAAATTATTTGCGTAATTTCAATTAACCGATTACATACCAATTAATCGTTTGACGATATTATGTATTATGTTCGACAACCACCGACATTTTTATTTTTACCCAATTAAAAAATTATTTTAATAATAATAACCAAGGTTTAGGAATAATTTTAAAAATTCCATGGTTCCAACTTTTTTTTTTTACAAAATAGAAATTTGTATTTATTTTTTTTGTATTGAAATATTAGAAATGTTGGATATATTTCTTTGAAAATAGATGAAATACAATATAATTTGATTTATTAGAAAGACTGTAACAAATAACCCAGATCAACATTTTTCAGGCCGGATTTTTCGCGGCTGTAAGAAAAATTAATTTATTTCATTATGTGTTATTGTAAAAACAAATGCTTGGATTTTGAGTTATTGATCCCGGTTCAAAAGTCACTTCTAGATAATACAGAAAATATTGTGATCATTCTAGTATATTTAATTTATAAAATGTTGTATTTATTTTGAGAATTCTTTTTGAATGACAATCATTAAATAACTTAAAGTTTTTTTTTAATAGATACAACTTTTTATAAATTAAATGTACTAGAAGGATGACAATATTTTATGTATTACCTCGAAGTGACTTTTGAACCGGGATCAATAACTTAGAATCCAAACATTTTTATTTTTTTACAATGACACATAATGAAATATATTAATTTTTCTTACAGCCGCGAAAATTCCGGCCTGAAAAATGTTGATCGGGTTATTTGTTACAGTTTTTCTAATAAATCAAATTGTATTGTATTCCATCTATTTTCAAAGAAATATATTCAATATTTCTAATATTTCAATACAAAATAAATAAATAAATAAAAAATTCTATTTTGTTAAAAAAAGTCAACACCGGTTACTGGTTTCAATGAATTCAACAACCGATTTTTTATTTATTTAATAAAACAGAATTATTTATTTATTTTTATTTTTGGTATTGAAATATTAGAAATGTTGAATATATTTCTTTGAAAATAGATGACTATAACAAATAACCGATTATTTATTGATTTATTAGAAAAACTGTAACAAATAACCCAATCAATATTTTTCAGGCCGGATTTTTCGCGGCTGTAAGAAAAATTAATATATTTCATTATGTGTCATTGTAAAAAAATAAAAATGTTTGGATTCTGAGTAATTAATCCCGGTTCAAAAGTCACTTCTAGGTAATACAGAAAATATTGTCATCCTTCTAGTACATTTAATTTGTAAAAAGTTGTATCTATTTAAAAAAAAAACTTTAAGTTATTTAATGATTGTTATTCAAAAAGAATTCTCAAAATAGATACAACTTTTTTATAAATTAAATGTATTAGAAGGATGACAATATTTTCTGTATTACCTGGAAGTGACTTTTGAACCGGGATCAATAACTCAAAATCCAAGCATTTTTTTTACAATAACACATAATGAAATATATTAATTTTTCTTATAGCCGCGAAAAATCCGGCCTGACAAATGTTGATCCGGGCTATTTGTTACAGTCTTTCTAATAAATCAAATTATATTGTATTCCATCTATTTTCAAAGAAATATATCCAACATTTCTAATATTTCAATACAAAAAATAAAAAACAAATACAAATTTATGTTTTGTAAAAAAAAAAAAATGGAACCGTGAAATTTTTTCAAGGGTTGGAATTAAAATTTCAAGCTGTGAAAAAATTTCACGGTTTAGGTATTTTTAAAATTATTTTTAAACCTTAGTTATTATTATTAAAATAATTTTTTAATTGGGTAAAAATAAAAATGTCGGAGACAACCAAATACCTCTATTTATTGGTTATGCTCTAATTTCTAAAAATTCCTTTTATCTATTTATTTCTTTCATAAAAAAAATTAATTTATTTCTTTGTCGTTCTGTTATTAATGGCGACAGCGAAGGAGAAAATGTCCCCAACATCTCACAACAACGACTCTTCCGACGAAGAGCTGTTCTTCGCTGCGCAGCGCTCCTTCCCCTATCGAAACCCTTGAAAAGCAGTTCGTTGCACAGTTCGATTTTTTCCATGCCGAAACCCACGATGGCGAAAAAACTCTCAACGCTCCCGAGAAACCCTCCGAGCAATCTTATAAAGAAGAAGACAAGGAGCAGGAGAAGGAGAAGGAAAAGTCACATTATCTGAATTTCATCAACTTTAAAAATCTTAATTAGCTTGGCGTCAAAATCTCTTACTTATATGTTTATATGTTTGTCTTTTATTGTTTCCTATTTGATTTGATTTATAGGCATCGAAAGGGGTCCAAGTCAAGTCCAACCAGAAACTGAAATCTGAAAAAATGACTAATGGAGATGAACTGGTATACACTAAGGTATTGCATTTGTTTCGGTACCAACTCTTACAGGCTATGATTTGTAGCACCAAGTTCTGTTGAGGTTTCTGCACACAAGCACAAATAATTGGAATTTAGGATATTTAGAACTGAAATGATATTTGTGTGAAATTCCAGACTATTGATGTCCTTTATAATGTTATCTAGCTATAGTAGTTGTGTCATTACATTGTATATGTTTCACAAAACAACCTAAAGAATGGGTTTAAAACAGAAATATTTATTTATCACCACAACCCCTAGTAGGTATTTAAGTCGCTTGCCAATTTAGGAACCAAAAGGGTCTCATATACTTTGCATAGGCAAGCATGCTAGTAAAAGCACAAGAGCCTCTTTGTCATATTGCCCTTTGATTGACTAGTTTGTCTAAGAGTCTGCATTAATGTGTGTGTGTGTGTGTGTTTTTTTTTTCTTGCTGCTTTTCAACCTTTTCATGATGCAATTTTTAACATTGTTAGACATCTTTTTCATATCTGTAGGATTATTATGATGGAGTAGATACACAACCATCAGAGAAGAATAAGTGTCTGGTCTGCCACAATGGTAGGACATTAACAAGGAAGAAGGACTCAGTGTCTGGTCCCCGAAAGGCGTTCCGTGTAGGCCCGCGTCTGTGGTTTTTCCAGGAGGGGTGTTTGGAATTTTTTTCTGCACGAATTTCGAAGGAGGAAAAGGGTTCGGGTCTTTGCACCTGCTAAAGACAGCCGGAGATCCAACAGTAAGCAGGACAAAATGGAGAAGAGTACAGATTCCGATAACTACTGTATGGTCCCGAGGGTGGGTTTGGAACCAGCTGGGGAGTACAGCTTTAAGGTAAATAACTAGATTACTCGGTTGGAATTTAGGATATTCAGAACTGACATGACATATGTGTGAAATTCCAGACTATTGATGTCCTTTATAATGTTATCTAGATTGCTGGGAATAAATTTGTCTAGTAATCAAATGAGAAATGGAGTTAATCTTTATATTACTAGAATCAGACTTTTATTTTGGTAATACAATTGACTCAATTTCATGCGGTCCCCCTCAAAATATGTTCTTATATGGTATTTTCAAGCCAGCTAGAGCGGTTACGTCATTGGACGGTATATGTTTCCCAAAGAAACCTAAAGAATGGGTTTAAAACAAAGCCTGTTTAGGAACCAAAAGGATCTCCTTTACTTTGCATTGGCAAGCATGCTAGTAAAAGCACAAGGGCCTTTTTGTCATACTACCCTTTAGATTAACAAATTTGATTAGGAGTTTGCATTAATGTGTTTAATTTTTTGGTGCTTTTCAATCTTTTCATAATGCAGTTTTAACAGTGTTAGATATCGTCTTCATATCTATAGGAATTTTCTAAGATAGTAGATACACAACAATCATGGAGACCTTCCATGCCTGTAGAAAATGGCATTTGGAAACCAATAAATGTGAAGACAGATGGTGAAGGGAGGAAGAGGCTTGTGAATGCAGATATTTTGATAGAGATTTATGACGTAAAAGTGGACCTATGTGGGAAGACGTCTGGCAAAATCCATGGTACGATCGTCATGGACTGCACTTCATCCGTTATAGACCTCTTCGATCGGGACAAAGAAAGTGCACTGATGATTCATGAAAAGGTAACAACAGTACACTACTAATATCCTATCACATACCCACACCCCCTTTTCTCACTCTCTCTCAACATGTATTTCTTTTCATTCTTGTAGGGTTCTTTGCCGTTAGGGTCCTGAAACAGCCCCTTTGGGTTACGATCGGATTTGGATCTTTTTTGACCTCAACATAGATGACGAATTACTATGTAAAGGTGTTGCGACATTTAATCGTTATGTTGGCCATCCCATGGACAAGTGGTTGTGTTACGAGTATAAAGGAGGGAATGGTTCCGTGCATTTGACATTTGCTGTGATGGATCGTGCTTGGCTTGCTGAGCTTGATGTGAAACTAATCAAGTCTACTGAAGATGAAACAGTAGAAGGTTTCAGAATTCATGGTGATATGGTTGCTTACATCAACAATATGCCATACCTAAGAGACTTTATTTTCAGAAAGAGAATCGATGATTGCTCCACTATCAAGTCTCTGGAGCCCATCTCTTTGTCTAGATCTTTGTTTTGTTGCGATCATGGCTCATCCCTCGTTGTTAAGGTTGATCTTTGGAATTCTGACACCAACGAACCCCTTGTACGTGGTGCATTGCTTTTCTCGCCGGAGTATTATGGCGACTCTGATGTGGGGAAACTAAGCAGTCCGTCTGGTGAGATTCAAGTAAAGGTTACTTGGTCCATATATTGAAACATCCAAAAACACGGGATGTCATTCATTTGCTCCATCTTATAGACAGCTTATCGAGTTAATTGGTTGTTCCAAGGTCATCCTCTCCTCCAAACTATAAATTTTCAAATTTTTCTATATATTTTATGTTAGTACATGTTGCTTTATATATTTTTGATGGTTGTGCTCTCAGACTTTTGATAGAAATTGTATTAACATTTACTCTAAACGCAGGTCAAAAGCCGATATGAGAAAATGGGATTAAATATTTCATTAACCAGTGAGTGGTGTTGCTGGAAGTCGTTTATATTCCATAAGTCATTAATTGATTTCAGTAGTATTTGGATTTATTGTTCTCATGGAGGATCTCGGTACTAGCAACTAATGATGCATTTAGTCTTAGTTGATGTAGTTTTGCATTCTCCAGAGTTTTGATTACAGGAACAGCCTATTACCAGTTCCAGCTTTTAATCGTCTGGACATGTCATATTTTATCCATAAACATTGGTAGATAACAACACTGAGATTCTGAGAGGTTTGCACATGGAATAACACAATAAAACACTCCATCCAACTAAAATAGTTCATTGATTTCGCAACACACTAGTCACAGCCCTTTGAAGTAGGAAGCAGCTTGCAAGATATTTCAATTTATTATTGTGAAAGATGTATTCAAAGTAGGGCTGTAAACGAATCAAACCAAATCAAATTTACCATAGTTTGAGTTAGAGATTGAATAAGATTCAAACCAAACTGATTTTTCTTGGCAGTTCTATCTCTCTTAGTTATTTTTTGAAAATTGGATAACTTAAATTAAGCATTACATTAGATCTTATCTTATCATATCAGGCACCTATTTGTACATATTTGAAATGAATCCTTGATTTTGCAATGAGACACTGGTGTTGCTCTAATTTGAACGATACATGTTAATTTGAGATTTAAACTTAAATAGTTCGTGAATCAATTTCGAACGACCTATACCCAGTTTGAGTTTGAATAAGATTCAAACCGAACTAGTTTGATTTGTTTCATAACGAAGTTGAATCAAACGAGTTAATTGCGAATTTTTTTTTGAATTGAAGTCAATCGAATCACGAACTACGAACTTTTTTGGCAACCCTAATTCAAGAACATGCCACTACCGTTTTTTGAGAAATATTTTCTTTCAATAATTTCAGTCAAATCTTCCAATACCTCCCGTGTTAATTTAGTACTTTGTATTACATGTTTTCGCTTTACTCCATTTATTTATTTCCAACTAAGCTCATATTTTCTTTATTTCTTAAGATTTATGGAACGATGAGCATTAGATAAAATTCAATCCGATATCAGATCAGAGAGGTCAGATTCGAATTGATATGAATCAAGTGTGCACGAACCTTGAAGTAAGCTGACTTATATTTTAACGAACCTACCGACCAATTTCAGAAAAGTTGTATATTTTTCACTAGCTTTGATTGGGGTGATGAACCTAACAGATTTGAGCCTCGAATTCCTCTTCATTTCTCTTGTTTATTTATTTCCCCGAAGAGAAATTTAAGTTTTATATTTGGTTCAATCATTAATTCATTCGAGATTCGACTGAAGTATTAATATTAATATATTAATCGTAGATCTATCGCAGGCTCGCAGCTTGGAGATATTAATATCTTTTATATATATATATATATGTTACCTTGTATAATCTTTTATTTTTATCAATGTTATAAAAATTTAAATTTAAAATGATAAAATTCGAGCTATTTTCTCCTTTATAAACAAGGCTTACAAGATCAAGAATATTTAAAATAAACGCATTGAATTTATTTAATACATGACTTGATCCATTTGTTTCATAAATTATCCATCGTATGAAAAACTAAAAGATTATAACACTTTATATAAAAGCTTTCCTTGACAAGATTGACGGTTCGGATTTCATTATTTGTTTTAAATTTATGAAAAAAAATGTTGGAATAGCTGGTGACCTAAACTTTATATACAAATTAAGGAATTGAGTCCCATAAATATATTTGATAAAATAAAGAGATGCTATTGTACATTATATCTGGAAAGGGTGGTAACTGGTAAGTTTAAAAATGAAAAATAAAAATAAAAAAAAATAAAATAAAAGAGAAGATAATAATGGATGGTATAAATAAATGAGATCAGCTAATAATCGCAACAAAAAAATTTGCTTAAGATTCTTATATAATCTTATTTTAATTTTCAAATTTGTATAGAGTATAAACTTAATCTGATCTGTCAATTTGTATAAGATTTATATATAATTTGATCCGTCAAAATGTACGACTTGTAATTTAAAAAACAGCGCTTGTGAGGGCAGTTGATGTGTTTTCTCTCATGCATCTTAGATCATTGCTAACGAAAAATTAAAATTAAAAAAAATAAAGCTAATGGCGCAAAATAGGAAGATTATATATCATTGCATGAGAGATCCAATGATGAAACATGTTCCGAGGAGTTGACCATCTCAATTCTCAAGTCTCAACACTTTCGTAATGCATTTATGATTTACATTAATTTTTGTACGAGAATAAGAATGATGCATCGATCCTTGACTCAGTATTACCATGCCTCTCTATTCTCTATTCACTAATTTGTACACTAATTTTTACCATTTCAATTATTTTCTGGAAACTCCAAGCAATAACTTCTAAATTTGCAAACAGTAGATCAAGTCAAGCTAGACCAAGTTTAAACTCAGCTTGTCTCAAATCGCTAGATTTTAGCCAAATCAATCACAGTCTGAGTCGAGTTAGCTCGGTCATACTGTGAGTTGCACACACAAAAAAAAAAAAAAATGGTCGATTTAACCACGAGTCAAGAAGAAAATAATTATCTTATTCTCGCAATAAATTTCATCTTTTCATAATGAGCACAGAGAAATATTGTAAAAGAGTTAGCAAATAATTTATCATCTTCTTATAATAAGATGAGTAATGAGCCGAGCTGAGTCAAACTTGAACTCACTAATGACGAACAGAGTCAAAATCGAACAAACTAATTACGAACTTTTCCAGGCCAAATTTTGTTTGCCAACCCTGCAAAGAAGTAATTAAATAAAGTGTGATAGGTCAATGAGATAACTAACATTTGATATGAATAAAACATGCTAAATTAAAAATAAAACTTTATTAAATTGCCAATGCGATGCATTTTTCACAAGAAGCGTTCTCTTTGGTTGTTCCAGAGACAATTGTTTTGTAATAAGGAACTTTCGCTGGTTTTGTCAAAACAAAATGCAATTATTACAAGTAGACCCGAACAATGTTAGCATGTCCCAATCATAAAACTATAAAAGCCACACTTTTTTCTAAGTTTCTAACCTTCCAGAACAGCTCAATTTATGCTATTCTTTAGTTTCTTACCTTATTGCTTCTACCAGACCTTAATTTGCTAACTCGTCCCTCTAAAATGAACTATTTAGTTGATAGTGTAGCGTTTTTTTTTTTTTCTTAAAAAAAAAAAAAAGGTAAACTGATAGCATCCAAATAAAATGAAGTATATGATCAGGTCAAAAAGAAAAAAAAGAAAGGGGTTTAAATTAGAGAGAGAAAGGAATGCTATATCAAAATACAGTAAATATAACAAACAATTTTATATTCGGCCAAACGTAAATCCAACTGGTTTGGTATATATATTTGAAATACTATTAAAATTAAAAAAAATTAAAAACTATAGATGTGTTTTGAATTATTTACAGAGAATGTGTATTAAATCTGAGATGATTTTAAATATTTAGCCTTGCATTAAACAACATAAATATATAATTTAATTTTTAATATAATAATATTTTCAAATATATGCAGTATTAAATTTTGATGTCCCGTAAAAGTTAGATATACGTTAGAATTATCCTACATAAATATTAATTTCATTTAAATTGAAATTATTTTAAGTTGAATGGTTCACAACTTCACATTGGTTCAATTTACATTGCTGAATTAATAGCTCTCAAGGGATATAAATACTTGACAAGGCTTCACTATAAGTCCGTGGTGCTCGTTGGTCAAATCTAATGTCAACGCTCAACTCAGAAAACATTTTTAAAAGAATGTAAATACAAATCTGACAAAAGAAATCGCCGACACCGATTGTATACACACTTTACACGTCCTAACCTGCTTCGTCTCCACCTCTTGGATTCACTGTGAGACTGATTACCGGGTCCCACTTAGCGTGTAACACATGGCACGACATGATAGGACAGTGTGAATTTTCTTCTTTTTTTTTTTCATAGAGACAGTGTGAATTATCCCAACGCGTAATACTCTTTCTTTGTTTTGTACTTGCTCGCATTGACTTGATCACGTAATTTCGAAGCAGTTTGAACAAACCCATGAGATATACTTGAGATCCTCTGCGCCAGATACAAAGCAACTATTAAGGAAGCGGGTTTCAAAAATATGGACTGATCGCCTTTGTCAGTGAACTGCTACACATTATAGGTTTTGGGTTTCACCACATAAAATCAAAATTAAAATATTTAGTGACCAATTGTAGTTAGTTTTTCAAGTCCAACCCCTTCATGAACCCCCTTTTATTATTTTTATTGGGTTGTATCATTTTTATTTTTATTTTTGACCCGTTTCCCAACCACTATGATCGGAGATAAAACCACTCCTTAATGTAAAACTAGTCCAAGCTCGTACGTGGCACGTTTTTATTTGCTAAGAAAACTGTTCTGTGTTCTGTTTTGTTTTTGGCAAATGAACTGTTCTGTGTTTTGACTTGGCATTTACAAGAAGCTTCCTATTTCCTATTTCCAACTGTAATAATACTGCATCTCCTCAAGTTCTGTAACCAAATCAACTCATGGACTAATTCTATAAAAACTCAATTCAATATTTGTAGCTCGTGTATATATAAACCCCACAACCCCGGCCAAAAGACACCCTACATCTCTCTCTCTCTCTCTCTCTCTCTCTCTCTCTCTCTCTCTCTCTTTCTCTGAAACCTTGGCAGGTCCAACCTCTCTCTCTCTCTCTCTGAAAATGGGGAACTTGGTCTCTTCTTCCAAGTCATGGGTCAGTACAGGAGGGAAGCTCATTTTCTCGGACGGCACCACCGATAGCCTCACTGAGCCGATTACAGTCGCCGAAATCATGCTCAACCACCCAAATCATTATGTGATCGACTCGCACCTTGTACCAACTAAAGGTACCAAACTTAACCCGTTACCGGCAGATCGCGTATTAGATCCCAATAAGGTGTACCTGCTCCTCCCTGTGACACGTGGCAAGCTTTCAGCTGAGGAGGCCAGGCGGGTTCTGGCCTCTGCACGGTCCACAAAGCAGCTTACCCGATCATGTTCTGCACCGATATCTCCAGAAGTGGTAGAAATAGAGACAAGTCCAATGATTGCCGGTGTGTTAGAAGAGGTACCGGAGTTTATGACGGTTAGTCGACAACTGTCTTGCAAGGGGTGGAAACCATCTCTCGGTACAATTGTCGAGACAACTGGATCACAAAAGAAGGTTCCCCATTGGCTGTTCTGATCGAAATCGAGTGTGATTTGTATTTGCTGATATCCCTCTTGTATAGTACCGACCTGGTATCCAAAAGAGCATGTACATTGCTGGATTTCTCAGTGCTATTATCTTGATTTATCTCAAGCATCTAATTTTGATCTGACATATCACATAACCCTTTAGATTTCATGCAGATACTACCCAAAAGGAAATACCAGCAAATGCAAATCCAATCGACAAACAGTCGAGTTCTCTCTAGCGAACAAAAACGGCTATGTGTGGCATGTCACTAGCTAGCAAAGGATTGTGTAGGTCCATGCTGTCAGTGACAAGAGGTTCATATTAGCTGCAGTGGCGCGCATACCTGAAACTGAGAATTCACATCCCCTCAGGTTACCTGACTGAGTACAATTGAATCAAACAGTCTAAAATTGGAAATTTTTAATTTGACACGAATCTCAAAGCACAAATAATACTGCCCCAACGCCACCCCAAGCACCCACCGGCTGAAATTAAATCTGGACCGTCCATTTCAATTGTGTTGAGTCAGGTACCTGGAAGGATACTGATCCTGAAACTGAACTGTTGCAACAAGAAACAGAAAGTGCAAACACCTATAATTTCAGGCAGATGGAATTTATTGCAAAGGCTTAAGGATAGGTAACATGTAATTAAAGTCATACCCAATTGCAACACTTAATTTGGTGGCTTGCCGCACATCGCTGTATTAATTTGTATAGTAAGTAGTTGTTTAGTTGAAATGTACTTATGTAAAATTTTATTAATGGTATATAAATTTACAAATTATAATTGCATTTCTCTTGCAAACAAGGTGTTAGGTGTGTGTGTATACTTTATTAGTATATATACTATACTATATGCTACTTGTTAAAAAGTAGGAGCTTAATTTACGAGATTTGATTAAAAATGTAAATGTAAATTTAAAAAAAAAAATACTAGATCTTAGGGAATTATTAGTACATGCACTCGCTGGTAATAATGATATTACCAAAACGTAATAAAAAATAAATAAAATTGTTTACACAATTTTTTTAAGGTTCATATTATTTTGATCGAGTGACTAGACTATGTTATTCATTTTTTCTATATTCAAACGACAATGATATATATAAAAATATTTTTGTTATAATCCATATTGATTAGTAATTTTTTTTTACTAATATCTAGTTTTTAAAAGGAAAAGTAAATATTGCTACTGATCAATATTTGATTTAAAATTAATTAGTGAATTTTCTTGATTAAAAGTAGTGCTGAGATATATGATAATGTCATACTAATGGCTATAATTGGTGATTTCATGACTTAATTGCCTATAAATATTCATCAATACAAAAAGTGTTGACTTTTGCTGCTAGACTAAATATTAGTTACATCATCAATACTAATTGTCATTTTTTTTTTATGTACTTTAAAAATGCGCACTTAATTAAATATATTTCGACTATTATATGATACATATTTAGCTATTGTAGCATACTTGCCTGTTCATTTTAATTTTTGAATCAATATACTGACCAAACCGTTGGAGGTTATTTTGGGAGATAGGAATCAGAGATAACTATTATATTTCTTAACTAAAAGTTAAAAAAAAAAAAAAATGGAAATGTGTAGGATAAGTAATCTCTGTGGAGAATTTTGGTAATTAATTGGGTCTGGTAAGATAAGGTGTTTGCTTTTTAAAATTGATTGCGTGTGATTTGCATTTAGTTTGTTTATTCTAGTTAGGACTTAAAGGAGCATTAGCTTAGAAGCAGAATCTATTTGTTTGTTTGATTGTCACCATTTGTTATATCATTTGCTTCCAAGATAAGCTGGCTCTAGCTAAGAGCTATGCCGAACCGAGAAGCCAAGAGATAAAAAATAAATAAAAAGCAACCTGTGAAGGTAGACATGTTTCCAGTTTTCCTTGTTAATCTTTTTTTAAAGAGACCAAGGAATTAAGAGGTTGTGACTGTCATGTCTGAATTTTTTTTAATACCATAATTAAAAAATAAATAAATCAAAACATCTTCATTTTGAAAGAATTTTATTTATTGGGGACCACACAATTAGTCCGCAATTTTAAACTGAAGTCTGCAGATTGAATCTGCGGCTCCAGTTTTACATTTTTTTTTGTGGGTGAGTGGGATCCGCACCAAAAAGTTTTACTTTTGCTTTTTCTTTTTTTCTTCTTGAATCAACCAAAGTTTTTAATTCGCATACTGCCAAAGTTTATTAATTTTCAGAGCATCAACCAAAATTTGAAATTTGCGGTCACTGAGATAATGCCAAAGTATTTTTCTTTTTTGTTTTTTTTATTAATAAATATGCTATAAAAATAGTTATAAAAAAATATATTGTTAGTACCACAAATTGAATCTACAAGCCTCAGTTTGAGATCGTAGATTGTCTATGCAAACTCTGATATTTGAGTTTGTAGATTGGCTCTATAACCTGAATAAATATAAAATTTTCTGGAAATGATGGTGTTTTAATTTATTTTTTTTTCTTTTTCGGACTGCCACGTCATGAACATTTTTTTTTTGCTAAACAAACATTTTAAATGAGATGGAATAAGCAAAATATAACCCGGTTTTTTTATTAATAGAAATAAAATAAAATAAATATTTAAAAACAACAGAACTTTTGAATTTTTATCAAAACTAGGTAGATCGGTATTAGACAACCCGTCCCACCGGATGGGTTTAATTAACCCGTCCCGGTTAATTAAGAGTCCCTAATCCTTTTCCGGAAAGAAAAAAAAAATGCCGACGGGTTTAGAAGTCCCGTCCCGGAAAGCAAAAAAAAAAAAAAAAAGGTTGGACGGGTTAACGCGTCCCGTCCAGACGCGAAAAAAAAAAAAATTAACTCGGACGGGTTAAGAAACCCCGTCCCACACGCTTTATCCCCGCCCCCCTCCCTTTTTTTCTTCCCTTTCGCTCTCGCCTTCTGTCTCGCGGCGCCCCTTCTCTCTTCTGTCTCAGCTCGGACCCGGCTGCAGAGAGCAGGACGGACTGACACAACCCGTCCAGATCGTCAATTTCTCTCCAATTTCCGTTTCTATCACTAATTAAAGGTTTGTTTTCTTTTTAAATCTGTTAATTAATACTAATTTATAATTTGATTTGTTATCAAATTATTGAGTATAGTAAATTTTATTAATTTGTTAATTGTATTTTAAAAAAACTAATAAATTAGAGTTTTACGATTTGAAAAAAATGGTTTATTTTTAAACTCATTTGATATGGTATAAATTAATTTAGTTTAAATTAGTTTATAACATAGAATTGAGAGTGTTGATTAGGGGTGTTTAAACGGTTCGGTTTAAACGGTTTGGTTTAAACGGCTCGGTTTAAACGGTTCGGTTATTTCGCTTTATTTGATCGGTTCGATTATTTCAGTTTATTGGACCGAACTGAATTAGGGTTTAGATTGTTATTCCTTTTTTTAAAATATCATGCATGCAGAATGTCAAGCAGTCGTGATTTATTTTTAAACTCATTTGATATGGTGTAAATTAATTTAGTTTAAATTAGTTCATAGCATAGAATTGAGAGTGTTGATTAGGAGTGTTCAAACAGTTCGGTTGAAACGGTTTGGTTTAAATGGCTCGGTTTAAACGGTTCGGTTATTTCGCTTTATTGGATAGGTTCGGTTATTTCGCTTTATTGGATCGGTTCGGTTATTTCAGTTTATTAGACCGAACTGAATTAGAATTTAGATTGTTATTCATTTTTTAAAAATATCATGCATGCAGAATGTCAAGCAGTCGTGATTTATTTTTAAACTCATTTGATATGATATAAATTAATTTAGTTTAAATTAGTTTATAGCCTAGAATTGAGAGTGTTGATTAGGGGTGTTTAAACGGTTCGGTTTAAACGGTTTGGTTTAAACGGCTCGGTTTAAACGGTTCGGTTATTTCGTTTTATTGGATTGGTTCGATTATTTCAGTTTATTGGACCGAACTGAATTAGGGTTTAGATTGTTATTCATTTTTTTAAAATATCATGCATGCAGAATGTCAAGCAGTCGTGATTTATTTTTAAACTCATTTGATATGATATAAATTAATTTAGTTTAAATTAGTTTATAGCCTAGAATTGAGAGTGTTGATCAGGGGTGTTTAAACGGTTTGGTTTAAACGGCTCGGTTTAAACGGTTCGGTTATTTCATTTTATTGGATTGGTTCGATTATTTCAGTTTATTGGACCGAACTGAATTAGGGTTTAGATTGTTATTCATTTTTTTAAAATATCATGCATGCAGAATGTCAAGCAGTCGTGATTTATTTTTAAACTCATTTGATATGATATAAATTAATTTAGTTTAAATTAGTTTATAGCCTAGAATTGAGAGTGTTGATCAGGGGTGTTTAAACGGTTTGGTTTAAACGGTTTGGTTTAAACGGCTCGGTTTAAACGGTTCGGTTATTTCGTTTTATTGGATTGGTTCGATTATTTCAGTTTATTGGACCGAACTGAATTAGGGTTTAGATTGTTATTCATTTTTTTAAAATATCATGCATGCAGAATGTCAAGCAGTTGTGATTTATTTTTAAACTCATTTGATATGATATAAATTAATTTAGTTTAAATTAGTTTATAGCCTAGAATTGAGAGTGTTGATCAGGGGTGTTTAAACGGTTTGGTTTAAACGGTTTGGTTTAAACGGCTCGGTTTAAACGGTTCGATTATTTCGTTTTATTGGATTGGTTCGATTATTTCAGTTTATTGGACCGAACTGAATTAGGGTTTAGATTGTTATTCATTTTTTTAAAATATCATGCATGCAGAATGTCAAGCAGTCGTGATTTATTTTTAAACTCATTTGATACGGTGTAAATTAATTTAGTTTAAATTAGTTCATAGCATAGAATTGAGAGTGTTGATTAGGAGTGTTCAAACAGTTCGGTTGAAACGGTTTGGTTTAAATGGCTCGGTTGAAACGGTTTGGTTTAAATGGCTCGGTTTAAACGGTTCGATTATTTCGCTTTATTGGATAGGTTCGGTTATTTAGCTTTATTGGATCGGTTCGGTTATTTCAGTTTATTAGACCGAACTGAATTAGGATTTAGATTGTTATTCATTTTTTAAAAATATCATGCATGCAGAATGTCAAGCAGTCAAGATCTGGGTGGTCCTTCACATGCTGCAGCTGCACATGATGATTTTGGTTTTGAATCGGCATGGTCAGCAAATAATTTTAGCAAATTATTATGGATGCTGCATGACCAACATAAGGTCTCACGAATCCATGATGATGTAAGTTACTCCATGAATCATATAATTTTATTTTTTTATAGAATGATATAACTATTTGAATTACAATATTTTACTTTAATTAAATTGTATAACAATGACAAGATTACAGAGATGTAGGAGTGGACCCTCGAGGTATCTGGACTGGGATTAAGTACAACGACCTTTGCAAACCATTCTTGCTTAGACTCGGTTTGTATCAGGTTTCTCAAATGGCTCACATAAAAATTGATCCAGCACTCCTCGCTGGTCTCGTGGAGCGATGGAGACCAGAGACTCACAGTTTTCATCTTCCTGTGGGAGAGATGACAATTACGCTGCAAGATGTTTCTTGTCTCTGGGCGCTGCCGATCGTAGGGTTACCAGTGACAGGTGCTTCAGACCGTACTTGGTCTATCTTAGTGGATCAACTTCTTGGAAATGGGACCGCAAGTGCGGTGCTTAAAAAGAAAAAGAGATCGGGACCAAATGACACGCAAGAGGTTCGTGCGCAATCCGGGTATGCTATAAGTTTGAAGGAGTTGCGTATTCGATTTGCTGCAATGCCAACAGAGGAGCAGATACGCCAGTACACAAGGGCGTATGTACTCGATTTGTTCGGGTCTATGTTTTTTGCTGATTCGTCAGGAGATTCGGTTCCGGCAATGTATTTGCAATTTCTACAAGATCTTGATTCCCCGGTACAGTACAACTGGGGTGGGGCTGTTCTGGCTTATCTCTACAGAAGTCTTTGTGTTGCGGTTCAGCGTAAAACAAAGCTTATGTCAGGGCCAGTTGTGCTTCTACAACATTGGTGTTGGTCTCGTTTACCGACCGGCCGTCCTCGTCCCTTAAATGATTGGAGTCCAAATTGGTCCAATCCAAATGAGCAAGAGTGTCCAGCATTCGGAGATAAGTGGTGTTGTCTCCATGATTATCGCCAAGGTCACAATCGGAGTGGAGTTAGTTACTTCCGCAACGAACTGCAGAAGCTCGAAGATTACATGGTAAATTGGGAGCCCCACAACGCATTGTTAAATCAGATACCGTGTAAGCTGCCATCACGAGTTAATGACGAAAGGGGTGTATGGCTAGCTCGTGTGCCACTTGTGCACTTTTGGATAATTGAGCATTATTATCCAGATCGTGTGATGAGGCAATTTGGGTATGCACAGCCGCTCCCGCCACCACTGCCGCTCCCCGAGGATGAGGTACGCCGGTTACATAAATTTGTTCACAGTTCCAATGTGGGCATGGTAAATTGGTCTAATGTGCACCAGAATTACGTAAATGAGGCATCTAATCCAGGAGGCCACTTGGTTGTTCCAACCGGGTATTGGAGTCATTACGACATATTGGGATATCGAAGTTGGTTCCAGGAAAATGGCATGTTCAATATCTTCTTAGGAAAGCGATGCATAGAGGGTCTTGATGATCCCATTCCAGAATACAGAGACGAGATTGGCGAAGTAGGGTACATTCCCGGTGCCCCGAAATCTACACGTGATGTAAGTTTTATAAGTTAAAAATATTAATGAGATGTTATTATTCTTTCAATGGACTTATCACTTTTTTTTATTTTGTAGACATTACGAGAGATAAAGATAATATCAGCGGCTGCGGGATTGACGAAATCGAGGACACTCAAGAAAATAGGAAAATTTTTTCTGAAAGCAAGTTGTGGCCTTCTCAGAGACAACGGTATGGATGCTAAATTGCAAAGTATGTTGAGGGCGGCCGATCTTCCAGACAATATCGATGACATCTCAGACGGTGATAATCCGGAACACATCCCTGACTTGCCACAAGATTTAGATCCCAACTATCATGAGAGATGGATAGAAACAAATGATGGGTTAAATGAATATCTTGCAAGCTTTCAACCCGAACCTAGTCATGTTGAACTGGTAAGTATAAAAAAGAATACTTTAATTGGTTGTCGATTATGTTTATTAAGAAAAGTAATATTTATAGGGAGATGAGGATGATAGGCCTAAATTATATACATATTCGATCTGATTTTTATCACGAAATAACACCAAATATCTTGTATTTTGAATATAAAGTGAATAGATTACACCTAGGATCAAGTTACTGCGTTTGCTTGGTTTTAACTTACCGGAAATGAAGAAAAATGAAGAAAAATCGAAGAAAAATGCCCACTGCGAACACACGGTTTGGAATATGGGCAAAATAAGTACTTAGATGGATTTCTGGACGCGCGCCAATTTTAAAAAGGTATAATAAGTTATACATCAAAATCCGTGCAAAACCGAAAAAAAATGCCCACTGCGAACACACGGTTTGGAATATGGCCAAAATAAGTACTTAGATGGATTTCTGGACGCGCGCCAATTTTAAAAAGGTATAATAAGCTATACATCAAAATCCGTGCGGATGCACGGATCTCGATGCAGCTGCACTCTGGTTGCACAGAAAAAGTCCGAGCCTAGTGCGGATCTCGATGCATCCGCAGTGCGGATAGTGAAGACGCAGTGCGGATCCCAGTGCGGATTGTGAGGACGCAGTGCGGATCCCAGTGCGGATGGTACTGTAGCAATGCGGATTGCAGTGCGGACGCACTGTAGCAGTCAGCCAAAAATAGAGTCTGAACTTAAAATGGTCATAACTTTTGACTCGTAACTCCGATTAAGGCTTATGACCACTTTTTGGAAAGCTAGCGAGAAGATCTACAACATGAGAAACTAAAAACTAAAATTTTTCTCAGTGCGGATCAGCCCACCCGCAGTGCGGCCCGGAGAACCCGCACTGGACCCGCAGAAAGCCAAAATTGCACGTTTTTGACAGTTTTTCTATTTTTGGTGCATGATGGACGCGTTTTGACAGCCACATGTGGACAAGACAATTCTGAAAAACAATCCAAATATAACACCCACTAACTCCACTCCCTAGGCTCTTAATTGGACATGATCCTTGGCTATAAAAGAGGGGATCTCTTCTCATCCCACAGAGATCATCTCTTCCCATCTCATCTCTCTATCCCTAATCCCATTCATTCTTTCATTCTCTCTACACACATAGCGATAAATTCTGAAGTAAGGAAAGCTTTCAAGCAAGGAGAAGAAGGGTTTCCTGAGTAAGAAGTCGGCAAGATTGAGGGCTTTGATCAAATAAAGGGTGTAATCATTTCTTTATTTCATTTCTTCTTACTTTTGTCAATTTTTGTAATGGATCTCTCCATGAGGGAGTAGATCTCTCTCTAGGGGTTTAGGTCAATGCATGAACTTGTTTAATTCTATTTTATTCGGTTATTTGTTTTTATTATGATTATTTTATGAGATTTGATGTTAATTTTTGTGATTTAATAATTTGTGTTAATTACATAATTAGTACTTGAATTGTAGTATCCCGTTTTGAATTCGAAAGAATCAAAATTGACTGTGATCAATAGGATAGTACCAAATTATGAATGCAAATACCTTAGGTTTAGGTTAAGATTGTAACCAATTTAATCTAAGCCGGAAATATAGAAATTAAGGTTAGGAATTTGGTGAAGAACCTAATCGTGAAGTCAAACCCTAATTAGGACATCTCAATTCAAATCGGGTATTGGTATGATGGACTTAATTGCGAAGTACCAATATTTGAGTAGAGGAGAGACTAACAAGAGCTTATAGGTCTAGGTAGCTAGGGTGGGGAACTTCATTGAGAAGTTCGAGTTACCTAGGCATGTTATTAATTTACGAATGTAACCCTTAATAACATATTAGGTTAGAAACCTCATCAAATCATACATGAATTCAAACAAATACCGAATTAATAGAGTTAGCAAGAAATTGTAGACCAAAGACCCCTAGATCTCTAAATCTTGAAAGCAAATCAATTCCTTTCTTTTACTTTTATTTACAATTATTGTTTCAAACTCCTTTCTTTTGGGTATTGAACCCAACCTTAGGAATTGTTAGAACAACCCCCCAATTTACTTTTATTGCACTTTACTTTATTTTATTTTCTGAAATTTACTACTAAAGTTTAAACATAGTAATTAAACATTCTCCCTGTGGATCGATACCTCAAATACTACTTTGATAGAATTGTGCACTTGCAATTTAACTCAAACGCGTGTTAAAGGTTTAAAAGGTACATCTTATTGTACTAAAACTTTGTGCATACGCTTTTGCGCGCATCAAGTTTTTGGCGCCGTTGCCGGGGAGTATAGTTTAATTCTAAGTTTTTACTTTACAAATTTATTTCAGATTTTTATTTTCTTTTTGTTTGGTACCTAATCTTGGTTCTTTTTGAAGCATTCTATTAGCACCGGAAGACCTCCTTTTTCCAAAATTGTAGAAGAAGAAGAAGAAGAAGAACATCGAAGCATGGAAAACGAAGACAACCAATTCCAACATGGATCCCACCATGATGAACAATCTCACCATAGGAACAACAACAACAACAACAGAAATGGTCGTAACCATCAACAAGGCCCCCGCTTCGGTTTCATTCCTCATGGCCAAGATCCACGCGACATCAAGCCCTCTCTCATCCACCTATTGGGCCAGAACCAGTTCGGAGGAGCCCTAAATGAAGATCCCCATGCTCATTTGGCGGTTTTCGAAGAACATTGTGGCACCTTCGCGCGAGAAGGAGATGATCTAGACAACCTTAAACTCAAATGCTTCCACTTGTCCCTTCGAGACAACGCGCGAACATGGCTAAGGACTGTCAACCGGGACCACATCGAAACATGGGATGACATGGAGAAGTTATTCCTAGGAAAATACTTTCCTCCATCCAAAACCCAACATTTCCGGACGAAGATCACAACATTCAAGCAAGCCGAGGGGGAATCTCTAACCGAGGCATGGGATCGATGGGCGGAGCTCCAACGCTTATGTCCTAACCATGGCCTTGACATGTGGTTGCTCTTTCAATTTTTTTATGGAGGTTGCACAATAGCTACTAAAACTCATTTAAATTCAGCTGCAGGGGGAAACATGTCACGAATGGACCCGGCACAAGCTATGGCAATGATTGAAGATATGGCGATCAACCAACGGGAGTGGACGGCTGAGCGAGGGGGACGAGCCCAAACCACACCGGGTCTCATGAAAGTCGATGAGGTTACTGCCTTGCGAGCACAAATGGAGGCCTTACAACACCAAATAGCACAAATGCATAACGTCAAATCCGTGACGAAGAAAGCTCCATGCGGCATATGTGGAGAGGCAACTCATATCACCACCGAATGCCAAGTCCTTATTGAAGGCGACGAGATAGAGCAAGCAAACGCCATGTTCTACAATCAAGGCGATAAGAAGAATGACCCGATCTATCACGAGGTTAGGCACAATGATAATTTCAATTCAAATTCTTACAACCCTAACAATAGGTGGAACCATCCGAATTTCAAGTGGAGGACCGAGAATGACAACTCCAACCAATTCCAAGATAATTCTAACCAATACCAGTCCAACCAAAACTCGTACCAAGGTCCTTCCCAAAACTCCAAATTAGAAAAGATGATTGAAGACCTTGCACTCTCTCACAAAGAGAGCATGAAGAGACAAGACGAGTATATCAATTATCAAAGGAACACCAACACGGATGTTTCGGATTCCTTGAGGGACTTGAAGAAGAAGTTTGAGTTCTTAGACACCAAGACCTCAATGCTAGAAACACAAATAGCACAACAAGCATCTTCATCCTCTCGCCAACAAGGGATGCTTCCGGGCAAGCCTGACATTAACCCAAGGGAGTACGCGAATGCCATAACCTTGAGAAGCAGCATAGAATACAAAATACCAAAGATGCTGAGCATAGAAGAGCAACAACAACCACCAAAGGAGACACAACCGCCTTCGGCTCCTCTCAATGCAAACACACCAAAATTGGATCAATCTCAAGAACCGGGTAATTCCAACCCGGCCAAGGTAAAATCTATTGAAACTCCTAAGTATATTCCTCCACTCAGGTTTGTACCTTTTCCTCAAAGGTTAATGAAGAATAAACTGGACCAACAAGAAATTTTGACCAAAAAGCGTATCATGGAGGAAAGTAAACATGTGATATTAGATGAAAAATGTAGCGCAATCTTTTCTACCGATTTACCCCCTAAAATGAAAGATCCGGGTAGTTTCTCGATACCTTGCTCTATAAACACAACTAGAATTCAAAATGCAATGTGTGATTTAGGGGCAAGTGTCAGTCTCATGCCTAAATCGGTTTATGACAAGCTTGAGTCGGGTAATTTAGAACCAACCAATATGACACTAACTCTTGCTGACGGGACGACACGATCTCCACTTGGTATTTTGAAAAATGTGGTTGTGAAAATTGGTAAGATTAAGATTCCTGCTGATTTTGTTGTCATTGAAACGGATGATCATTCGGCCGTTCTCTTAGGTCGAGCTTTCTTAGCAACTGCAAGTGCAAACATCAAAGTCAAAGAGGGAGAGCTTTCTTTCTCCGTTGGGAAGAAAAAAGAAAAATTTTATTTTCATAAGCCATTGATACCTCTTAACAAAAATTCAGTTTGCATGATAGAAATTTCACAGGTTAATAGAGAATTTGTTCAAAAGAAGTCGGTGGCAACATCTGAAACCGACAAACCTCGAGAAGTCAACAAGATAAAACAAGTTTGGCTCCCAAAAGCAAAATTCATGAAATTGATGGAAAATTGCAAAAATAGGAGCGAGAAGAAGAAGTTGAACAAAACAAAGCAATGGGGAGGCCGTCCTCCCGATCCTCCATCCAAGCATTGAGGTCGCGCGCACCACCGCCACCTTCCGCCAATAGAGTAGTTCATGTTTCTTCCTATTTACTTTTGTTTATTTTTACGCATTGGGGACAATGCTTAATTTAAGCTTGGGGGTATGGGAAGAAATTGTATCTTGCATGCATGTTTATTTTTTAAATTTTAGGATTTATAACCTTGATTTTTACTTGACCATGAATAGGATTTGTGATTTTGAACTTAAATGATTGAAATTACGAATTTGTCAAGATGTTTTACGAGGTTATTAAAAATAGAGTCTTGCATAATTGAACTTAATTGTTTGAAAATGCATAAAGTATAAAATCATGTTTAGTTTTTGTGTTAAAAGTTGGCAAAAATAAAACCTTTGATAAATTTGAGTGATTGACGAGAATTAGAAATTTTGATGCGAATTTTAACGAGTTTTTAGTAATACCCTTGGAATAATTTGAAATAACCACATAATTTGGCGAAAAACTTTGTGGAAATAAAGATTTATGAAAACGAAAATTTAGGATTTAAATTAATTTTAAAAATGCAACTTGTTTGTGAAAAATAGATTTAGAAAGATTGGGATATCCATGGGTATGATTTAATGCCTAGGGATGTGTGTATTCATGATATATGCAAATGAAAAAAAAAAGTAAAACAAAAGAAAAGACGGTGATAAATAAGAGTACTGGCACAATAAATCCTACGGGATGTCTTTGAGCTCATCTCCCAAAATAAGAAAAAAAAAGAGTACTGGCACAATAAATCCTACGGGATGCCTTTGAGCTCATCTCCCAAAATAAGAAAAAAAAAAGTACTGGCACAATCCCACGGGATGCCTTTGAGCTCGAAAAATTTCCAAAACTTTTGCATGTATCAACACACAAAATCCACTACTTTCTAACCTAAGTTTGATTCAAGCTTTGAGCTCATCTCCAAAATAAGAAAAAAAAAGAGTACTGGCACAATCCCACGGGATGCCTTTGAGCTCGAAAAATTTTCAAAACTTTTGCATGTATCAACACACGAAATCCACTACTTTCTAACCTAAGTTTGATTCAAGCTTGGGGAT